>VIBL01000552.1:0-41119 GCA_008271625.1 Lutraria rhynchaena
GTGACAGATGATGTACTGGGTTCAGTCGTGGTTGTGGTGGTAGATGATGTACCAGGTTCAGTCGTGGTTGTGGTGATAGTTGATGTACTGGGTTCAGTCGTGGTTGTGGTGACAGTTGATGTACCAGGTTCAGTCGTGGTTGTGGTGGTAGATGATGTACTGGGTTCAGTCGTGGTTGTGGTGGTAGATGATGTACTGGGTTCAGTCGTGGTTGTGGTGATAGTTGATGTACTGGGTTCTGTCGTGGTTGTGGTGACAGTTGATGTACTGGGTTCTGTCGTGGTTGTGGTGGTAGATGATGTACTGGGTTCAGTCGTGGTTGCCGATGTAGTCGTTGGCATTGGTGTAGTTGTTGTTGTTTTTGTCGTCGTCGTCGTCGTCGTTGTTGTTGTTGTTGTTGCTACAATATATTTGTTTGAGCTGAACACACTTTCATTCAATTCATAATTATCTACCTTTTTTATTAAACAATTTCATTGGGTATGCTCTTCTTTCAGGTATACGTTTATAATTCTATTGACATTGACTGTGTTACCATGGTGTACAATGATATATATATATACCTTTACACAAGAACCATCATTCAATGAAAATACAACCGGGAAAAGTCATTTCTGCAGCAAGTTTATAAAATATTGTCCTATGAATATTATAGAATGACACATGAGACAATCATTGACTAACAATGCTGTGGGATGGTACGTGGAAGTCATTGGTTATATCAAATAAAAATACGGTTTGTAGCTAATCCAAGTGAAAAACATATGATGTATATTACTTAAACAAGTAAAGAAATATTAAGTTATGTTTTTTTGTAAAAGTTGAAGTCGTTTAATCTAATGTTAATTAATAAATAATACATGCATTACGCACGTTCATATCCAAACACTTGAACTTCACATAATTGTAATTCGCCATGGCCGTCTTTGAAACGCGTTATCATAACCCATTGCCCCTTTATCTGTGGTCTCAGGTAGAACGTGTGTGTTTCCCCAACCTGGCCATAATACCTAGAAACTGATTTGTCGTCAATGAACAACTCCACATCACTCAATCGTTCGGCTAAATTGACAAAGATATATTAATATATAATTTCATGACCAAAACAATATTAGCTATCGTTTGATTGTTTTCAGGTTCCAATGTCCATAAATGCTTAATATGAAATCGAACAAAAATATTACTTAAATGTTAGTTAAACCAAACTGAGTGCGATCGGGTGGTTCATGTACTAAACTTAAAACTCGGCCGATATACTGAATGACCAAAGCATGTTTTATTTTCGTAGCATCATGGCTGACGATCTGATTGGTTTATCAGCTACAGACCGGTATCTTAAATGTCATAGGAAAAAAGTAACAAACAGTATATCTCTTACAGTAAAACATGTTAACAATTAATTCTTGTGTATAGTGAAGAATCAAACACAGTGAATAATTCATGTTCACTTGACCACGTCCATAATTGTGTCAGTGGTTTGGATATAGCAAACTATAATTAAAATAAAATAAGTAGATCCACGGAATTCCCTACATAATTATAGTTCAAAAATGCTACATCCCGGCTTCACCGAACGATTTACCGGTTTTATCCAATCTTTCAATTCCCGACCTCCCAGTACTGTGGTAAAAACGGTTTTGGAAAATTTAAAACTACTGAACTTAGAACTAGTCCATATCAAATATTGAAGATGTCAAGATTGGCTGACATGTAGAAGATTTACATGCGCTAATCTGATTTATTTCATTTTGAAATCAATATCATATTTAAACATCATATTTAGATTAATTGAATGTATATTCTCTAATTTCTTGACTTCTGTACGATCCAATATATTCCAAGCCGAGATGATGATGATGATAATTATGATAATGCACTATTCGTCAATTTGTAGTTTATTTCATGATAAAAATACCACGGAAAATGTGCGGATTTCCTATATTTGCGAAAGAGAAAACCATGAAAATGTTACAATAATGTTACGTACAGCAACAGTCCAATCTGTTGTAGATTTTTACGTTGTCTATCATATAAATAGAGCCGAGATCCACTTTCCACCAGGCTCCATTCTGAGTATATGTGTGCGAACAGGAATTGTGCATAATATCCTGGTTCGTGTTTCCATCTACAACTTTACCTGCCACATAGATGTTGTTCCAGTCGTCTGTTTGATAAGCACTTTTTCTAAGTGCAACATTTACAAGTTCTGTAATTATTATAGTCACCATAAGAATAAAGTACAAATAACATTAAAAGTCAGATAATGAAAACAAGGCCTAGAAGAAACCGAGTATCTGCTTTTCACAAGAAATCATATGATTTTCCTGAAATACGCAGAATGGGAAATTTTCTTCACATAGAAGTGGTCCATTGGTTGCTCACTAAAAGCATATTTATAAATAAACACGCCCTATTCGGTCCTGGAAATGTTATGTAATGCCTCTCACAAGAAATCATATGATTTTCCTGAAATACGCAGAAATTGGAAATTTTCAAGTGGTTCATTAATTGTTCACTTAAGACATATTTGTAAATAAAACGGTCTGTACCGGTGCCGTAAATCTAAATCTAAAGATAAATCTATCTTGGTGTTTCTACGTAACCCCGTTAATTTGCGGGTGCTTTTTGCTAAAATAATCACCGCGTTATATCGTACGTAATTATTTTGAGTAGCTATTCACTTGAAATCGTTGAAACTGGTGTTGGTGTAACACAGGCAGTACTAACGGACCGGTACATTTCTAATAAATTTTATCTAAAACACCTAATGTAACCCCAAATTGAATGCTCTAAAAAGTATATGATTTCAAGTAAATCGTTTGTCACAATATGGGAAGTTTTTATCTCACACTGCCAAGTCTAAATAAACATTGTTAACCAACCACAAATCTCAATAACATTTGTGATACGATCTTCACGATTCTACTACGACCCTACCGTGTTAATGAAGACCCTCTCTCGATCTGTCAGGATGATACCACGATTGGTCACGATTCTTTACCAAGTTTAGAACGTGGTAAAAGCGGGGCCCTGTATGAACGGGATATAAGCGCAGGCGTTACGAGAACCGTACTATGGATAAAAACCTTGACTGCCTTCTGTTCCTTACTCGGTCACCCTTTTTCAGGTCATTTTCATATTATATTATTTTGATATATATCATGTTTTAATACACCAACATAAAACAATGAAATTTCATTAAAATAACAGGTTATAAAACAGATAATTTGGTTGGTATATTTGTGGAACCTAATATTGATATTCTACGTCCAAGCAAGAGATAGAGGAAGTCTCTATTTCCTACAGTATAGTCTCAATAAATTCACTTTATCTATTTTAGTGGCATGTATATTTTATCACAAGGGTATTTAAAAAAGTTAAAATGAACGTAGTCATATTTACATTAAATATTGTTTACGAAGTTCCTTAGTGGACTTCTGACGATACGATTGGCATAGTAGTCCTGTATACAGATATGCTATAATTTAGACTTCAAAAAATACGGCAAAACTAAATTATCCATCACCACAACAACGTCCTATAACGACTTATTTTCGGACCAATTTTTGTCACTTCCTTCATAATTCAACTCGATAATAACTACTTTAGTATTCAGAGCCGCGTCCATGATCCAGGCGTTAGTGCGTTGGACTTGTAACCCGGAGTTCAGGGTTCGAATCCCGGTCGCGGTAGGGCATACCCTTCTATGAAAATTTGGCAGAAATGTCGACTTTCCTCCATGTGTGGAGAAGTTGCCGGCTCCTTGTGGAAGGGTAAGTTAGTATTGGTTAGTATACATTCCATGAAAACTGATGAGGTGAGTCGGTCGCTGTATATAACTGAAAAATTGTTGAAAAACGGCGTTAAACCCCAGTGAAAATAAAGTCACATAAAAACAAAACAATAATATTCAAACCGCTTATTTTTAACCATCTTTTTGGCTTCTTCCTATCTACTCGATAATGTTAACAACTTTATATGCAGACAGATTTCTTAATGGTGTCTTGCTATGCTACAAACTATTCAAATGTACGTATAAACTAATTCTACTTACCATTTGCTAAAGATGATCCGCATAAAAATAAGCATAACCACAACATAGTTGGGCTTTAAGAGACTCCGAGTCAGAGCCCAGCACCAAATACAGCAGCTTTTAAATGAACCATACCGCTAGTCATCATTTGATGTTCATAGTTGCATTAATACAATATTTATTGACATTTGAATATTTAAAACATTTTAAAATGCTCGTTTAAGTTTCGGAAGCTGGTGATGAAATCTGAAATTCTCAATAAATGCTAATTTTGCCATTAAGGCAATTGTAACAAAATTGTAGGAATTTTACAGATTTATAAATGAAGATATTTTGTATATGTATTGGGTTACTTCTGCTTCTTAATTAATCCCACATGTTTACAGGCAGATACTATCTCTTGTAGTCAGTGGTCAGCAGAGGACAATTTCTGCTTCTTAATTAATCCCACATGTTTACAGGCATATACTATGGTCAGTACAATTTTCTATTATTAATAATAACAGATAGATAGATAGCCCTGATAAGATAACCAAATATGTAGAATGCATGGGGTGTATGCCACGTGATGAATTTTTGAGAAATGTATTTCTTATTGTTAGGATATTCATTCTGAGTATGATTCGGAGCTTAGATTCAGAACTGTTAACATGTAGTCGTACAAAGAACTTTGGCTTGTTTTATAAAAGTTATAGTGAACATATGATGACTTTTCTTACTCACTAAACCCCGTGGGGTAACACAATTAAAAGAGACGATAACATCCGGGAACACCTATTGGATAATCAGAATTGTCACTTGTTAACCATAACGGTAAATGACCAGTTAATATAATGTAATGATAATGTAATTTCATACCCAATCCTGCATTGTTGAAGAGATAGCTTGCTACAGGGCATGATCTGCTTGTTTAATTCGAAATCTGCTATCGAATAGGAAACAAACTAGACCACCGGAACGAATTGAGAAAACACACACTAACATTTAGTATAAATAAATTAATTAATGATATATATTACATAAACACTGAAAAACACACACTAACATTTAGTATAAATAAATTGATTAATGATATATATTACATAAACACAGAAAAACACAAATGATAAACACGCAATAACATTTAGTATTAATAAATTAATTAATGATACATATTACATAAACACAGAAAAAACACAAATGATAAACACAGACTAACATTTAGCATAAATAATTTAATTAATGATATGTATTACATAAACACTGAAAAACACAAATGATAAACACACACGTCTCTTGGCATCTATGGCTTCTGTCTGGGCTGAAGAACAGTTAACAACCATTGAACATCCCCTTCGTGCTCGCGATCATACACCCTGAAGCCTTCGGTTGGAAAAAAGAACAAAGAGGACCGCAATAAAGTGTTCATGAATTAGCGTATGAATAAAATTAACGTATTTTCAAATTCGAAAAATGAACATAAATGTCAACTTCCTATGTTATGAGAGAAGTCTTACCTGAATCAATTGTTCTTGGTGGTCTTTAGTGAAATGTGCATGATACCCCAAGAAGGCCATCATGATCAGTGCGTAACACAGCTATAGAAGTTACGAGTATACTATGATTGTGATAAAACTAGAAAGCAGAAACAGCTATCTGATAGAGATGCATGTACTTGACTGTTGATAATAGGGAATTGAGTATTATCGACCGGTGTTATATTAAACTTATAGAGAAGAATTATATCATGCATCTATATATCAAGGAAGACAACGTTGAAAAAAACGAAGACGTCCGAATATGTAAAACTACCGCGATTTTTAATCGAAACTATTTTGGATGTTAAAAGGATGGAAACACTTGACAGATTAATGATAACCAACACAAATGAATACAGAGAAATATCCCACCCCTTAATTAAACGTTTCTCGATTAATATGATATATATACAACAGTTTCTTCTTTTTGAGCATGTCCTAGCTTTTTTGTCGCAAAGACAAAGGTTCTAAATAAATAACGTCGATTAAGTTTTATAGATATTATATTATGGTATTGATTTTTATTCGGGCAAAACAATTTGGACAATACAATTTTATGTAAGATGCAGAATATAATTATGTTTACATAATGGTTGAAAGTTCCACGCCATTAACTTCGTTGTTAATCCAAGCAAAAGAATTATCATTATACAAAGGGCTAATGGATGTTGCTTCCAATGGAATGGAAATAGTGTTATACATTAAAGGAACTAGGCTATGGGACGAGGTAAAGAGATCTCAGAATTCTAGTGAAAACACACATTAAAAGGAGTTTTTATTGCCGATGTTATTAAGTAATTACTTAAACCTTTTAAGTTAATGTTAAAGGGAAAGTACTTAATAAACCGACAGATAGTTATGTACCGTTCTCGTTGAAAATCATTGTACCGTATATGACACCTCTGATATAATTTAAATAGTTCTAAACATACTTTTGCACTAGCGCATTTTGCAGAAACATTGGTTGTGTATCAATACGATTGTTGCGACACGACTGCTATGTTGGTAGGTCATTACCAATATGTACCGAAAACATGTTTTCAACCAAGCAACATTGAAAATATATAATTTTTGAAACTCATTTGTTACAAATATATTATTTAGCAATAGTAGAACGTGCCAACTGCATTTAAACATTAATCAGTACATGCCCTATCAGCTATTACCAATCTACGATAAACAGCACGGCATGTTTTAAGTGCTAAGTGTTCGTTCTTTTGAAATGAAATAGTAAAATAGAAGGTTGTCGTCGGTGAACAAGAATGATAATAGATGGACGGATGTAAAGAGCTCTAGAAACGAGCAACGTGTTTAGCATAACGGTGATTTAGATTATGGAGACTTTAGTACACGTACCTGCATTTTAGTACTAGCTGATTTCCACTACGAAATTAAAACATATATTTTCATTTGAATCTGTTTTCGCTAAGAATGTCCGATAATGGACTAAAACTGAAATTTCATTTGGCAAAATATTTCGCATGCTTAGAAAGTCAATTAAAAACTTGTGTTTACCGTATCTGTCCCACATATGCGAATGTAATGTAAACTGATTAATAGGAACGGTGACTCAAAAAAGCGGACCAAACAGAAAACTTACTTCCCTAACCCTATGCACCCTAGAGTGCCATTATTGGGAATTAAAATGTTTCTACTTACTGGGATAATGAAATAAATAAAGTTGGTTTCTGAAACCAAATACTGTGCCAAATAAAATTTTAACACTTTTACAGCACTTAAAATCAGATTGAAATACAAATGTAAAGAAGAAATATTGAAAAAAGAGCAAAAACCCTTTTGCCATACTACAGTGAAACCAAAAAAGTGAGACAATAAAATGGTCAGAATGTTGATGTGACTTCATTATCATTAAAAGAGATATCAAACGTCCGGAATAATAAGTAGTCTTAATCATAAAGTGATCAGGCTGTCTGTGAGTTATTCACTACTATACACACACACACCATGCAACCTTTCCCTGTCCTTGTGTGTTTCCTTTTTCGCATCTAACTCAAACTTTTGATCTTTAAACTATAGGATAACTTTACTATGAAAGCATTAGGTAGATAGAAACTAATAGATAGAGAGATAGATGGTCACTCCTGTCGCATATCAGGGACGTAAATTGCAAACATATTTAGTTACGTCACAAACTTACAACTCGTCAGACCTCATACTATCACGATACGCAATGGACCAGTTTGGCCAATTTTCTGTCTAGTATACAAAATAATAATTTTTTAAAAAAAGCATTGTCGTTCATCAGAAGATTAATCTTTTTTGTTTCTGATATTTTCTCACTTTTAATACAAAGCTGTCGCTTCAGTTACAATTAATACTCTTTGCGTTGTAGCACGATGTACAACGCATCACGTTTATCTCGAGCATTTGGTCTGTTCCGATGACTCCTCGAGATAACGAGGTTTTACTGTAGTATATAAATGAGAAAATATGAAGCGGTTACCCCTAAACTGGTACCCGTTGACTCTGGTGTACAGAGATAACTGGTATGGCCCAAAATTTCCTGGACGCTGATTGGTCAATTGCGGTCGAAATCCGGGCAGAATTCTGCCCGCGGGATCTTGCAAGACTTCGCTTTCGGAACACCTCGCATTTCAGGTGTTCAATGCATATTTCGCGCGTATATCACGATACAAAATCGCACAAATATCACAACAAGAATACCGAAGGCAGGAAAAAATTAAAAATGTATGATATTTCTTAATGCAATGAATGCATGTATTTAAACCCATGCTTTTATCCCGGACGGGACAGAAAATATATCGCCGTTGTTTCCCCGTTTCTTTGTGTACTTTTCTTAAACGACTTGTGCTGCTATTTGAGTAAGTAATGTACAACGAAGTAAATCTTTTAAACTTATTAATGTTACAAACTACAGTTCTCAACACGCAGAAAATAAAATTACAACATGTCAGTGCTTCTCAGAATTTTCTCCCGAGGGCCTTTTTGTAATGTGTTTATTCTAACACAAATACTTTCACTCAAAGTCATTTAGTTCGTCATAATGGAATTGTTAAATTAGAACATGACTCCACAAAAGAATTGCAATCAACAGATAAATGCTGCATTGCTCTTTCGTTTTCCCATTGCCATACTAACATCTCAAATGAGATGGGTATAGCGAAGTATTTGTCCGAAATCTTGCTTCATCGGTATTCATTTTATTCTGGTTTTAATCAGCAACGAAACCTTTTCGAATTATCTCTGTTGAGGTGACAGTTGATGTACCAGGTTCAGTCGTGGTTGTGGTGACAGTCGATGTATTGGGTTCTGTCATGGTTCCGGTGACAGTTGATGTACTGGGTTCTTTCGTGGTTGTGGTGACAGTTGATGTAGCAGGTCCTGTCATGGTTGTGGTGACTGTTGATGTACCGTGTTCTGTCGTGGTTGTGGTGACAGTTGATGTAGCAGGTTCTGTCATGGTTCCGGTGACAGTTGATGTACCGGGTTCTTTCGTGGTTGTGGTGACAGTTGATGTATCATGTTCAGTCTAGGTTGTGGTGATAGATGATGTACTGGGTTCAGTCGTGGTTGTGGTGATAGATGATGTACTGGGTTCAGTCGTGGTTGTGGTGATAGATGATGTACTGGGTTCTGTCGTGGTTGTGGTGATAGATGATGTACTGGGTTCTGTCGTGGTTGTGGTGGTAGATGATGTACTGGGTTCTGTCGTGGTTGTGGTGATAGTTGATGTACTGGGTTCTGTCGTGGTTGCCGATGTAGTCGTAGGCATTGGATAATATTATATGTACATAATTATATTTATGTTGACCGGACTACCATGTCGTACAATAATATACATACCTTTACTCAAGAACCATCATTCAATAAAAATACAACCGGGAAAATTTATTAACAAATTTACAAAATTTTGTCCTAAGAATATTCTAGAATGACACGTGAGACAATCTGTGACTAACAGTACTGTGGGATGGTACGTGGAAGTATATAGTATATTCATTATTTCAAATAAAACTGTTTGTAGATAAGCCAAGCACATATGATGTATATTACTTAAGCAAGTAAAGAAATATTAAGTTATCTTATAATATGTTATTGTAAAAGATGAAATTGTTTGATCTGATTTTAAGTCATATAAATGATACATGTATTACATACGTTCATGTCCAAACACTTGAACTTCACATAATTGTAATTCGCCATGGTCGTCTTTGAAACGCGTTATCATAACCCATTATCCCTTTATGTGTGGTCTCAGGAAGAACGTGTGTGTTTCCCCAACCTCGCCATTATACCTAGAAACTGATTTGTTGTCAATGAACAATTCCACATCACTTAATCGATCGGCTAAATTGACAAAGATACAAAAATATATTATTTCATGGCAAAAACAATATTAGCTACTGCTTGATTGTTTGTCAGGTTCCAATGTTCATAAATGCTTATTATCTGAAATAACTATTAGTTAAACCAAACTTAGTGCGATCACATAATTGTAATTCTTCCTGGTAGACTATCTTAACTTATTTGCCATTTATCTGTGGTCTCGGGCAGAACGTGTTTCCCAACCTCGCCAATATAACTAGAAACGTTTTTGTCGTCAATATACAAATCCACGTCAGTTAATCGATATGCTATATTGACAAAGATAGAACGATATTTTATAGCAGAAATAATATTAGCTGCCGACTGATTCATCGTGAGGTTCCCTTACGCTTATTATACAATCAGAAAAAATCATGAATACCATAGAAAATGATGTTAATCGACTCTTAGTTGAATCATGTAGTTCATGCATTAGTCTTAAAGCACGACCGAGGTAATGAATAACTAAGGATATTGTATTCGCGTAGCATCATAGCTGATCATCTAATTGGTTTATCATCTACAAGTCCGTATCTCAAATGATATAATTAACAGAATGTCATATGAATACTATTTATACAGTAAAACGATTATATTTCACTCTATAGTTCACTTTATGGTGATGAATCAAATACAGTGAAGTATTCATTTCCCCTTGCCCGCATCCATCATTATTTCACTGTTTTTGATATAGTAAACTATAAATAAACAGAATTCACCATAGCGGCCAGCAATTATCACATGCGCTAATATGATTAATTTTATTTTGAAATCAGAATTGTGATGAAACCATCATATTTTGATTAATTGAATTCATAGTCTCTAATTTCTTGACATATATACAATTCAACACATTCCAAATCGGGTATATTGTTCGGGTGGACGATCAAACATTCGAAAACTGAAATTGGTATTCGTCTCTATCACTAATAAATGCACTTTGAAAGGCATACACGTACAGAAATCAAATTAAGAACAAAAACAATCGAAAGAAAAAATGAAAAACGCTACAATAAGGTTACCCACAGCAACAGTCCATTCTGTATATTTTGACGTTGTCTATCATATAAACAGAGCCGAGATCCACCATCCACCAGGCTCCTTTTTCAGTAGCTGTGTACGTACGGGAACATGTGCAAGATCCTGGTCCGTGTTTCCATCTACAGCATTACCTGCCACATAGTGGCCGTAGTTGTCTTTTTGATAAGCACTTTTCCTGAGTGCAACATTTACAAGTTCTGTAATTATTATCAAGGTAGAAATAAAGTACAAATAACATTAAAATTCAGATAATGAAAGCAAGGTCTAGAATTAACCAAGATTCTGAAATTTACAGAAAATCATGACTTCCTGAAATACGCAGAACGGGAATGTATCTTCTTCACACAGAAGTGGTCCATTGGTTGCTTAATAAAAGCATATTTGTGAATAAAACTCGATGTTGCACAATATTCGGTCCAGGAAATGTAAACAAATACATCACACCTAATGTACGGAAGATAATCGCTTCGTTCTGTTGTTTTATCTATATTCACACATGTATGTATTTTTATTCTATTGTCGTTGACGGAATGAGGTTATAGTGAGTCAGTTAGTAGAGCTCAGACAGTACATTGGATCACATCGTAAAACAGTTATAAATATGAATAGTGTTAAATCATTAATCGTTGATAGGATAAATGTTGGATAAAAGAGTTATAATATATATATATTATAGACATAATGCAATTTGTATAGATACATATAGATATATAGTGTAAATAATGGAAATTAGTGTTTTATAATGGACCCAGCAAATTGACAGTTTATAAAACTCTACAGAACCCTTAATTTTAGCCAAAACTAAATTCTTTAAAAATGTTTGCAGTGGGTTCGGGACAATGCTATAAGTTGTTAGATACAGAATATAATTAGGCTTACATAATGGTTAATAGTTTCAAGTCATTAACTTCTTTGTTTGCATGTTTACATGTACATTAATGGCTACTGTCTGAATGATTGTCTAAATAATGAAATGCTGCAGATAATTATCACGAGTATCATCACTTTATTTATAATTTCGTATTGGTAAAGGACATTAAGGATAGCATTAACGTTATCACAATTATCGGTCTAAATATTAACCGTTTTATTATTACTCCTTTTACTTGAATATTATTGTGATATTATTACGGTAAAACCTCACACTGCGACCGCCTCAATATTACGACCACCTTTTTTATAACGACAAATTATTTTCGCCCAGGCTTTCAATAACTTCATTATAATTCAACTTGATAATGAGATGTTATGAATTGTATAGTGCTCAAATAGCATAATGTTATTATTTAATGTACTGCACCATATATAGGCAATACAAGCAATATATATTCAAAATGCGAAAAGGTCTTTTAATAATGGGCTAATGGATGTTTCTCCTAACAAAGTAGAAATGGTTGTGTAGATTATGCGAAACTAGTTGATGGGACGTTTTAATCTCAGAATACTTCTGTAAGAACCCATTGAAAGCATTTGATATTATCGACGTTATTGAATAATTACTTAAACCTTTTATGTAAACGTTATGACCCTTGGCTGCGTATTATTAGGCTTGTTGCCACACAATTGGTATATTTGTAGGCCGATATGAAAATGTACCGCAATACTTGTTTTCAACAACTAAACATTGCTAATATATGAACTTTGAAACAAATTTGTTAATAATATATTATTTGCAATACCAGCTTTATCTAAACATTAATAAATTCATGCCCACTTAGCATTTACCACTCTAAAAGGAAAACAATAACGCGGAAACACGTCATGCTCTTTTGTTTTAATGTGTTCCGAAAAGAAATACATAAAAAATGCACGGAATGTGGTTTGCAAATAAGACTGACAGTAAATGGGCGGACGTAAAGAGTTCTAGAATCTTCGTGCATTTTTAAAAAAGAACGATATGTTTTAGCATAACGGTGATTATGATAACTGAGACTTTCAGTACCTACACTTTAGTTTTAGCTTATTTCGACTCTTCTCATTTGAATCTTTTTCCGTTGCGATTGTCTAATAATGTATTAAAATCAAATTTCACTTGGCAACATATTTCGTATACTTAGAAATTCAATTAAATAGCTCGTGTAAACCGTATCTGTCACACACAGGTGAATATAATGTTACTTCACTAATGTGAATCGTTGTTAAATTAAATTAATGAAGTAATTAGTAATTAGAGATGGTTTCTGAAAACAAATATTGAGTCAAAACCAATTTCATCATTTTCAAAGCACTAGTAGCTCAGACACTCAAAATTAAATTCGTAACAAGAAATGTCCAAAATTTAATCTCTACAAGATAAGTGCGTGTGTCAACATGTTAAACATTAACACACCCTCATTGAAAACCGTAAGATACAGCAAATTTAATGAGTCAAAACTCCCTCAATTTCGGTGCTGCGTTTGATATCATTTATACCCCATTTTCTTGCCGTATGTATTCGACACGTTAATTGAGATAAAAATATTGTAGAATTTAAGTCAGCACCTGACTTACCGTCTGTCGTCATTTTTTGTTTTTGCCTACCGACTACGATTTCATTCCTGATATATATAGGATCATGTGTAAATATTCACTGTCGTGCATCACGCACAATTACCTGCAAACTGGCTTGACTGGAAATAATACCTGTGTTCACTTGTAACTAATATATTCTCGCAATATGTATGGTTAGAAATAATAAGCACTGAACCACTACCGGGGCTGCCGCCGCCATTATTACGGCATTAATTACGTTGAGTGTTCTGATGGAATGTCGTCATAAATAAGGAAATTGTGTACATATTTTCTCCAAGTACCATACTGAGAGGTAGGATATCGCATATATCCTTATTAAGAAATACTCGCTGAAGGTCAAATCAGTTCCTGTTAATGTATCCTTTGCATAAACATACACGTTCCAGATATTTGTCATATGTAAATGAAAACATTGAATGTCTACTACAACCTAAAGTGACGGGACAACTTAAATATTGTACCTAAATCAGCGTATATCTTCTACGCTACAAAGAAAGAATAACAATATTTTCAATTGACACACATGTGTTATTATCTTCTTTTGAATATTTATTTTTACATAAAAAATGATATATAACAAACTTGATTAACTATGAATGCATTGTAACTTCGCACTAATTACACTTACCATACTGAAGTACAAAATCATGTATTCACGCGCACACACGCAAACATATCAGTAAAATACACTTAGATAAACAATGCAAACAAAACGAATTTTTGGTTATATTTGGTACGCCGGTGCTTAAAATTTAACCACTATTTACTATTATCTACCATAACAATAGACCACCATGATCTCCACGTGTTGTTTCATTTTATTACCTCCTGTCTCAGCAATTGTGCGTAAGTTATACAAATATAGATAACAAAGGATTTCTAGAAGAAAACATAAAGAAACACTCAGAAATAGATGTCAAAACAAAGTCTCCCGGATGCGAAACCGGCTGGGACCGCTCTGTCGCAAAGCTATAAGGGGCTTAAATCAATTTAATGGTTTCAAACACTTATCCCCTGCGGCGGTGAGAGGAAATAAACGAACACAACTGACGAACTTTAGTTGATCATACGGATCATTTGCCCTCCAATTAAGTTCAAGAGCACGCTTTTGTTAATGAGATTCCAGATTCATGAAACAGGTCAGTAAATTTTGTTTCTAAAGTTTGTTAGTCCATCAAGAGTAATGATATACTATTTAAATAATTACCAGTACCATAATGTTATAGCTTAATGTTATCATCTGTGTTTCTTCCCAGTGTATCTATCAATACGGCATTAGCATGTGTTTATTATCCCTCGAAATTTGAAATCTGCGGAAGATTTATGAGTAATTTATTTACATTATTGTTACGATTGCATGTAGGGTATTAAAAGGTCATTGGATGATTTATTCACTCATTGTCAATGTATAACTACTGTTGTTTTCCTTGTTGATGTATCGTACTTTTATATTGTTATTCCATTGTTGATAGACGAGAACTGACAACAACATCAAAATATTGCCTCACACGGAAACTTCAGTACAAAAAATAGAATCAACGAGTAACGAACTCCAGGCGGGAAGATCAAATGCAAAATGGGAAGTTTTGATAATAAATCATTCATATGAGGAGCTTAGGCTCAATATACTCGGCTTTTATATAGAAGCGGTTTATAGCTACAAGGAAGAGGAAATATTAACGACTGGCCTGAAAGTAAGTGGGCGCTGATGTCGTGAGGTGGTTTTAACAAGTAGGTCGCAAAATGAGGCTTTACCAGTATATGCGGAATATTGTGGAATGCAAGATTAGTAATAATGTAGAATCCTGGAAAAAGTGGTTAGATTAACTGTCCTGTGGAGTATTACTAAGATTCTGTTGAAACTAACTTCTTTTCTTCTTTTTTGGTATGCTGCTTCAAATGTCTCTTTTCAAACCCAAATAAATTAAGAATTTGATGTGTCCAAGGATTTGAGATTAGTAGATCTTGATATTTGCATTGCAGGTCACAGTGGCATTAACTGTCACCGAATACCATACAATGTTATTTATATACTCATCTACCAAAAAGGGATCTGAACATTCAATGTCAGTTATAAATGACTGACATTAGATGAGCAGAAATTTGTAAAAATCCATTTATCATGCAAATTCAGTGAAATATAAACTAAACGATGTCGTATCTTTTTATCATCATTTGACACCAGTGGTGACTGATGTGCTTTTAGAAACTAGATTTTAAATGCGTTGAACAACTTAATTACTAACTGGATTGGTCCGGTGTGTAGCTACCACTTGTTCATTGTACCGTTTATTATTACCATAACAGCAGATCTGATGTTTTAAATCTGAACTGAATTTATAAGCACTTAAACAGTAAACCAAATATTAAGACAATTGTTAAGAAACAAGGTACTCCTAGAAAGAAAATAGATGAATGCTCGTTCCTCTAATATTTGGTACTGAATCTGACCTCCGCTCTCCAAGTACTTCAGTGTGATTAGCATTGCAGGAAATATTGAGGCAGCTTGCGGAACCCCACTAGTAATGCATAATCTTGTAAACATTGTAAAATTTGAATTCTTTTCATTACTAGAAATATTTGACAATTTCCTAAACCAAAGCTACACCAATATCAAAATATTACCCATAACAATTAGACAAAATGAAACTATACATAGTGTCCAAACTGAAGATATTCTGTAAAGGAGGAAATACCAGAATCGATTTTGAGTATCGATGTAACAGAACTGTGAGGAACGTGTTTCACGCAATTCAAACAAAAAGGAATGGCTGTTAATTCTAGTTAATATCAGTATCAAAACTGAAACTGCAATCTTAACACGTGTTCTTGAACCATTTGGTGAGTACACAAATGGAAACGTTACACGCTGTAATCTTTCAATGGAAATGAACACCACCAACCATGTGGACAGTTGAGGAGCAAAATTGATTAAAAAGTTTGGTCTGATGCGCAACGCCGCGTGTTGAACCATATCAACGCCAACAATCATTACAACAGCATAACCACAAGCTATAAGAGATAATATATCTGTAAATGCTAACAATTTGAAGTATGTTAAGCAAGCTATATTGCTACATTTCTTGCCCTTGGACCAAACTATTAACGAAAATACCGCGTAAATGAATCGAAAAAAATCTTGGATTTCCAATCTGGTATCAAAGTCATTGTCATAGTTGTTATTTGTCCAGTTTGATGGACCCTCTGATTTATATCCATCTTTGAAATCTAAATTTGAATAGAACGAATGGTTTATCTCATGCATAGTCACAACGAAATCTTATCTTAAATCTTAATAATCATAATAGCTTAGAACACAATTTTACTAATACATGTATTTAGAATTCATCCGAGGCGCCGTATAGAAATACACGCGAAAAACACTTAAAGTGTTTGTATTGTACCGAACAATATTGGATTCTCATATCGCCAGGTCACTATGGAGCTTGTAATCATGTACTTGAAGATTACCTCCGATCGTCAGCTAATAGCTGGACAAAGTTATGTGGCGATCACATAAGACATAGTGAGCCGATCATCGTACGATTTTTTTTTCATTATATATGATGCTTATTCAATAACTGCAGCTGCTCTTGTAGATAAATTAATGTCATGGTATCTTCTTGTTTAAATAGTAATCCAAGAACATGAAGTATCCTTTAAGAATTACACACCACAGATGTCTTGGTGTCGACGACTACATGTGATAGTGTTTAATTGTCCAGTGCAACACAAACTAACGTTGTATATGAAGGTAAACTCAGTAATGTTACTGAAATTACATTCTGCATATTGTTCGATCATTAATTCATTATACCGGATTCAGTTCAGTGCTAGTTGGCTTCGAGGGGAATATGAATTAATACTGATTTAATTAATTCAAAAATATTGATTTATTTCTATCAGATGCAGGTTTAGTCATGATGTTGTTACACTTTGGCACTATTGTACTAATGAAAAAAGCGCTGGTTAACTGGGTACATGTTCGCTACCCACCGTACAGGCGACAATATTTATGACAAATCTCGGATTAAAACACATTTGTAATAATTTCAGATAAAACAAGTAAGCGGATGTGGCATGCATGTTTAAAACAGGGGATAGAAACCTGAAATGGGTGAGATTACACGTCAGCTTTTTTAAACTTGATTCCTGGAACTGAACTCGAAAGAGTAAATTTTTACAATACTTGCAATCAATGTACGCAAAGAAATCGAGTATTCAAAGTTAATAGGGGATTGAATATATTGAAAGTTCACCTGGTATTCAATCATGTGTTCCTCCAGTTTTGTAAACGTTTGGGAATTATGCTCATTGTATGAGTATGGCCTTAAAGCAATCAATATCGGCTTTAATTCAATACAGGCTGTGGAAGTCTTGCTTAAAAATAGGGTTGGTCGGGTAACCTGTAGTACGGTTCATTTTTGCTCTGGCTTTAATATAAAACAATCCTTACCTTTGTAAACTGCAAAAACGTAATAAAACGTAAACAGACATGCAAACTGAACGAATCCATACCTACAGACCCAGATTTTTAGGCATGTGACCGGAAAGAAACCTTCCATTTGTTTAGGCCATATTTTTGGGCATGTGACCGGAAAGAAACCCTTCTTTTGTTTAGGCCATATTTTTGGGCATGTGACCGGAAAGAAACCCTTCTTTTGTTTAGGCCATATTTTTGGGCATGTGACTGGCAAGAAACCTTTCTTTTGTTCAGGCCTCATGTTAATTAGCACAAAACAATATTCTTCTCTTGAAGAATGCATCCCATGAACATGGTTCAGACATGATTATTATTCCAATGCCTTGGACAAACATGTAATATTATGACTGTTTCTGTAAGCTAAACAACTTTGTTATGACACTCAATATATAATGAAGAAATTGTTCAGATGGTATATTTGGACTAAATCAATTTACATTTAAAAGCTACATTCAGTTCAGTGACGCACGAGGATCGACCATAATGATCGGTGTTGTGAAAAAAAAAACTCATTTCAAATGTGCACAAACTAGTGTTGAAAACAATTATACTTGTATAATCTTATATATATATATATATTACACATGTCTACTTTGGATGGATGGGATTTTGGGATTGTAGTATTTGGGGGAAAGCGGGTCTTGTTTATGTATGTTTGTTCTACGAATCCTTCTCTCATTACACCACTAAGCAATTTCAAATATTTGGAAAAATTTAACACGGATGAAATTCTACCAATGCATAGTTGTTTATTTCTGGTATTTTGGTAACGTAGTCTATATAGCTAGGCGTAATGATTTGCTCATGGCGATTCGTATGCATACCAAATGTTCGTCCGTTGTGACGCTAAGTTTCCAAAACCTTACCTACCAATAGACAAACATCAAAATAATAGTTTGATTCAAAGACAGTCATTCAATATATGCGCAATTAAAATATTGAATTATTGTACAGATGCAAAATGTTGTTTTAGCTGTGGGAGTGTATGTTTTGTGGAGTCCACTTCTGTTGTGTATGAGATGTGATATCAACCATTACTTGTCAATTGTTGTTAGCTTCAATCTTCTCAGTACGTTTCTTCCAGTTGGTCGTTTACAAAATTGGTGTTAATTTTATACCCCAGCTGTCTTACCCAAAATACACTGACATTAGCATGTTTCTTGTTTACCTGTTCCGACGGCTTTGTTGAGCATCATACGTATTGTCTATCAACATTTATCAGTTCCACTTCGTGCTGCTAACTTCGTAAGAATTGTTTCTTTGCTTCAATAGGCACTCGACATTTGGTGTTCTGTCTAACATAGAAAATGCAGTTCAATGCTTATTCGCCGAGCTCTGAAAAGTAAGTGAATTACTTTATTTAAATTTCGTGCTTGGTGCTGAACGTAGTTTAACAATGGCTTTACATTTATATGAAATTGTAATATTTTTCATCAACTGTTTTATAACAACGACAATAACAACAAAACCAACAGCAACAACAAATTCCACACTTTTTTACATTTTATAATATAACAAATATTATTATTTATTTACAGCACACGATTATGAATATTGTAGTTGATAATATATTTTTTTATCGACATTTGATTGCGTATGTGTATAAAATAGCAATTTGTCATCAGATTTGCTAATAGCATTTACATGTTTCGTCACAGCACTTTGGTTTCTAGCTTGGAAATGAGACTTCGTTCAGGTTCGGATTTTCTTCGAAACAAAATCCGTGTCCCGGTGATGGGTTCTGAAGGGACTGGAAAAACATCATTTGTTGATCACTTTGTTCGTGAGGGTTGTGTGAAGGAGTATCGTGCACGTGACTTAAACTACCCGGAAGCGATTACAAGATCGAAGCTGATCACGGAGTTTATAGTTGTCAGAAATAAACTCAACCATCAACTAAGAAAGTTGGCAATTAAACAAGCGCATGCATTTATCTTAGTTTACAGTGTGGACAACCAAGCATCATTTGACCATGTTTGTGAGTTAAAAGACCAACTTCAAGAAGCAAGAGGTGAAAACGTTCCTATCATAGTCATTGGAAACAAGAATGATGTGACTGATAAAGAGGTTCACCCTGTCATCGCTGATTGTGTTGTAACAATGGACTGGGAGCTATCGCATGTGGTTGTATCTGTTAAAACTGGCGAGAACATGAACTGCATTCATAGAAAACTTCTAGATGAATTATGCAAGCAAAATATCGTGAATTACGCTTCATGTGAACCTGCGCCTGACATTGATCCTAGCACACCACCTCAGCAATCTTCATTATTGCGTCGATTATCGATGCCCGTCGTAAGAAATCAGTCTTGTGAAAATACAACTTTCCGACAACGAGTTGGCTCTGGATCAAAGTCGAAATGGGTGCTTATAAAAACTTTCTTCGTCGGTGATAAGAAAGAATCGCAGGAATAATTCTGAACGGTATATACGTTGCTTTAAAACTGTAATGATGGTAAAATTGTACACACGTATAAACATTCTGTTAAAAGCACCGTATATTCAGATAAACATTTTGAGGAAAAATTATACTCAGAGAATGTGTATTATGCGACACGAGCCTTAGGAACACTTCAATTGTTGTGTTTTTGTATGTCGTTCCTTAAATTGTGTTGAATCATTTATTGTCAATACTAATCGTAGAAAAGGAAAATAAAATGTGTGATATAGGTAAAAAAACTGGGTCTTAGCTGAGTGTAGAAACTGAGAAAGAACAAGTCGTTAAACGGTGAAACATCGAGTTGAATATAGTGCTAAGTACGCTAATGAGATTCTGATATTTAGTCAATAGTCAGTACAAAATTAATAAAAAAATAAGAGAAAAAGTGACATTTGTACAAGGCCAAAACAAATAAATATCTGGTTTCCGCTTATATAATAATATAAGGTCTGTAGGTCTACAGAAACTTATTTTTCGAATATATATTTTAAGTTCGAAGATACTGTTCGTACGAAAATGAAAACAAAATCAGGAAGAAAAAAATGACCGAGACCGAAAAAATGTAAATGGTCGTCAGAAAAAAATGGGGTCGGTCAGGTTAACGAAAAGAAGGAAACATTTTACGCCTCACCAGGGACTCTTTGTCTCAGCTATTTCAATATCAAACTTGATGATCAACGAGATACCGTACTAGTTTTTGCTGACATTTGAAAATTAAGTCCGCAGAAATATCCTTAATGCTGAGAAATAAGGTAGCTCTTTGCATTGAACTCAAAACCATAATGTACATGTAACAATGAATTAAAGACTGTGTTTATTTACTTCAACCCTTGCTGACGTTTTCAGATAATTGCACAGTTGAATTTCGAAAGTTTGAAATGTGAAAGTTCGAATTCGTTCGTTAGTCTCAGCAAATTTCTTACTCCAGTACAACTTCTTCGGAGCGGTCATCATATGAACTTTGTTCTCAAGTATGATTGCATTTGAGTTATTGTTAATTGCACATGCATTGATAAATAAAGTTATTCAGTGTTTTTATTAAAAGATAGTTGTTATTTAAACCTGTATAAAATATTTCATAAACTTTACAAACACGTAGAAATGACTCTTCACCGGGTGCAGTCTTGTTATTTTCATAACTTTTCAACATAAAGAAAAGATCCGATTCAACTGTAACTAAATAAGTCCAGGACAATTAGTCATGTGTATGGTTGCTTGAACAAGAACAGGTCCGATTGGTCGAACAACTTTTCTTTACAAATCTGTTTCTCTAAACACACCTTTCGTACATCGGGGGGTACGATTCATCCCCAAGTACTTGGGATGTTACAATACTTATTTCATGATTTGGCTTTGTTTTGAAAAACATTAGCATCGATGCCAAAAATATGGTATGTCGGGTAATACACGACTATTTGCTCTGGAATAAGGTCTAATCACGCATTAGAAAACTGCGAATCTTCAGCTGCTTATTGCGTTTGATGCCATATGCTAGAGCTTCATTATCCAATTTTATAGAAATACATTCGTTTTTAGCAGTTATCGGAGAGGCTCATGTATCTATTGACCAGCCCTCGTAATTACTTATGAATAAAGTCGTTGTTTATTTTCATGGCATGCCAAGAAAGCAAACAATTATGACAGACACTTTAAGCGACTTTCTGCAAGGTTTTAGTCACATGTTATACCGATGAGTTGAATACAGTAAAATTGTCGAAATCACAATCTATCTCGAGGAGATTTTAGAATCTAGTCAATTTTTGTTCAAAATAATCTTGAAAGATTGGACGTGATATGTCAGAAAGCGGCTAAGTCTATTTCATCATCTTTTTTGCTGAATCTAATGATATACAAATGTATATTACATGTTTATTTCGATCGAGTAAACCCTGTTTAAATTAAATAACCAAATATTCATCAGGAATAGAAATGAATTGCACTGGACACTTTAACATTAAAATAATTTAAAAAATGAAAGGAAGAAAAAAAGCACAACATACAAAACCATACACGTTCGCATTTATTTTGAAATTACAACAACATGAAAAATCTAACGGCAAAACAATATACATTTGTTGTACATGCACTTATTTCATTTATTAACACGAACAAATATCTCTGCTCCGAGTTGGTATCATCTTACGATGAGCATTTATTACAATGGACCTCCTGTGTTTACATGCATAGAACAAAATAAACCAATCCCTAGAAACGCTTTGGGGGAAGGGGCTTTGTTGTCTAGTGGTAATTGTCGCTCACTAATAAGCACAAACCGCACACAGATATGAGTTTAACCCTTTGCCTCACAATATCGCATTTCCCCGGATCTGAAGCAGACGACTTTTGAAAAACATTGTGCAAAAGAAGCCATTGCTTGTAATGAGTAATGGCTTCTTTTGTCACGTTTTCCACTCTGTCAGAGAGAAATAACCCAATTTTCTTAAATAAATTTTTGAATTTGGAAGAGTCTAAACTATGCCTATGAAGCAAAGGGGTAAATGTCACCAGACAAACATCGCATGCGGGGAAGCTGTCCAGCTAGCTTACTAAAGGCCGGTAATTCCACCTAGATGTATGTCTGCGCTTTACCTCTACTGGTAAAGCTGAAGAGCCAAGAAATGCCTTTGCTGTTGTCGCGGCGTTAACTGTTTCCTTTTTGAAGATATTGTCGCGCGAATGTTTGCTTTTATACATTCTTCTTGTTCCACAAGAAAAATCTGAACATCCATGTGGAAGTAGCATTGACTTGCCGAAGACCGGATTGGTACTGGTACAGAATATCTTGGTACACTTATATGGTTCATAGGTAAAAAACTGATTCAGAAATGCTGTTGAAACAGCCAAAAAGAACAGTGGAAGTAATTCACTCTGCATCGACATACAAATATGTCCCTTCTTTGTTATTTTAGTTATGTTCAAAATATCCCCTATTTACATAGAAGTATATACTATAAATATTACAGTCAAACTTCATGTATCGACCACCTCAGTATTATGACGACCTTGATATACCGATCACTTGTTTTCTTACCAGCTTCCAATAATTCCCCTATAATTCAATTTGATAATGAGGTCACCTCATTATTACGACAGGCTTTTCCAATGAAAACTCATGTAAAACAGATACAAAATACAGTATCAATCTAATTTGATAATTTAAAAGAAAAATATCGGTCACTATGCAATATCTACATAAATTAATATTTTTTCAACTAAGGCAACAACTCCTACGAAATTTTCAAAGTATCGTAAAAAGAATTGAATTATCTACGGTAACTATCAAAGAATTATCGAATATTGGACTATCTTAATGAAGTTAACATTGTTGCGCAGCATAGAGCAGATATGCCGGGACATTACAACATTATGGATGTAATACCTTCACGCCACCACAGAAGAAGCTCGATATTCTGACATGTTAAGTAGTAGCTCTCACACATGACGTCATCTTTTGGGCACTCGTATGCGTATTCACTGGTATGAATATTTCACGTTTGATTTTTTTCGAGTGGATTTTTGAATAATATACATGTGTAATGAAATCGGGATGAGAACAATTTGCCGATTTAAAGGGGAAACCGGTTCATAGAGGAACCGGTTTAGAGGGTTTCCACTGTATTGATTATTTTATCTTCTACACATTCAGTCAAATGACAACAAAGTGTAGTTAAGCAAATGATATTTTATTACTCAACGTTTATAGGTTAGATGTGCATATTTAACAAATATGTTTTAACGTCAGTTTGATATTTGATATTCTTTCGTGTCTAAATATTGTACTTATGAAGAGAGAATTGATGAAAAATAGTATCTATAATGTCGTTGGTTCGTGCTGATCGTTTAGATAGGTTTTCACTTCTTTCCAAAAGGAAGCCTGATTCGTGGAAGCCTGATTCTTGGAATCCGGATTCGTGGAAGTCGGATTCGTGGAAGTCGGACTCGTGGAAGTCGGACTCGTGGAAGTCGGACTCGTGGAAGTCGGATACGTGGAAGCCAACCTTTCTTTGCCAGATTGTTTCCAAATGATTTACTTAAATAAATAAGTGCACATTTAAGACTAAAACATACGTATATAATGGAACGCTAATATCAAAAACGTCAAATTTAGGGGCAAATTCACAAAAACTAGTAAAGCATCAATTATAAAATTAACAAGTTGCTTGGATTATGGATGATTTTAAATTGATTTAAAAACCAATAATTGATAATTGGAGATTTTGAGCGTGCTATTTGTCTGAGTTACAATCCAACGAAATAAGTTATACCCAGTTTCCGTCTTTTCTGTCCTGGGTCTCATTTAAAGATCACATTGGAATCAAGAGGAACGGCTTAGTATCGGTCGAGGAACATTCGACATACTTGCGGCTTACAGTTATCTCGTGTGTCAATTGCCATTTGGAAACTTCAGTCAGCTCTTGAAGACAGCTGTGTTCTAACGAATGGGGGAGGGTGGGTTTAGACAGCATATGCTATGTTTTCACTGGGTTTTAACGCTGTTTTTCAACAATTCTTCCGTTATATAGGGCGGCCAGTTCACCTAACTAATTTTCCTGGACTGTATACTAACCAGTACTAACTTAACCTTCCACAAGGAGCTGGAGACTTCTCCGCATAAAGAGGAAAATCGACATTTTTTGTCAAATTTTCATACAAGGGTATAACCCGTCACATCCGGGATTTGAACCGGGCTACAAATCTAGGGCACTGACCACTGGACTACGGTCGCGACCGTATGTTAACGGATAACACAACCGTTTATCACGTTTATCATATGTACACAACGCGCTCATTTGAGTCATATTTGACAGTTTTTAAATTGTCAAACTAACGGTGTATTTATTACGCGAGTGGTATTCTCTATTGCTAATGAATTGTTCATAAAATCTCTATTTTACATTCACATCCACTAGGAGACCAAACCAGGGAGACAAATTCACTAATAATACTCGTATTACACTTACTCCAAATCATCATTGTCATCAGCTTCAGACAGTTCTGCCTCGAAACTTCTCTTGTTACCCTATTTCAAAATAAAATTAATATAACTAAATGCAACATCTAAGTCATGGGTTGCTGGCATTCGGCACACCTGGACCGATTACGTCCAATCTCGGCTTTACCTGATAACATTGGAACTACTTTCCCGGATTTGAAACTGACGTATATGGCAGCGTTCATGACGTATATGACGAGGCCTGTCAAATTTATACTTTTTTACAAAATGTTTCTTTTTGGCATGCTTTGTATTATAGACAACAATCAGTAAGAATTCTTGGAGAACAGTTATGTCATGAAAAAGCTAGGAAGTCCTCAACAGACGCCAGTTTAAGGACTAAGTTGTTTAGCAGTAATATTTCCTTAACAGTAAATCGGCAGCCGCATCACAAATGTAAGGCGTAGTCGCATATTAAGCTACATCGGAGGTTAGACGGGGGTATGGAATCGGCCGAAATGTTTCTGATGTGGATGCTGGTATATTAAGATAGGTATAAAATTTTCAAAGCGTTTGCTACCAAACCAAAATGTGTACACAATTATTTCTCCTTTGTTTTTTTTGTTCAATGGGTTTAACGCCATTTTTGAACAATTTTTCAGTTACATACTGCGACCAGTCCACCTAACTAGTTTTTCTAGACTGTATACTAACCAATACTAGCAACGTCTGCACAATGGGAGAAAATCGACATTTTTTGTCAAATTTCTCCAATTTAGCGATAATTTTCATTCTCATTTAAAAACAAATACAGTGCAATCCCATTTAGCGACCATTTCCATCATTCGACCATGTCATTACAACAATCACTTATTTTCGGACCGACTTTCTGTATTTGAATATAATTATGAGACTGTCTGATGCAATATTTAACCATTCATGTATCATTATTAAAATGAAAACGGAAATTATTCTGCCCGGACAAGCGTGCTTGAAGTTGTCTACGACATTTAATGTTGCCTACGCAACGATCAGACGCACGAGGCCCATACGTCATGATTACAATAATGACAACGAATGTTGGAAAGGAAATATGAAAAATAGTGTGTTAATCCACACGAGTTTCCGCCAAGTCTTGATGGATACATTGCAAGAATACATTACAGGAATCGGCAACGTAATATAAATAGTTGACTTTTGTGTGCTCCAACTTGCCAGGACCGGCAAATTAGTTCTAGCAAACGGAATTACAGTAGAACTTCGATTATTCGAAATCGACGGGACCGAAAAAATATTTCGGATAATCCGGAGTTTCGGATAATCCGGGGTAAAGGAAATCTAGACTGTTTTATTATGAAAATAATGGGTGAGCACTCCAAAATAAATCATGACGAACATGTAAGTTTATAAAACTTGATCATTTAGAGAAGTACAATGCATACACATGTTATGAGAATATAATAAGCATACGTTTTCAATAAAAACAAACACTGAAATAAAGTAAAAAAAGGTTAATGTTAATATTAAAGTCAAATTTTGATAATCATGAAAAAATTTATTAATAAAGCCAAACTTAGAGGTGAATTATTTAACCAAATTCGCATCATAATAGGTTAATTATGTTCCCGGAATTGCAAACAATAATTTCAAACAAACAATACTTTGTTCAGAATTGTTGTTCGCACCTTTTGACAGGTTAAAGAAATCCTTCAATGGACAAATCTTATCAATTGGAGTTAATTGTCTATTTCGGATTACAGGTGTGAAAATACGCTTTCAAATGAGTTTGCGGACCTGATTATCATTTCGGATAAGCCATGGTATTCGGATTAGGCGTTTCGGATAATCGGGGTTATTTTACAATGAAATATATTGGAAAAAAATCGGGACTGAAATCTCTTTTCGGATTACACCAGGTTTTCGGATAATCCGTTGTCAAAAATCGGGGTTTTGCTGTAGTAGATTATGGCCTGCCGAACATACTTTCCCGTTGAATATGTAAGCTGATAAGAGTCCAATGTGTATAGAAAGACGCGGTTATAGTGAGTTCCTATGGACCATAATATTTTCTTAATTATATTAATATCTACTATATCTGTAGCAATAAAATAAAAAAACAACGAGTCAGGAGAAAATAAGAATTCAATGTGTCCGATTCTACCATATTTTATTGTACGGCGCAACCTCTCCAGAGCGACCTTTCCTGAGCAACAATCTCCCTTTAACAACAGCATGATTTTTTATCCACTGTACAATTTAATTATCATTTTAAAATCTCTAGAGTAACAACCTCTCGACAACAACAACATATTATTGCTTCTCCCAAAAGGTGTTGCTTTGGTGAGGTTGAGCTGCATATAATTTCTCTTACCGAATTGAAACAGTTATTTTGGCATTCTTCATCATCATCGTTTGTGCACCAAGCCAAACATCCCTTTAAAAACGAAATGTTCTTTGTTATATAATGCGGTTATTTTTCGCTATAACACCGTTTCTTAGATATAATTGTTATATTGCCATTGAAAGTAAAGATTTGTTGAAAATGTACGTGGAAACTCCATGTAGCTAGCATGGTTTTAATTGGACTTGTTTCAACATTACCCTACTTACGATATGGTACAATTTTACACTTTGACATCATTTAGGGAAAACACTAACATCATGCCGATGGTATTCGGTGGTTCTGCCATTGGTCTTCCTCCATTGTTAAAGCCGGAAAGTCGCCAAATGACCCTGGCAGTTGGTGCGACGTTAAACTCCAGACCAATGAATTCAAGGCAGATTTTATAAAATTTGCCCAATTGCACGGTGTATAAACTAATCAAGTTTCGGTAATCACAACAAATCGTACAGTGATTGGAAGTAGCCGGTGCTTGTGATCGCAAATAAATAGTACAATTTGAAATACATAACATCTCAATGATTCGTACTGTGATTTTGTTTACACACCGTGAAATGTATTCATACACGACTTTGTTTTTCTTACCTCACAGTTAGCCATACAATCATCATCATCCCCACATGATGTCGCACAAGCTAACTAAATAAAAATGATATACAGTAAAACCTCGTTATCTCGAGAAGTCATAGGAACAGACTAACTGCTCGTCATATTGCTCGTAATAATAAGGTTTTTGTTTGTTGGTTGAAAATTATACACAAAGAGAACAAAAATTGACGGCACTTTGTCCCCTTCTCGAGATAAGCCGGGTGCTCGTAATACCAATGCTCGTAATAACGAAGTTTTACTGTATGTATAAAACGAAGCATCGGTCATGAAATAATAATTTTGTTATAAAACATCCATTTATATTAACCCTTATCCCGCGGTCAGCCACATGGCTTATCAGTACACTGACCGCGGCGAAAGTTTACAAAGGTCAGAGTGATTTAGATAAAAGTCTGTTAGTGTATTGGAAGTGCTTATTTTGAGATTATCTGATAAGATAACCTGTATAATGTATACATTTCTAGAAAGAGCAATAAATGCACTTTCGTGTGGTATAAATATTTTTATATTATATGATTATAATAATGATTTATTAGCCATAGAACCTTTGTGATCATACAGTTATGCAGTGATTTTTGGTATTTCAAGTTATATAATTGTTTACAATTATGTCATAGCAATGTAGTACTTCCATATGTTTCATGCAGATTCATAATGCATACATAGAATATAATTCTCCAAATGTTTAGAAAGTTTAAACATCAGTGCACAAGCAAAAAACCATGCTATTCACTCACATGTAAATCTTAGATGTCTTGAAAATTCTTGAGCACAGAATGTAATGTTGGTAAAATGTTATCCATCAATATTTCCAAATTTATGTACACTATATACAATTATAAGTAAATAATTATGCTATGTCAAATTCTTTATTCTGAGTCACCTTGATCAAGCTGTGGAGTGTCAGGCCTGAAATGCTTCAATGTGTGGTATCGCTTGAAGCAGTCTGGAACACACATCGGTTTGTCACATGTGTCACACTGGTAGGCTGTCTGCTTCCGTTTGAAACCTAACCGTTCGTTTTTATTGCATACTACACAATCCCTCATTGGTTTAGCACGTTTTGCACCTTCCTTTGCTTTGTTGAATGAAGGAAAGTGTCGTCCAACAAGCCTGTCCCCATCCAAAACATCACCTCCAGACTTTCTCCCGCCTGATGAAGGTTTTGGTGCATCCGGCGATTCTTCAATCAAGGCCTTGATTATGTATTTACGGAAGTCCACATGGGCCCTTTTTCTTGCATGTGAAGAATACTTCTTGTAAAGAATGTAAGAATTCACCAACTGTAATTGAAAAAGGTGAAGAAACAATTTTTTCCACCATTTTACAGACTTCCGTAACACGTCATAATAATGCACCATCTGATCACTGACATCAACTCCACCCATGCTGTGAACATAGTCAACAATGACAGTTGGCTTCATTATAGGGATGCCAGTGGTTCGATCAACCCTGTTGGTCACAGACAGTGTTGCTTCATGGACAGTTGACAGCATATGAATGTCCCTCTTGTCTCTAAATTTCAACGCGAGCATGTTTCCCTTTCTTCGGTAGATTCCCTCACCTTGACGAAGTTTCACAGAGCCAAATGCCTTTGGGACATCTTTCCTGTTGCGTCTTACAGTTCCACAGGCATATGTGTTGAGGTAATCAAGTTCTGTGAATAGCTCCGGCGAGTTATAGTAATTGTCCATGAAGACAACATGTCCCTTGTCTAAGCATCCGGTCTGACACAGGAGGCCCAATACAATTTTTGTGGTAGTTGTAAGGTTTTCATAATACCCAGTAGGGTAACCTTCATCATCTGGGGTTTCCAGGGCCTGGACATTATTGATACAATCAGTTGATCCGTGATAAACATCAAACCCAATGCAATAACCTGATGACGCTTCACACACTTGATACAACTTGATACCAAATTTATTGGGTTTGTCAGGGTTGTACACCCTGAACCGGACCCGACCTTTGAAAGGGCAGGTGCCTTCATCAAGGCTCAGATCCCTTTCTGGCATGTACTTCATGAAATTTTTATTTAACATTTTAATGAATGGGCGGATTTTGTACAGCCTGTCATGTCCAGGAGCTCCTTCGGGTGCAGCCAAACTGTTGTCACACAGGTGGAGTGTTGATAGGAGCAGTTGGAATCTGTCTCGTGACATGTGCTTTCCGAAAAAGGGGGTTGACATGGTTGGATCTGTAGTCCAAAAGTGCTCCAACTCGCTTTTCCTGATGAGGCCCATGTTAATCATTAGAGAAAAAAACACTTTAATTTCTGAAACGGTCACAGGTTTCCAACGATTGAATCTACTGTTAGGTTTCAGCCGTCTCGTACGGATCAAATTTTCTGCATATCTATTTGTCTCAGTAGTGATTGTATTCCACATACCTGGGTCAAATAAGAAATTGAAACAATCCATGGGCGTTGGATTATCCGGTAGATCACCAATTATCCCTGGATTGCCACTGAACGGCATGTTTATCGGCGGACAGTCAGCAACACCCCACCCACTTTCTGTGTCGCACTCGAGCTCTTGATCTCGCGGCGATTGTTCTAATGTAACATTATTAACAATATCCGCATTACGCAAAATATCCTCTATAAATCCATTATCATATTCTAATTCACTTTCACTATCATCGGAAGATGAACTGTCGTCAAAAATTTGATCTAAAACTTGTTGCGCATCGTACTTTCGTTTTGGAGTAGCCATTTTGTGTGTTGTTATTTTGATCGCTTCTTGGTTAGCAGTGAACTGTGTTCTTTGTTCAAGAAATCATTTCATTGGGTCATGTTTAGTTATGAGGGGTTTCTACATTGTATATCACGGCGATATTTGCAAAACTCCATTCATAAATTCTTACTACGGGTCGAAAACGAGGCGTGAAAAAATGCAACGTAACAAAACGACTTAAGTCGTGATTAGCGCTGGACGGGGGGTAACTCGGAACGACTATAGTCGCGGTTAGCGGCGTAAGGGTTAAATACTATATCACAATTTATTTTGGATTTTATAATATATTATTTTATTATGCAGTAAAACCTGTGTTTATGGACAACTCCGAATAAAGACCACCCTGTGAATGAAGGCCACTCTTTGAATGACCGTCACTGATTATTTAGAACAAGCTGATCTCCGTATAAAGGCCATGTGTCAATGAAGGACACATTTTGTCTTTCCGAAGGGTGGCCTTTGTTCACAGATTTCACTGTATATGTATTTACTAAAGGTCATTTTATATCATTATCATAATATGAAAAATATTGAGAGTTTAATTAATTAATTTAATCGGTAATATGCGAAACAAAATTCGTGACTTCATTTTGCAGTGTAATTTGTAACATGTAAAACTCCCGCTGTCCATATAACTTTCGTCACCATGATCCAGTCCAGCCAAACGTTCGCTCAAATAATAAAAAAAACCTATTGATACCATATGTTTGTAAAAGGAATCTCTTTTAGAGCATTTCAAATATGATACAGGGTTGTAGAAATGAGCCGGAAGCCGGAAAAATCAACCAGCTATTTGAACATTCTTGCCGGCTACTTTATCCCCGCAGGGGGCGTTGCCTCTTTGCCCCCTACTGGGAGGAACCCTCAGCCCCCTCCTTCTGTTTTTAGTAGCTTACCGGCAACATGAATACATTTCTACACCCCTGTGATATATCTACATGTATTTAATATTGTATTAAATAAGTGATTTTTTTCACTCAATAAAATCGAACCGCATAACACTCTAATATGCATTCATTATCATCCGCATCACAAGTTTCACAAAAATCGTCATCCGTTACGTCACGTTTATCTTCAACGTTCTGAAAATTATAAAGTATAAAATACGATAAAGATATAGTTTTAGGGTCATCAGTCAATCATATAACAGTACAGTAAAATCTAGGGGTGTAACGGTTAACCGATATACCGGTTAATATTGCAAATCGAATTCTGACGGTTTTTACCGGTTCGTTTTTCCCATGTAGTCATGGCGACGCCACCGATGAAAAAATCTCAGAAATATACACGATGTGTAATATTTACATCAGCATTTTCTCTCCATTCTGCATTCATCATTAACTTTTAAACGTTAACTTGTGTATTTGATTTGCTCATCAATAAACACTATTTCACTTTGAAACTACATATGAATTTCATATATACTCGTAAATATATATAATATCGTTCCATTTAAGACGATGCATATGCATCAATTCCTGCCTTGCTTTTCTGCGCGAAATAACAATTCGAATTGCAATATAATGCAATACGGTTTTTACCGTATTGTTATACCCCTAGCAAAATCCATTAATGAATCTACCTCAATATTAAAACCACATTATTATAACGGTCACTAAATTTCGGACCAGTTTCGAATACTGTATTCCTGTAATACTTCAACTGAATAACGAGACCACCTGTTAATAAAAATCTTATCTCTAAATGATTCAAATCTTTTCCTCGAAGTTTAGTCAAGCTAAGCTGTATAGTTCTAATAGTCTACCATTCGTCCAGGGTCCGAAGCAAATTTTTATGCGCCCTTTCCCTGTGTCGTCGTTTTGCCATGATTGGCAGAATGCCTGCGTATAACTACCGGAAGTATACTTAATAGGAATTTTTGGCTCAACAGGAAGTAGGTCAGATATTGATACTTAGTACAGTTAGGTCATTACATCGACAGACTGCTGGCCATATAAAATGATATCAAAACAAATTATAGTACAAATTAGTTACTATATATAGTATGACATGAAAGAATGCGCGATATAACAACGACAAAACTGCGGGATAGAGGTCATCCGTAAAAATGTTGTTTTGTTGTAAGTGGACCGACTCATTAAAAAATCACCGGACCCAATTTTTTAAGTGATTTTGATGATTTTTTTTTTGTCTATTCCGGCTTTCGTTTTCTGTATAAGCATATAATTTTAACCCAAGAATGCTCAAATACCTGTCCACTGTAAAAATTTTGCGCTCCGTAAATCCAAATAATGCAGTTCAATTGCAAATACAAATTACTTTTAATGACATTATTATGACAATGTTTTGAGTGAGTGAGACCCTTTGGAAGGGTCATGATGGACCCTTTTTAAATGTTTATGTGGAAGATGATGGAGTTCGAACCTCGGACACGGCGCAAATTCTGTGTGATGGTTCGGTTGAAGACGAATGCGTCTAAGGTCACTCGTCTTTCACCGCTATTCCGAGTGATTCGTGTGGATAAGTTGACAGTTTCTTGCGGAGAACCAGGTTAGTACTGGTACAGTATCCAGGGATGTTAGTTGGACCTTATGTCCATCGGGTATGAAACTGTAGCTCTAATAAAATAAGCATAAAAGCGAAAAACAAATCTGATCAGGATGACGAGCAAAAATATAGCTCGTACGCGAACATTTCACGGAGGTGAATAAACTTTTGATATATTAATACACAAACCTCGTCCAGGAATTCCTTCAACTCTAGTAACGCCTTTTCATCGTTGGTCAATGAATCTTCGGCCTGCACTGTAACAGGAATAGAATCAAAATGTATGTAGATAAATCAGTACATTTTGACATGGACGGTATATCATCGTTCGCCATAATTAATATTTCAAGCCATGTTCGCTGACAGTCTGTACAGTGAAATATGGTTATAAAACTCGAATATAATGAATGTAATGAATGTACAGATATAATGAAATATGTATTACTCCCCCCCCCGATCAGGCATAAATTCACTATAATCGTATTCTACTTAATAATGATACAATTTCACAGAGCTGATGCTGCGGAAATCTTATCAGACAAAAAAAAAACGAAGTGAAAATATCCTATAAAATACAACTAATACACAACCTTTCATTCCTAGGCATGTTCAAACGATGATCAGTTTCACTTAATGATTGAAGAGCAAAAAATTCTTAACTTTAAACATGGTATTTTTATAGTTCCTATTCAGTAATATTTTAAGATAGCGCACTCATTTGAATGACGTGTTAAGTTCTTTGTAGGTCATCATATTCGGTGAAATATTCACACTTGTACACCAGCTACTTAAATATAAATCTTTAATTCGTAATTTAAATACAGTAATAAATATTATGATATTTATTGATTCCGAGTGATACCACACTCCTGAAAATTCATCTTTATTAAGTGAATCTCAAACTTTATATACCCAAGAAGTGCCTTGCGTTGTCGTTTTCTAAATTTGCTATTTAATTTCTAATTTAAGCACTGATTACACAATTTTAACTTTCATCTTTTAACTTTTTATCTTTAAAATTGTAAAATTATAATTAAGTTTAAATTGATCCGTACCATAATTATATGACAAACTTTGACAATATTCATGGTCACTAAATACTTCAAGTGTCTTTTTACGTTTTATTTCAGCGTAAGGATACAATACAGTCAAACCTGGGTTTGCAGTCACTTCCGAATAAAGACCACCCTCTGAATAAAGACCATTCTTTGAAAAACTATCACTGATTATTTAGAGAAAACCAACTTTCGGGTAAAAGTTATCTGTCATTAAAGGCCACATTTTCTTTCACATGGGTGGCCTTTGTTCATAGGTTTTACTGTAGTTTTCAATTAAAAACGTTAAGATTTTCAGCTGCAGCATTGAAACAACTTTTTTAAAACCACATTATTGAAATCAAACAAAACAACTAGTGGATGAACATGCATTGGCGCCATCTGAAGGGCGGAACTTGATAATACAAGTACATGAGGCCATTCCTAAAAATGTTAGTTCGCAGTTGCGCAACCGATTTATTAAAAATCTCCTCGCATCAGTCTTCGTTCCAGCTTTTCACTTTCAGTGCAAGAATATAATATTAACAAAAATGCCTGCCCACCTATCCACTGTTAAATGCTTGTGTAACTGCAAACCAATATTGTTAAGTATGGCCTCAAGTGAATATTTCTTCACCAAATAAGCACTATGGAGTACAATTATTTAAAGTCTACATAACACAGCCTTCGAGACTCATATTTTCCTATTAACAAATCGTAAACTAAAAATGACAGAACTTGATTTTAAAAAATGGAGGCTTTTTATAGTACAGAACCTTAAAAAGTCATGTTTCAAAACGATATTCGGGGTTTCCGTTTCAGGTCTAACGAAAAATAAAATTCATGTTTACTATGAAACACCACTAAATCATGTCATTTTAGACTCGACATTTTGGACATTTTTTGGTGTCATTGTTTCATAATAAAGCCACTATAAAAAAAAATAAAAAAAGAAAAAATGTCTTCTGCATGTTGGAAATAATCCACAATCGAGTTCTCGTTTTCCGCCACTGCTTTACGTACATGAAGCCGAGAACCAGTAGTAACTGTAATGAATACATCAGACCATTCTAACGCTGGTATTTATTGAACATACATGTCCAATAGATTTAAAATAATATTCCTAAAAATAACGCTGCTGTCCCAAAATTCGTGTTGATCAACATAACATTGCTTAAAATTAATATGAAATGAAATAAAAATCACTGGTGTAAAAAATTCACAAAATTAAGTTTGCTTCTAAAATGTGGACTCACCCTCTCTCAATTGCCATTGTTGAGCGACAACAAGCGCAACACCCAGCACAATCCACTTCAATATCATGATCTGAACAAGTTGTTCTCAGTAGTTAGTATGACAAGTTCGCCCAACTACTACGAACATATTCTATTTTTGCTTCTTTATATACATACTGAGTCTGTATCACAAACGATCTCTTGTTGAGCCACGCTCACTGGAACCCAATCATGGATGACTGCAGAAATCACTTGAGTGAAACTATTTAAGCTTCGGGTGATTTTGTTTTACAACGTGAATAGCGTTCACGCAGCTTGTTTATTTCGCAGTTTTCGTCGAAGTAACGGTCATTGATTATTTACAATTGAAGGAGACAGTATAATAAGATACCAATATCTGTCTCTGTTAATATGGATATAGGCCCTTCTTGTTCGCACTTCTTCATTTCTGTCAAACATGTGAACAAATGCTACCTTTGGGAAAGCTTAAGTTTCGCAGATGACCTTTATTTGGAGGCCATTTTTTTTCTAAATAATTAATGATGTTTTATTTTCTAAAAATGGCCTTTATTCACAAAGTGACCTAATCGGAGGTGGCTTTGACTGCATTTGATTTTATTTTGTATTAGAGTATACGTCGTTTTTTAACTTGGCTAATCCATAGGCACTCGATTTCCGTGATTTAAATACTCGAACAGACCTATTTTTTTAATCTAAACTCATCAAACAATTCAAATGAGCCAAGAAAAAAAAAACACCATTTCGCTACTCTGAGTATCTGAAAAACTAAAAGGTAAGTCACTCGCCATTTTTCGATTGACGGAAGTAACGGTATTCAGCCTGGGTCCCGGCATCCCTTCTAAAATGCGCGCGCATTTCGGGAACCTCGCTGTTTAACTTGGCGCGCTACAGCAAGAGCGAGGTTCCCGAATAGAGCACGCATTTCAGAAGGAATGCCAGGACTAAATAAAGTAGAGTGCATAAACCATAAATAATCGAGTGCCTATGAGCTAATCTATCTCGATTTGCTACATTGCTAATACTAATCGGTAGGATATCTCTCGTAATACAATTAATATTTTACAATAAAATATGGCTGTTCCATTTTACCACTCGGATAACTTATCAATAAAATTGCTAATCACGTAAAGAATATAAGTTTTATACAGAGGAGGAAATATATGCTATATGATACTATAAACTATTGTGCATGAAGTTTAAGCATTGAATAAATCTTATATAAATGTGACTATCAAACATTTATCATAAACATGAAATATCTGCAATCAGTATCCATACAATCATCGAAGCAAAGCTAGCATTTTCCCTAGCATAGGAATCACTGAGACGACAGTGACAATCCATGTTTCGTCCACACTTAAGACACGATCTTTCATTAGCCAATCATATTATTCTACCGCGTAAATTTTAAATTGAATTTAAAATGCTCTTGGAATACAAGTCAGATAAAGAAACTTTGTGCCAACCAATGTGATTTTGGCTTCTGTTGCTCATGGAAGGGACCACTCCACAAGGGCATAAGAAAATCTTAATCGTAAATACTTACATAAAGTACCTTTAAGGTTTGTTTAACGCCGTATTTCAACAATTTTTCCGTTATGTATACGGCGACCGGCTAACCTAACCAGTTTACCTGAACTGTATTCTAATCAGTACTAAATTACCCTTCCACAATGAGCCGTAAACGTCTTCACATATGGAGGAAAATCAACATTTTTAGATGGGTATGACCTACGGGCGACCGGGATTTGAAACCGGATCACCACTATCCACTTGACCACGGTCGCGGCTGCAACTTCAAAGGATTAAATACAATCGTTAAATATTATTTTTGTCGACATCTGATGAAAGTTGACATTTTGCTGGATTCTAAATTATTGCAACAGCTTTTTTCCACATGTTTAACGCTAAAAAATATATAAACTTAACTAAGCAATATAATTAACAGCCGTTTTAATCCTAGATATAAAAATGGATTTCCAATATTCGGAAAGTGAATTATAAAGGTCTGGTATCTTTAATGGAAAACTAATATATAAACACATCCTACTGTAACTAATTAATTTAAGTTTTATGCATCGTTTGATTATCGTATACGTAAAATATTTTTAAGACTTGTCTAATATTTCTGTCTTAATTGACAATCGTGATAACTTCACTTATTTTAATTGCATCAACAAATAGCTTTTACTCGATATTATCTGTTTAATGTAAAAGATATGGATTCATAATTGGGAAATTGTTTTATTTTCGACAAAAGTGATTTTTGTAATGAATGTTTTAAAAGGTTTCGTTCACACGGATATGAAATACCCTGAGGGAAGATACGTTCCATATAAAATATTACGCGCGCACACACACGCACACAAACAAAAAAAACAAAAACAATTTCTGAAGCTTAAACCGGATACAGGATGTGTCAAAGAATATCATCGTCATGACGTGAGTGGCCGGGTTGACATTACCAATCAGTAAATAACTGAAAAATTGTTGAAAAACGGCGTTAAGCTCCAGTGAAAGTGTTACATAAAAAACATAAAAATTCAAAGTACGAAAATATTTGGGGACGAAATATATATCGTATTCTCATAGAAGGTATGTTTGAAAACAAAAAGAAATGCAAGAGAAAATGTTTTCGACGTAACAACCTTAGTTTTTTTATCAAGTCAGCTTGGATGTTGCCATTTTTATCTAGTCTAAACAACTAAACAAATGTGTCGAAGGCAGATCTGATAGTGTTTTTGTTTTACCTGACTTTGAGTGTGTGATGCTTTTATTGTCAATTTCCAGACATTTAACCATAGTTTTAATTATATACATATAGTTTGGTTCTCTGCAAATACTGTTCAAGGTAAAAGGTCGATGTCTTAGCACATTTCAAGGATATAATTTATATATTTTGATTTTTTTCTATTTTCAGACATAGTTGATGATGCCGTTTTGAATAATAATGATTGCCATGTTTTTTTTAAATCATAAAATTTGTATTTAATGAACGTGGCCAGAATGTCTCGTGTCCAATTCATTAAAAGTTAATTTTCATGCAACAATTAAGGGATAATTCTGTTTTCGCCAATATTTCAGTTGTTTCTTATTTGGTACGGTAAAACCTTCATTTTAAGACCAACTTTAAGACACAATAAAATGGTCTTAGCATTAATGTGGTCTCATTATCATATTCCAATATTGTATATATATTGAAAATCGGTACGAAAATAAATGGTCGTTATACGAACGCGGTCGTATTGTTCAGACGGTCGCTAAGCGAGGTTTCGCTGTAATTTTTATTCATAAATATCAAAAGGCGAATCAAAAATAAAATAACCGTACATGGTACATAACCTCACACCAAACGAAATAGCCGTAGAGTATATTATGAAATTAAGATAGTATCGTATATAGCTTAGTTTTACCTAGCTACTTTTTACGACTACGAAAATACATTTCTTTAATTATATTGCATTAGCAACAAAGTGAATTGTAGTCAGAATGTCGACAAATGTTTAGATCATATCTGATGTAAAGAGTATTTACATCCAAAGTGTAAAATTTCTTGCACAAAGAATGTTATTAAAATGATCAAAGTCATGGTACACTTCATAAAGGATTATCTGCAGCGACACGGCAATATGTAAATAAAAGTATGTACGCAATGGGATTTTTAACAACGTATTTTGTATTTTTCCCACGAAACGACATCGTCTCGATGTATTTAGCAGTATATATTGAATATTTCATACAGTATAACTCCTGAAAACCGGACTCTCTGAAAACCGGAATTCTCTGAAAATCGGACGAATTTTTAAGTCCTATATTTTCTTTTCGATAATCAATAGTTTTTCGAAAACCAGAATTCTCAGAAAACCGGACTTTTGTATCAGTCCGGAAAGGGTCCGGTTTTCAGGGGTTTTACTGTACTTGAAAATTGTACATGAGCACTGTGAATGTAAAACATCTTTAAACACGTTTCCTAACCGCTTATAACATTGCAGTTGCATCCATTGACAATCAAACGCAACTACATTGAAAAAATTGTAGTAAAGTCGCTACATGGGTGGCTGCCAGAGGAACTAACTGCTTTACAAACCAGTCTTTTTTTTTGGGGGGGGGGGCGCTTTGACGACCGATATTGGGTTGCGTTCCCAATACAAAAAGTATGTTTTTACCCAACTGCAAGGTGAAAATTCCCGCTTTAAATGAGGAAAAAATATTTAAAGCAGTTCAAATGTTGACTGAATTTCTAAATCATTCAAAAACAAAGTTATCAATATTTAAAAACAAAACTAAACATAATATTTGTTATGTTTTAGTTTCATTTAATTATCTCACGTAATTTTATACAGTATGACTTTTTCTTTGTCCAAAATGTTGATCAAATAACCTGTTACTTGTTACATGTAAGATAGCATCATCCCCCTCCCATAACTAAAATGCGTAAGACAAGAATATGAAATTTAATAAACCGGTTGTTTGGTCGGTATGTTTGTGTCAATTAATATTTAAGATGGCAATCAGTTATGCTCAGTACAGACACGCATCAGTGTTGCAAGTTTTATTTTTAATGGATGTTTAATGGATGAATTTTGCTTGAGAGATTTTTCCTACAAGATATATCCATTATCATTTTACATAGCATCACGTTTAAATATAGTGTAAAGCTTTTTCATTATACAGTATTTCCTAATACAAAATAATATACGCTTATATATACCAAGCCAACCATAAAAATGTTGTTGTTTGGTTAAGCGTGTATAGTGAAGAATCGGATAGAGTGAGGTACTCATTTTCCCCGGACAAAACCTTTCTTTATTTCATTGTAATGAATATAATGAAATACGGACATGATGACGTTTTTATTCAGATACCCAGGAATTCCCTATAACCGTGTTATACTGTAATTACCTAGTCCATCCGTACAATAATGAGATGTTCTTAAATGTTTCTATAGCGATTAGAAAAAGGGATTCAAGTATAAATACAAAATGGGAGACACTCATTAAATGTTTTCTATCTATGTAAATTTAAGTTAATAACCTTACAAATATCCGAAGAACGAAATTCGTCAGAAGACGATTTTATCTGCAATGTTTTCATAAATTGATAATACTAGATCATTGTACAGTAAGACTTGTGACCAATGGTCCCTCTTTGGAAAGACAAAATGTGGCCTTTTTTGACAGGTGGTCTTTATTTGGATGTCAGTTTGATCTAAATATAATCAGTGACGGTGTTTCAAAAGATGGTCTTTATTCACAGGTTAGTCTTTATTTGGAG
>VIBL01000311.1:0-428808 GCA_008271625.1 Lutraria rhynchaena
ATCAGTTGTTCACACGTGGCGCCAGTCACACGGGCAGCGCAATAGTCAAACTCCATAGCTGATTCACCGCAAGATACCAAGTCCAAAGCGCTGTTTGGTGATTCTATTTTATATTTTGTCAAAATCATCGCATCTAAAAAATAACTGCGTGTAACACCAAAGACAATGGCAAACATTATAGAAGACATTTTGAAGTTGTAAATTGACACTCTCAAATGAATAAAATGAACTTGACTGTAATACTTTAATAAAAAAACCTATTGCAATAAGCTATAACTGTTGCAAGAAGTCTTCGGAAACATGTAACGCATTTGCAAATAACTTTTGCTTAAATACGATAATCGTTAAAGGAAACTATGGAAGCGTGAAGGTACTATTTTTTCGATAAGTCAAGTTTGAAATTGCTCAATGTCTAGGTTGGTACAGTGCAACCGCTACCACCTTTTTCCCTCTGTATGATTTAGCTATTAATTTAACCTCTCTAGAGCAACAACCTCTCAACAACAGCATAATTTTGCTTCTCTGAAAGGGTGTTGCTTTGGAGAGGTTGCGCTCTATTACCAACACCAGAGACTTACTGCCATCTTTTTAACTTGAAATAACCAACATTAAGCTTGGTATATGTATAACAAAAAATGGTGTTTGAAAAATGCTCAAAGAAAAAAACAACAAAGTTCGAAATGCCAGTCTTAAAATTTAGCTTTACGCTTGGTAACTCCAACATTAAGTTTTGTAATACGGTAAAACTTTATACAGCGACCAACTCAATATAAGGACAAATTTGTTATAATGGACTCTATTTTCGGACCGGCTACCAATAACTCCCTGATAATTAAACTTGGAGATGAAACTACCTTATTTTACGACCTACTTTTCAGGTCCTGAATGTTGTCTCATTATCAAGGTATTACTGTATTTTACTCAGATATTCTCACTTTGATTATTATGTCCAGGTGACGATTGCAATCTCGTTGACAAATAAGAAGAATTATGAAAACATTGGCCTTCCTTTTCTTCCGTAGAAGTCAGCTTTCTCTGAGCGAAGTCCAGTGCAAGAAAAATATAATAGTTCTCCTATAAAAGCTTGCTTATGAATAACTAGGAAGTATATTCAAAGAAATAGTCCTTGGTCTTTTGGATTTTCAGGAAGTAGTGTTCGACATCTATCGGTATGTTCCGGAACTAGTGAACAACAGCAATCGGTATGTTCCGGAAATATTCGTTCGATATAAACAAAAAGGACGAAAAACTTCCGGACAAAAAATCAATTTTGCTGTGGTCCAATTTTTGCGTTTTAAGGAAAGCCAATGTGTATTATATCGTATTTCCGTTAAGTCATGGGGATATAGTTTGTGAGAGATGAAATAAGAGTCCCGTTTTTGGCCTCCTTTGTGCTTTGATATTGAGTACAATTAAACTATGGAAAATATCGTGTAAACAAACATTTCTGAGTGGTTATTCATACTATTATTTATAAGGCCTAAACAAAAAAGGGGTTTGTTTCCGGTCACATGCTCAAAAAAATATGGGTCGGTAGGTAGGGATTTTTTCTTTTACTTTTTTACATATATCAACAACACTGTTGTGAAAATTACGATATAGCACTAAGATTTGGATGCCGTAAAACTTTTGAGACGGCTTGTAAAAGATGGGTCGGTCGGGTAACCGGAAACAAACCTATTTTTTAGGTCTAATATTGATTGCTTTGTTCGTTGTATTTTTTTATGAGAAATGTCTTAATAAAGCGGATGTACTCGAAACCTGTTCAAAGGAATCCGAGTTGTAATGTTTCATTGACCATTACGGTCCAACCTGTCAAGCGACACGTGATTCATTCAGTTCAGTTGGGACGGTCGAATACTCGAGTTAAATAATTATTTACCCGCTATAAGGGCTCGTGATTGGCTGATACATAGTACCAGTAGAATATTATTATTCATAATATTATAATTATTGTAATATCTCATTCATGTGCATTGTTTTTGTTGGAATTTAATGAAAAGATCATCAAAACTCAATTAAACCATATTAATTTTCTGCGCTGTTTCTGGCGCTGTATATATTTTTCTCAACAGATCTTAAAGCTTCTGCTTTTTTATGTGTTTGTGTTTTTTTATGTAAATGTACGCAACTATGATAATTACAGCAAAACCTCATATGGCCGACCACCTCAATATTACATCCGCCTCGTTATTACGACCACTATCTCCCGAACCAGCTACCAATAACTCACCGACATTTCAACTTGACCGACTTCCAAAAACTCCCATCCGACTGACTTCGTTGACCGAGTGTAAATTTTATTATCAGTGTGTTATCTATATTTTCACAGTTTCGCTTTGTACATGTACACGTCACGACTTTACGACTTCCTGTCCGAGTTGTGAAATTTGTTTTTCGTGCGGAAAAACTGAAATATCGAGTTTTACTGTTTAATATAGCAAAACATTTTCGGTTAGTGTGTGGACGTATCTATATGTTGCGCTGTAAATGAATAAAATGCTTCGACCTGCGGTGAGATAACAAGGGCTATAATATGATTCGTTGGAAAAATACAATTGTCGAAGTTGTTTCCCTTCTATTATATATGGGCTAGATTTAGAAGAAAAAAATCCAGACCTTTATATTTTATGACAAACCCCTTTGCATTAAACCAGATAGTGATAACTTTATATCGGGGCCTCAGTGATCCAGTGGTTATGGTTTCAGCCTAGTAATCACTAATCACTCCCCGTGGCTGTGGGTTCGAATTCCACCGCGGACCAAAGTTCACATGTGAGGAATTGCACAGCTACCATTCGGAAAGTTGGCCGTTCTATGCAGGTGTACGCCTGAGATCTTCCCCCCATGTTAAAGCCTAGACAATCGCCAAATGACCATAGCTGTTGACCCGACATTAAACCCAAGTGAAAAACAAATAAAAACATGACTTATTCAATTGATTTTGCCCAAGTGGATAACAGAGAAGGAATATTATCAAAACAAATTGTTCATTTGAATTTTGACCAAGATTCATACCACACACTACTAACTATTCAGAGGATCTTAGGATTGTTTTGTGTCCGCATTGTATACAGTACAACTTCTCTAGAGCGGCTCTCTCCGGAGCAACAACCTCCCTTCAACAACAGCATGATTTTTTCTCAATGTACGATTAAATGTTTAATTTAACCTCTCTAGAGCAACAACCTCTCAACAACAACATATTTTTGCTTCACCCAAAATGTGTTGCTTTGGAGGGTTGCACTGTAATTCGCTTATTAGCTTACATTTTGCGCTATTTATCGTGAAAACCTCAAAGATATATTAGCTTTGTACATGCGGCTTGTAATTTCTGGTGTGATAAATCGAATCAACTAAACTCAAATACACCATGTGCGTTTTTTCTGATTGGAAGCCGTCATGTTTCTTTGTATGTCACATCGCATAATGAGACCTGCATGTTTGTCAAGTTGATTAAAATCGAATATCCACTCTTATGTCAAGAACGGCTTATGTACCATAATCTTGTAAATGATATTTCAGGAACCACGAGTATGTCTAACTGAAGAAATGTTTCGAAGTGAAATAGCAATCGGTTTGATTTTATGTTTGTATTTTATGAAAAATAAAAATAACTTGCCTTTTAATAGCACCACATGTGAAGAGCGGACAGATGAATCATTACATCTAGTTCCTTCACAATCAGTAGACATCAATATAATTTATAAATAAACAGCAACGTTTTTGAGCAAATGTTTATTGAATCAATGCAAACAATTTTTATCTATATTGTTGATAAATATAACAAATAAATAAACAAATACAATGTAGTTCATTATCATACATATTTAGTTGTTGTCAATATATTTCTGATGTATACAAAATGCTGAAACTCTATGTGACTATGGATTATTACTTAATTACTTTTCCTTCATCAAATTCAAATTTCTAATGAGCAAATTCAACTGACCACGTTCATATGCTTTCAACAGGAACAAAAGCTCATTAGATCAGTGGCAGCCAGAGGCGGCGAAAGGATTTTTTATTAGGCGTAGTTAAGCGTAACTGTTAGGTAATTTTTCTTAGCAAACACGAGCAGTAATAGTCTAATTGTATTTCACGAAGATCTGTGTTTGCAGCCACCTCCTAATAAAGGTCACCCTGGGAATAAAGGCAATTCTTGGAAAACATTCATTGACAACTTGTCAGGTCATCTGTCAATTAAGGCCACATGTTGTCTTTCCCAAGGGTGGCCTTTGTTCACAGGTTTGACCGTATATAATTATGGTATAATGGAACTTTTAAATCGTAAAAATAAATTTCTAGAGTTGGTTTAGCAAGAATTTTGGTGCTATAAGCCTATTGCTCAAACTGCTTACTCAGCATAATGTCTCCTTACAGTAAAAAATGATTATTTCATTTCTACGATGATATCAGTCTCACAAACATGGATTTCATTTCTAAAATCCTATCAAATCTACATCAGTACAGAGACATCATCACGTGGTCAATTCATTTGCTTCACCAAAAATAAAACAAATGCTCAATTTTGTTCATATCTAGAAAAAAGGTTTTAATGAAAGCAGTTGAGTACGTACGCGTGCAGAACTGAAATTCATGAATATGAATACTGTAAAGCGGGTTGTTTCTGCGTTGCCAAAAATTGGCATTTTGTTAAGACTTTTAAATTGGTGATAAAAACGTTTAACTCCTAATTTACCCCTTCCCCCGTCCCAGTTGATACAGATAAAGGGGGAATACTCGGACAAGAATTCATTTGTAGTAAATAAAATAACCTAGAAAATTATACACAAAGAACATTTTTACCCTATAATTATCATGTAATACGTGAAAACAGACCTACAGTACAAATTTAATTATAATTTGATGAAATCAAAACGTTTGTTCACGAACTGTTGAGCAAAACCACAAATAGCGACCACATTAATATTAGGGCCACCTTGTTATAACGACCTCTAACTTTCGGACCGGCCACCAATAGCCTCCCGATAAGTCAACCCGCTATAGAGTATATATACATTGATGACTGTTTCTTTCAGTTAATGTACCTTGCCATGTTACTAAAAGAGGGGTGTTCAGAAAGTAAACGGTATTTTGCTGTAACATTTCAGCATAATGTAAAACGTTAAAAAAACATGCCCGAAGGTTTGGTTATTAAATGTACGATAAAATTTGATTTTTTAAAGATTTATGTATCTCTCTAACAAACAATTTGTTCGGATAAATGCATTACGCTTATTATTTCATTTCCTGATATTTGTATCATGATAGTATTGTGTTTCAAGCGCTGTACTTGAACTGAACGTTTCACAATTAATAATCAAAAATGTTAATTAATTGTCCTATTATGTATGAAAATGTGCACTTAAAAATAATAAAGCAAAAAAATACAAGACTGATAAGTAAAACACATACAACAAATGTTTTAGATACAATCACAGACATACACTCACAGCTTTGATCTTAAAGTGGAACTCTCCATACAACTAGAACAAGACGCAACCGAAGCTGAATTAGACACAGTTAGTGAGATGCATAAAGAAGTGTCACGCGATTAAATGCCAGATTAAACAACAATTACAAAAACAGTGTCGATAAACATTTTTACCATAAGTTGGAATACAAGTAGCTCACCCTTAATGATGTTTAAGCTAGGTTTAGTGCAAAAAGGAGAATGATATGTCAGTAAAAATTCAGTGCAGAAATTGAGATAGTGTCTTAATATCAATAAATCTAATGTTCTTAGTGGGTTGTGAATATACAAAAGATAGTCATTTATACACCCCCACCAGAATAAAAATCTCAGACAATGCAATCAAGGATAAATAGTTCTCACTCACATTAAAACTCATATTTAAGAACATATTGTATTTATAAGATTTAAATCGTAAATCTTGCGTATTACGCATAGATATTTCCATTAATAAAAATTTAGCTGACACTTCTTGGATAAATTTAACTTTAATCTTAAAACAATATTTTTGTTTTATGATTCATATGAAGCTCATTATTTGTTAGCGTAAATACGGTACACAGTGCTTCTCGCTATGCGGATATTTGCTGGACTTAAAAATCATGTTGTGATGATAAAAAAACGATCAAAGTAACAATCATTTAGTTTTTTCATCAAGGATAAATTGAAGAACAAGCGTTATTTTATTTTTATATCGAGAGAATTTTTAAAAAATGTTTCAAGAGTGTATTGTTATAACAGGGTTCGACTGTATTTCGTCACATATTAGTGTCACAAACACAGAGTTATGGGTGAGTCAAATAAAATTGCATATATAAAAAAATAAGGGCGAAGATAAAAAAAATAAAAAAAATAATTCACTTAAATGGAATGTTGCAGAAAATTTCTTATATACTGCTGAATGGTTATGACATTTTTTTTCCTATTTCCTCTTCTTCTTGATTAATTGATAATTTGTACGCATATTTGGTCAAACACCACAAGTCAAATATGGTAATCTTTGTTCTATAACTTAATCAACAGTTTTTTTGTCTGCTATATGTTGATCCGTTTTGAAAAATGTATTAATTTTCATTTCATTTTTTTTTCGTCAGATTTCTGAAAAGAAAAGTACACAAGAGTAGAGATACATAGCTCAACAATATTCGAAAGGCAGGCGATGAAAATAATTTATTAGTAAGAAATAATAATAATGATAATAAATTCGCATCGTAAACTTTAACGATAAAACTGATACTATGTTTAATGCAATCGTAGTTATCCCCCTTTAATTAGCATTGGCCATTAGTTCTTAAACTGGTTCCTGTTTAGCACGTCTGTTCAGTTTATCGCAACATGGAACGGGAACCAGTTTAGACTTATCTCAACTGTAGTTGTTTCCCTTCATGGAAAAAACACTTTGGCGCCGAGAAAAATGCAGAAGGTACAGTTTTTTTTTCTTTTTTCCGGATTCTTTGTGTACAGCTTTTAATCGGCATTTTTAATGTTCTTTTTTGTCATTTGCGATCAAACTCACACCTTTGTATTTTACGATTTCTTTCAAGTCCCGTATGTCTTATGCTGTCAAATGAAGACGTTCTTCACATCCCAAAAATAAATTGAATTAAATTATTGAAATGTTAATATGGTACTCACGGTTAGAAATATTGATGTTTTAAATTGGTTGGTAAATTTACAGTTTCAGGACGAGACCCAGCATAATCAGCATGGAACACAACATCCCAATGTTTGCAGACAAACCATCCGCTCCATTTTCTGTATATATTTTAAATTAATGAGTAATATGATGATACTGCTAACGTATTTACTATTTATATATACTATTTACAATTAATTTCGCTTTGGATTGACGTCGCATCAAGACATGGTCATTTGGCAACTCTCCAACTTTAACGGTCGGGGAAGATCCCAGACATAACTAGAATCACCGGCCTTCTGTAGGCTAATTAGACAGATTCCTCACATTTGAAATTTTGTCCCTACTGGAATTCAAACTCATAGCGGTGAAGAGCTGGTAATTATATGTCGGAGACCACAACCACCCAATCACAGATGCCCCTTTAAAATTAAGTTAGACGATTATAAATCATTATAATATATTATTAGCATTTCCAAATGAACACATCAATATAATTCATGATTTACAACAACCTGGACGATCTCCTTTTTTCACAAGGGTTTAACGCCGTTTTTGAAGAATTTTTCAATTATATACGGTGACCAGTTCACCTAACCAGTTTTTTCTGGACTGTATACTAATCAGCGCTAACTTACCCTTCCACAACGGGGCGGCAAATTTTCATAGAAGGTTATGACCTCAAAAACTGGAGAAAATATCTTGTTGTATGGTAACAAAATACGAATATTAGATTCCTACACTGGTGTGTTTTAATTTTCATATTGAATTCTGAATATTCAAACTTTAAACTTTGCCACTGAATGCAATATCAATTCTATTGTTGGTTCGAAGGATTACTGATAGTCTTGTATAGTTTAGTTTTTAAGCGTGTTGCCATTAACTACTCACCGTCGCATACGTCAACATTTTCCTTATAACCGCTTTTGCATTTACATTTTGAATTGTCTCCACACTCAGAAAAGTCCGCAGTACATTGAGTATTTGAGGAGCAATCTGTCCCTGTCACTCCTACAAAGTTAAAGTTACAAATTTGTCTCATGTATTTTAGGCTCGACTGTCTTAAAAATGCAAATACAGTAAAACCTTGATAATGAAACCACCCTCGGGACCCGAAAAAATCGTTCGTAATAATGAGGTGTTCTCATTATCAAGTTTAAGGGGAGTTATTGGAAGCCTGTCCGAAAATAAGTGGTCGTTACAACAAGGTGATCGTAATATTAAGTTGATCGATATTTAAGGTTTTACTGTATAAGTAAACAGATGCATCCTTACGTTGCGCACACGCACACACACACACACACACACACACACACACACAACATTGAATGTTAATTGTATATACAGCAAGACCTCTGTGAGAGCCACCGCCGAGTGACGTTTTATTATTAAATCATTTTCTAACAGCGTTTTATCAACGTATTCCGTATAAATACTTATGTTACTGTGGCTGTCTATCAAATGACAACCAAGTTTCTATCTATTGAGCTGGCTCTATGAATTCGTGAGGATTATCGGCTGTGTCAACCATTTAAAATCCAGTAAATCTTGTCAATGAAGGTTAACAAGGGAGACATATATTTGTCGCGCTCAGCCTGAAATTCGAGGCTATTTTTTCCTCTATATCAATGAATATGTCCTCAAGTGCGTTACTTGTCCGCAAAGGGTTACAATTTACGGGTGACTGTTAACTTCAGTTTAATTGTACTTGAAAATTCGAATGCGTAGCGAAATTACTTACTCATAACGCATTCATTATTCTTTGCACCGTAGTCGTCAGCGCATGCGCATTTGTCACTGGTACAGGCGGTGTTAGAGACACCTGTACAGTCATCGTCGCCAGAACAGCTTGAACCAATGACTGGAATAGATTGTAACGATATGATTTTAATTTTACAATGTAATTAAAACTTAGACTGTTAATTAAACTACATTTAGGACACGATACTCAGCAGTCGGTTGTACTGGAATTTATGCCGTCTATAAGCTGTACTCCAGTTTCGCACGATTGTTTACGTAACATATTCTCTAAGCATTAATCTCTTAATCTATCAGTATTTATAATCATACCTTGCGCAAACGTCTGAAGATTTGACTGCAAGAAGGGTCAATCTCTATTCAGACAAAGGAGGAAATAGGTCCCTCTTGCTCTCACCCCTTTATTATACATTCACCAAATTGTAATACAGAAGTTTTACAAATAGTTTTGTCATTGATTCAATTTTTGCATATCGACGATATTGGTCTATATACCAGGAAGTTTGTATCGAAGATATTTTGATATATCGAAGAATCAGTATTGACGATATTTCAATATATCGAAGAATCAGTATTGACGATATATCAATATATCGAAAAATCAGTATTGACGATATATCAATATATCGAAAAATCAGTATTGATGATATATCAATATATCGAAGAATCTGTATTGACGATATATCAATATATCGAAGAATCAGTATTGACGATATATCAATATATCGAAGAATCAGTATTGTCGATATATCAATACATCGAATAATCAGTATTGACGATATATCGATATATCGAATAATCAGTAATGACGATATACCGAAATATATAGAAAAATCAGTATCGACGATATATCGATATATCGAAGAATCAGTATTGACGATATATCGATATATCGAAGAATCAGTATTGACGATATACCGAAATATATAGGAAAATCAGTATCGACGATATATCGATATATCGAAGATTCAGTATTGACGATATACCGATATATCGAAGAATCTGTATCGACGATATATTGATACATTGCTACTACAAGTACTAAAATAAACAGGTTAATAAATCCTTTTTTCTCCTGTTTTATGTAGTTGAGTATGTATGTACACCTAAAATAATGCCGTACTCTGTACTGTAGAGGAAATAAACAATGAAAATAATTAATTATTTGATAGTTTCTTCAACAGATCTTTGAAATTCGACAGTCTATTTAAACGGTCCGAAAACAAGGTTTTGGCTTCAAAATGCAAACATTCACTTTTCGTTTCTTTCTTATTTAATGCCGAAAAAATGTTCAAGTCCATGCCAAACGTAGGTACAGATATAGACAAATAGTTAGTCTTACAAATCATCAAAGAGACACTGGTACCCGGCAGGCATTAGATAGAGAAGACATCAAATCAAATCCCTGTCAAATAGTTAATAATTGTACCGTGCAACCTCTCCAGAGCATGATTTTTCCCACTGTACGATCTAACAATTAATTTAACCTCTCTGGGGCAACAACCTCTCAAAAACGACAGCATAATTTTTCCCATTGTACGATTTAACCATTAATTTAACCTCTTTAGGGCAACAACCTCTCAAAAACGACAGCATAATGTTTCCCATTGTACGATTTAACCATTATTTTAACCTCTTTAGGGCAACAACCTCTCAAAAACGACAGCATAATTTTTCCCATTGTACGATTTAACCATTAATTTAACCTCTGTAGAGCCACAACCTCTCTAAAACGACAGCATAACTTTCCCATTGTACGATTTAACTATTAATTTAACCTCTCTAGGGCAACAACCTCTCAAAAACGACAGCATAATTTTTCCCACTGTACGATTTAACTATTAATGTAAATTTTCCAGAGCAACAATGTCTCAACAACAACAGCATAATTTTGTTTCTCCTCGGGGGTGTTGTTTTGGAGAGATTGCACACTCTATACTTACTTAACACGCATGCATCACTAACGCTTCTGTATTTGGCCATACATACACAATTAGTATTACACTCTGCATTGTCGACATCTGCGCAATCTGCGTCCTCGGAACAGGAATCGGTCAACCCTGAATATGAGCAAATATTTAGAATAGTACAGTTAGGCAACCATTTAGAATAGTACTGTTAAGCAACTATTTAGAATAGTACAGTTAGGCAAATATTTAGAATAGTACAGTTAGGCAATATCGAAAGGGATTTTTTATGCTCAATATGTCAGGTCGATTCATTCCGATCAATTACTGAACAACTTACTGACATCAAGTGCGGATTTGGGAGGGGCGATGCCGGCGTGTGCCCCTTCTAAAGTCTGCCAGGCATAAGTAAAAAAATCGTCAGTTATGTGTCGAATGTGTCCACATTCTATATTATCTAGACTTTACGCCCCTCCCCTAACCGAAAATCCTGTATCCGCCCTTGGATATAACAATTCAGATAATCGTAGGGGGCTACACTGCACGTTGAAAGGATTGTCTATGAAGGTGTATTGGGCATGAAATTCCCATACGGACCAAAAACACATATGTCATATATATACACATACAAGGGTTACAACTTCCGAAATGACAGTTTCTGCGCCAAGTTTGTTTAACACTACGTAACTTTTTCAGTTCTTAGAAATTTGAGCGATTTCTTAAAAAGTTACGTAGTTTAAAACAAACTTGGTGCAGAAACTGTCATTTCGGGCGTTGTAACCCTTTTATATGAAAACATATGATATATGTGTTTTTGCTCCGTGTGGCCATTTTAAGCCTAACACACCACTACACACTATCCCTTCAACGTGCTAGCCCCCTATGCAGATAATGAGACATAAGTTTAAGTACCTTTCTTCACACAAGCAGAACTGTCATCATTTTCCTTGTACGCACCAATACATGTGCAAGTTCCATCTGCGGTTTCACATACAGCATTGGCGTCACCACCGCTGTCTACATTCCTGCAGTATGAGTTGTCCTCGCTTTGTACACACGATTCCAGTAAACCTACACACACAAAAAAAATCATGTTGGTCTCCAATCTCAAATCTCAATCTTGTTCTCAACTTATTTCAGATCTATTCACATATGTATTTGAAGTGAATATTTTTTATTAATGTTATTGCAAACAAGACACTGTATAAGAAGTTGTACAGTGCAACCTCTCCAGAGCGGCCCCCTCTAGAGCAACAACCTCCCTTCAACAACAACATGTTTTTTTTCCTACTGTATGATTTAACTTTTAATTTAACCTCTCTCTAGAGCAACAACCCCTCTACAACAAGAAGATATTTTTGCTTTTCCCAACGGGTGTTGCTTTGGAAAGGTTGAGATCTTGTCATAACTTACTTGAGAATATTGAAAACACCAGAAAATTGAGATCTGAGCTGAGAGATTGATCTCAAGTTTATAACCTCTGAACCAGTTCTCACGTTCTGGCTCAACTTATTTCTAACCAATTAGTATTTTTGCTGTATCATAAAGTGAATATTCTGATGAATTCTTTAGTTTAAAGTATACTAGTATTTGAAAAGTATTATTTTCTTATCATAATAAGCCGTGAAATACGGAATAAACAATGTCGAAATTTGAGCTGGGCGATCAATGTCGAGTTTGATTACATGGGACCCGAGTCTTCTCAGAATACCAATAAACCCTACTAAACAGCAGCGTTAATATTAAGACTACCGCATTGCAACAATCACTTATTTTCGGACCGGTTTTAAATATCGCCATCCATGCACCTATCAATTTGATCATAAAACCACTTCTGGAATACAAAGCCTCATTTGGTTCCAAAGATGGTCTTGATATCGTGGTTAAACAGTATGTTTACTTACCAGCTAGGACGGGACTTGACACCGTCCATATAGTTACTGCTAATAGACTGTATAGTAATGGTCTTGATATCGTGGTTAAACAGTATGTTTACTTACCAGCTAGGACGGGACTTGACACCGTCCATATTGTTACTGCTAATAGACTGTATGGTAATGGTCTTGATATCGTGGTTAAACAGTATGTTTACTTACCAGCTAGGACGGGACTTGACACCGTCCATATTGTTACTGCTAATACGGCAACAGCTTTCATGCTCATTATCTGATAAATAAAGAATGTTTATGTAATGACTATTAGGCATGGTATTAAACTGAACACAAGCAATGTGTCTACGATGAGTGAAGATTTTAAAATTATATTTGAGGAAATGACATTAAAACCTGATATGTTATAAACGTGTGTCTAATTAAAACCTTCAGTCACATGTTCACCTTACGTAAATATGTTTAATGCCTATATTTCACAACGAAGGTCAAACACACGATACAACACGCCTAGTATATCTGCCAACAAATTCTTATGTAAATTTAGTGGAATAAATTCAGCGATACTTCAAGAAGTTCGATATGGGTTATAGACGTGTTTATGTTGTGTCTGTGTGGTAATTAACAACCGTATGTTGCCTCTATGTGGTAATTGACAACCGTACATTGCCTCTATGAGGTAATTGACAACCGTATGTTGCCTCTAAGAGTTAATTGACTACCGTATGTTGCCTCTATGTGGTAATTGACAACCGTATGTTGCCTCTAAGAGTTAATTGACAACCGTATGTTGCCTCTATGTGGTAATTGACAACCGTATGTTGCCTCTATGATGTAATTGACAACCGTATGTTGCCTCTATGTCGTAATTTGCAACCGTATGTTGCCTCTATATGTTAATTGACAACCATATATTGCCTCTATGTGGTAATTGACAACATTATTTTTGTCTCTATGTTTTGTTTTTTTTATTTTTTTTATTGTTTTTATGTGACATGCTGTCACTGGGGTTTAGCGCCGTTTTTCAACAATTTTTTCAGTTATGTACGGCGAACGGGTAACCTAACCAGTTTTCCTGGTACTAACCAGTACTAACTTACCCTTCCACAAGGAGCCGGCAACATCTCCTCATATGGAGGAAATTCGACATTTTTGTCAATTCATTTTTTCATAGAAGGGTATGACCTGCCGCGACCGGGATTCGAATCCGGATCTCCGGGTTACAAGTCCAGCGCGCTAACCACTGGACCATGGTCACGGCTTTGTCTCTATGTGGTAATTGACAACAGTGCTTTGTCTTTATGTGGTAATTGACAACAGTGCTTTGTCTTTATTTGGTAATTGACAACAGTGCTTTGTCTTTATGTGGCAATTGACAACAGTGCTTTGTCTTTATGTGGTAATTGACAACAGTGCTTTGTCTTTATGTGGTAATTGACAACAGTGCTTTGTCTTTATGTGGTAATTGACAACAGTGCTTTGTCTTTATTTGGTAATTGACAACAGTGCTTTGTCTTTATGTGGTAATTGACAACAGTGCTTTGTCTTTATGTGGTAATTGACAACAGTGCTTTGTCTTTATGTGGTAATTGACAACAGTGCTTTGTCTCTATGTGGTAATTGACAACAGTGCTTTGTCTCTATGTGGTAATTGACAATCATGAGATGTCTCTGTGTGGGTATTGACAACGATATGTTAGCGTTACCAAGAATTTTCCGTTTTGTTATCATTTTCCGGTGCAGTTGTACTCACTGTTGCTGTTATGGTTGTTGCTTTTGTTCGCAAGCTCTGAAAACTCGACCTTGTAGCGTGTCAGTAAAATGTATCAAATAAAAACCAATTATAGCCGAATTATAGATGTGACTTGGATGTACAATACTGTTCGAATACCTTTTCAGCGAGGCTAAAACGCATTAATACATAATATGTACACTTTTTTTCAAGTACATTCAAACCTGTGTTTGTGGCTATATCCGAATAAAGGTCATTCTGTGAAGAAAGGCCACATTTTATCTTTTATCGAGGGTGGGCTTTGTTTACAGGTTCGAATGTATAAAATTATGAACACCTTATAACTTGGCGGTAATCGCATCATTGGCTTAAAAACCCGCTGCAGGAAAATATAACCTATTTCGAAAGTCAACAGGTTTCATCCAAATCTGAATGTTCGACTAAATATGATAGTATTGATAATGTATTAAGTTGATTGATTGAAATTTAGTCTGCAACGGACGTGTGAGATACAGTGAAACCTGTAAACAAAGATTATACTTGGGAAAGACAAAATGTGGTCTTTATTGACAGGTGGGTTTTGAGTGACAGTCTTCAGCCAAATAACAAGGTCATTATGAGAACGCTTAATATTTAACATCATAGTACAATGGAAACCCTCTACAAACAAGTTTTCCCTCTAAATCGGCCAAATGTTCTTCATTACCATATAATTCAAAAATCCCCTCTAAACTGGCTTCCCCTCTAAAACTAGTCCCGGGCTCGGCTGGCTCGTCATGCCTCGACGAAGCTGACTGCTCCTGCCTCATAGAGTGTGACGAAATTTTAAAAAATTGCAAAATTATCAGTAACCAACCAGTTCTGTACTATCTAGCGATTTTTAACAGAGCTTTTCTTTTTTGTCAATAGTGATAGTTTTTTTTCGCTAAGTCAAAAAATAGCTGGTGGCCGCGACCGTAGTCTGGTGGTTACACTGGACTTGTAACCCGGCGATCTGGGTTCAAATCCCGGTCGCGACATGTCATAATCTTTCATGAAAATTTGACAAAAATGTCAATTTTCCTCCAAATGTGGAGAAGTTGCCGGCTCCTTGTGGAAGGCTAGGTTAGTACTGGTTAGTATACAGTCAAGGAAAACCGGTTTAGGTGAACCGGTCGCCGTATATAACTGAAAAATTGTTGAAATCGACATTTAACCAAGTGAGAATGTCACATTAAAACAAACAAACAAACAAACAAAATATGGCTAATATAGATGATAAGGCTCATGCACATTTTTGTAATGTTTTGATGTCATCAAATTATAATTCAATTAATATTGTAAAGTTGTTCACGTATCATACAATAATATGATGGTAAAAATGTTTTCTGTGTGTTAAATTCGCGCAATTCAAAATTATTTCACTCACTATAATGGGATTTCTGCACGAGTTTTCTCCCTTGTTTTATATAAATTCGTTTTTTTTTATTTTAATTAACTATATAATGCTTTTCCACCAAATTGATGACAACACCAATTTAAAAATCTTCAAAAAAAATGCTATATTTTGGCACCGCAGAAGTAACCCAACATGTAGTATTTTCCGGAGGCTTAAATAGCTTCGGAATCCTAGCGTACGTGCGACCACGCCCTAATTATAATATGCATTTGTTTTTAACGAAACATTCTACTGTCTTAACTTTTAAATATTCACAGGATTGTTTTCTTTATAAACAAAATTTCAACGTAATAGAAACATTAAATGAAGGCGAATAAAGTCAATCTTACATTTGAAGTAAACTAGTGTTTCATTAAACAGTCACACTGAAAAGCTGGGAATGATTAATCTCTATCAACCGATACTGATGGGAAAAAAACGAATGCAGAAACGTATCTTATTCATTAGAAAGCCAGAAAAAAATACTGCTCTGTGCGGGGTTTTGTTCTGCCAAAAGATCCTATCAAACAACCGTATTGCGTTGTCGGAGAATTTTTCTTCAAACGAAACAAGCATAGACAACTCAGGATAAATATTTATATCATTAGTCACTGAGGCGGAAAAAAAACCCGATTGTTTCCGGTTACCCGATCGCGATTTATTCTATTTTCCCCAGCGACCATAGTCATTTATTAGGCCCGCGGAACGGTACATCCCCTGTTTCACTTTTTTGCCTTTCCGCACGAAAGTAATCTTAACAGCGGCTTTCAATGATGATAAAAATTCCCCTAAAAAGTCCTACCTACTTACCCTATTTTTAATGAGTATATGACCATATTCAAACATTTTTAGCTTGAATTAAGTGCAAAAATTGGTTACATAATCAATATTCTAGATATAATAAAAAAATCGTGGATACTGGGAAAATGTATAAAAAATAAGAATTGTCCACTCTTCCTGTTCTACAACCAATTTAAAAATAAAACAACATTACTGATACTGATGATGCGAAGAATATAGCGGGTAAAATATTACCTGTCGTGATGAGAATGTATTTAAAACATTCAAAATTGATAATTGACGTAAGTCATTTTACAAAAAGCACTAACCTTCATTTTCATTCCGCGTATTTTCAAGTGAATGTATTTAAGTCCTGCCTCGAAGGAGTAAAAACGTATACTAAAATTTTCAATGGTTCGTTAACTTCAGGCGCAATTACCCGCTAACGTGCGTAGATGCATCTGAGTTTGTATATTGCATTCGTTTCAGTTTAAAGAATAAATGCGAACACTTTGTACCACCTCACAGTAAAACCTCGACAATGGGATCACCAGCGATATCTGAAAATTGGGTGTAACAATGTGACGGTCTCATTATAGGACAATCATTGAACGCCAGTCCGAAAGTAAGTGGTCGTTATTTAGCAAAGTTGTCGTAATATTGAGGCGGTCGCTATTTGAGGTTTAACTGTATTTGGTGCTGTTAATCGCTTGTATGCTAAAATGTTTTCAGCACGAGCACCCTAACGCTGAGTTGGTTTACTTCAGTTATTTGCCATTTTATGCATAAAATAACGCCAACACAATTTAAACTTCACTTTTATTTGATCAAAGTCAACCACGTTTTTTTATTTTATTTTCAACAGATTTCGGCACTAGTCGACATTAATTTTTTTAACATTTTTGTCAATTTTTCATAGAAGGGTATGACCTGTCGCGACCGGGATTCGAACCCGGATCTCCGGGTTACAAGTGGACTACACATTGTTATAACGACCACTTATTTTCGGACCGGCTTTCAAATACTCCCCTACTGTTTAACTTGATCACGAAACCATCTAAATATTACGACCGTTTTGGGGGGGGGGTCTGGAGGGTCTCGTCAACGAGGTTTTACTGTTTCTATACTTTATTACAATATTTCTCATTATAACCTATACAATTCAAAATATGATGCAAATTCAAGCTCTTTAAAGGCACAATCAAGAATTTTGGGGGGAGCGGTAATCATCTTTATAACATAAAGAGTCAGTCATATGATCTAGCCGGAAGTTTTAGACAAAATACATGTAACTATATCTCAATAAATGCACATAAATTGACAACTAATTTTAAAACTTTACATTTCTCACTATGTATCTAAAGTCGACAATATATATTTGTATACAGTCCAACGTGCGAACAAAGGCCACCTTTGGGAAAGACAAAATGTGGTCTTTCGACAGGTGGCCTTCACTCGGAGGTCGGTTTATTCTAAATAATAAAGGATGTTTTTTTTTCAAAGAATGGCATTTACTAACGGGGTGGCCTTTATTTGGAGGTGGCCGCAGACACTGGTTTGACTATACTCTGTTTATTTCAGTGGAAATGGTCCCGAACTAATAATTACTAGCCTTTCGCCGCTGTAAGTTCGAATCCCACCCATGACGTGATAAATTTCAAATGCGAGGAAGCTGCTGCCGCTGCTAGCTGAACCACCAAAAGAAAAAAATGCACTTTAATCATTACACCGCTATAAAAAAACATCACTATGTTTTATTACAGGACCCATCAGAGCCCTTTATTAAACAAAGACATTTACACAGTTAAACCATTTCCATTTAAGATGACATACTAAAAGTATGCTTACTCCTTCACCGCAAATTCACCTGAATAGTTTTTGTTTTTATGTGACTTATTGCCACTTGGGTTTAACGCCGTTTTTTCCACAATTTTTCAGTTATATACGGCGATCGGTTCACGTAACCAGTTTTCCAACTGTATACCAACCAGTACTAAGATAGCCTTCCACAAGGAGCCGGCAACTTCTCCACATATTTTTGTCAAATTTTCGTAGGAGGGTATGACCTGCCGCGACCGGGATTCGAACCCGGATCTCCGGGCTACAAGTCCAAGGCACTAATCACTGGACCACGATCGCGACCCCGCATTAACATAGGTTTGACTGTAAGTGCATTGCGGTTATAAAAGGTAAATGACCAGGTATTGCCATGTATTAACAATCATTACAATACAATTAAATGAATTCTCCATCCGAGCTTTTAAATCTCATTTTAATTAGCAAAAAGTAATCGTTGTTAGCGTGATGGCACTGGTAGATTCTGTATTCACTAATAATTGATAATTCAGTCTGATCAATGATGGCGCCGTTACTATGGCAACCAGTACAACAATGATAAACTAGCTTTATTATTGATTCAAAGAAAACGTGTGTACTGAATATGGTGTAATTTCAATTGATCATGGGTGAATATCTTAAATGATTAATTTGTTATTTTATGTCATGTATTAATCAACTTGACTGATTTCATATTTACAGTAAAACCTCATTTAAGAGATTGGTTGGATTTTCTAACAAATTTGCTACATGGCATAATATATCAGCATTTTTCGTTGATTATAAGAATTCAAGAGTTACGGTACTTGAAGCGAACGAGGTAACTCTCACAGCACTTCCGGTGTGAATTCGACACCACGTTACCGCACATATCTTTAACATTCCGATGCAAAACCCGCTCAATTTACAAAACTCGTCTTAAAGATAAAAATCTAGCAAATGCTTCATTTATCCCTTTGATCATTAGGTTGTGTTTAAAGCAAAGGCCCGTGCGACATGCACACTACATGATATGAATTATTTAACTCTTATTCAAGTTTTTGCTGACTGCTTTTTAAAAAGGTATCAAATTCACTAAAAGTGCACATACAGTAAAACCTTGATATCAAAGCCTCCTTCCGGACAAGACAAAATGGTTCTAATACTGAGGTGGTCGTATTCCTAAGTTGAAATATTTGAGGAAGGCTTGAGGTTGAATGGTTATGGTATCTAATTAGTAATCATTAGCCATTCACAGCTATGAGTTCGAATCCCACCCGGAGACCAGACAAAATTCAAATGTGAGGAAGCTGTCCAGCTAGCTCACGGAAGGTCGGTGGTTCTATCCAAGTAGGGTCCTCATCTACTCGTTGCAGATAAAAAAATCCCCTACTGACCCTCATTATTGATGGGACGTTAATCCCCCCACCCAGTCAGAATATTATATTGAAAACCGGTCCGAAAATAATTGATCATAATAATTGGACAGTGTTTATATTGAAGTTGTCGCTAATGAGGTTTTACTGTACACAACAACTTGCAACACATGCTCTGTGCACATTTCTTCTATAGGTGTCAAATATTGTTACACAATAATGCGTATCAAGCTAGAAAATGACATAAGTAAAACCTCAGTATACGACCACCTCACTATATTCTTCTGTGATGGTCTTAGTATCGAGGTCTTGCTGTACACGTCCGGCCTCGAGGTTATAAAACTTGAGAACAGTCTCCGAGCTCAAATCTCATTTCCATTCTTACGATATTATGGTTGAAAAGATATAGATGATTAATGTTTATATACACACCCTGGTCAATTATGCTGTCAGAATAATGTATCAATAATACCATTATTATCTTATCATAATTAACTTTGAACATTAAAGGTCAAAATATGATATTTGAGCTCGGAGACCAATCTCAAGTTTTGTAACCTCAGACCCTGATGCAATGAGTACGTGTTTAGTTCAACGTTTCAGATTGAGTTTTTTTCACTGGGGTTTAACATGGCGCCCACAACCTTGGTCATCTGGCGACTTTTACCAGCTTTTTCGATGGAGAAAGACTTCAAGAACCACCGACTACCCGTGCACCAGCTTCCGCACGTGTCAGTGGGACTCACAGAGGTGACTGGCAGGTGATTACTAGTCAGAAATCATAACCACTTGACCAAGGAGCCCCTATTTGGTATGAGTAATTAAGGAAAATTGCGGACGTTATAAATGAGGTCACTTTAAATATGTAAAATTGCTATATTGAGACAGTCATAAAGATATTCCGAAGGTATTGAAGGTAAATATGTACTAGTATTTCAATAGACACCTGTGATTAAAATCAGTATTTTGTCATAGAAACAAAATAAACAACACCTAGGAAGTTATTTTCATCAAATCATCCACTAAAATGATTTTTTTTTGGCATAAAACACCTAATATTTTCCTCACGAAATTTTAACTTTGTATAACAATGCGGAAGATTAAATTCACTGATGAGGACTACCGCCTAAAAAAATCATGGTTCGTGTTTACGCGACCCAAATTTTTGATACGTTTCTATTTTTGTTGAAATTATATATGCCTGTAATAAGTTTAAATAATTAGCGCAAAATGTTTTATCGAAATCCCTAAAAAATTCGGGGTCTGGGGATTTTTAATGAGTTGGACACATAACTGCAAACCAACGTTTTTTAAGGATGGCCTGAATTTAAATATTTAGATACTTGTTCAAGCTTTTAGAATTTAATACCTTGTGACAAATATGGATTCAAGGATGTTGTAAAACAAGCTGTTTATTTATGAACCATTAAGGTACATTTATTATATGTAATTATATTAAAATGATTTTATGAACTAACAAAAAATGTCTTTCATTTGAAATCTATCCACGGTTATTGCAATGTTATGTGGTCATATTCCTGCCATCTTATGTGATTTCACTCATTTGTTCATTCAGGGGAATGTAGAAATGATATAGCATTTTACGTGAAGCATATTTTTTCTATTAACATCAAGCGATTTCGTTGCTATGGTAACCACGCATTGATATATACCGTAAACAAATCTGTTTTAGTAATCTAGAGTTACATTCTTCCTCAAAGGTGTTTAAAGTGAATCATTTACAGATTTGATGAGACGGTTAGGATAAATTTAATCCTTTACCTCATAATAACGCATCGCATTTCCCCGCATTTTAAGCAGACGACTTTTGAAAACATTGTGGCAAAAGAAGACATTGATTGTAACGAGAAATGGTTTCATTTGTCACGATGTTTTCCACTCAGTTAGAGAGAAAATATCTAATTTTCTTAAATAAATTAATGTTTTGTATACTAGCTTTAAATTGGAGGAGCCCAAAATACGCTTCCGAGGCAATGAGTTAAAGCCTATATTTACCCCATGTGTGTGACATGTTTTCGCGATGTGTAAAATCATACAGCGGCTGGTTTGTACTCCTGGGAGTGACACATACCCAGCGTGATATGTCGCACTAAATACTTCCCAATCAACTATCATCATCAGTGTAATTATATTTTACAGCCTTAAGGCATGGCAGAACAAATCCACAAATCAGAGAACACAAAGTTATTAGCGAATTTAATACAACGTTAAACAACTCACAGGTTTTGTCTTCCTTTTTGGCCGACATGTACACGATTTTAAATTTCTGGCTTTGATTTTGATGTTTAAACCACGGTATAGAAAATTGTTGATATAAAAGAACATATCACCGAAATTAATCACAACTTTCAGTGGTTTCCCCAGGGGGATCTATGCGAAAGAATTGAAATTTTCGTTTTATTTTTTTATAAACATTTTATTCTGACTTGTTTTTTTTCTGACTTGTTTTTTTTTTCTGATTTCAGCGCGCTAAATTAAGGGAATATTAAACACATGAGATAAATAAAACATGATTAAGTTACTTTTTAGCGTTTTAGTTTTCTATTTCTACATAAAATAATGCCGAGAACTAGCAACCTTTTTTCATGATAATTATTTGATTTAAGCCTTTAGTCGATTTTTTATAAAAAAAAGAAAAAAAAACAGAAATGTAATAAATATAAGATTAGAAAATCTAATTCCAGATGTAATGATGTAAAAATGTGTAAAATAATCGTGAGTAAATGTGAGAAAATTAACAAATTAACTTAATAAAACTCACCATATTTGCCACTTCGTCTTCGCTCCAACAGTGCACAAGTCTATATGAGGTGAGCGTAGTCTGCAGACGTTCCCGGGTACTATATCACCATAGAAACCACCAAAACAAAATCACGTGACAATGAATGCTTCGTTGCATAATGTGACGTTTGATCATGGAACAATAAAATAACAATATTAAAACAGACGGGTTTTCAATATTGACTAAATTATAACTCCTTTTACCTGAATATTTGGAATTGCATCAATACAAAACAACACTCAGAAAATCGATAACGGTAAATTAAGTACAATGTACGGTGCTTTAAGAATAAATACGTCGAGAAATCTCTGTGGGTGGAGACAACATGTAGCAGGCAGTGAACGTTTATACTCCAGAGTGAAGCCCGTTTGAACAGAAATGGGGGATGTGCCATGTTGCCATTTCCATCAATTTTAAGGTCAAAAACTAAGCATCATTTTTTCACTTGGTTTAACGCCGTTTTCAACAATTTTTCAGTTATATACGGCGACCGGTTCATCTAACCATTTCTCCTGGACTGAATACTAACCAGTACTAACTTACCCTTCCACAAAGAGCCGGCAACTTCTCCACATATGGAGGAAAATTGACATTTTTGTGGAATTTTCATAGAAGGGTATCTTGCAGCGACATGGATTTGAACCCTGATCGCCGGGTTACAGGTCTAGCGCACTAACCACTGGACCTAGGTCGCGGCTCTAAGTATTATTCAAAATACACCGTGTACCTTGTATTTGTCAGATTATGGAAATGCTCGTTTCTCGGCATGCTTGGTTCGTTGGTTGGAATTTATAGCCAATTATATATAAGAGGATCGGTTCTGCTTCATTGTGAACATGTTATTCTCAAAGCAACTGGCAACATTCCAGCAACCCGACTTTGCGTATTAACCAGAGGTTAATAGAAATAGCCTTATGCATGCTATGACATCAGTGACGCCATCATGGTGACTGCGCGTCGTCGAGATCGTAAATTTGGCAGTTCCAAGAGGTTCCTACGGTCTTGCATAGTTTTGGACAAAGATGCAGTGACTGAAGTTTCATGGCGCAAAAGTAAACTCATGTTAAACAATAATATATCCCGTATTACTGGTCCAAACTGGTCGTTTTATGAGTAAGGGACGTAAATCAAATGGTACAAAAGAAATTGATATAAGCGCAGTACTTGTGTGCTTCACATTTTTGAAATTTCAAAGCCTCTTTGCCCTGCTGATCTAGACAACATTAATGAACAAAGTGTACTTATTTTCTACAAACTAAAGAAGCGAGTACCAGCATCAAGCATTTATTTATGGTCGTTTTGGCGGCAACACTGTAGATACATGTTTTTGCATTTTCGCAAGTATTAATCGTAAATTAATAAATTGGAAATTTTGAAACAACTTATTCATCCCGGTTATTAACTCAACAAACTATCCAATCGATGATTTTTTACACCTGGGTAGACCCATCGACCTTCCATAAGCTAGCTGGACAGCTTCCTCACTTGTGAAATTTGGCCTTGGGTAAGATTCTAACTCGCAGCGGTGAGTGGCTAGTGATTACTAGCCAGAGACCATAACTACTCGACCATGGAGACTCCTTCTTGTAAATCTGTGTAACAGTTTTGAGATAACTTTTCATACACAGAACAACAGAAATATGTTCATACATGAATACCAAAATCGATTTCTGCAGTTAAGAATGTTTTGTTCCAATGAAGATAAGTTATGCACAAAATGTCGGGTGATACGTTTGTGATCAGTACACATTATATATTCGAAGCGTACATGGCAACCAATCAGACGTATAAATAAACCGCGTGCTTAACCACATAGTACTATGGTAATGTTTGTAGCAACACCATTGGATACGCAAGTAAATAACAATTAATACTGCGCAATTGCGAAATGACGTTGTTTTATTTAAATGATAATTTTCAGTTTCATGGAATAAAATAGACAGACAAAAAGTTGACTGAGACGGGGGGGGTAGTCAAATTATAAATCAAAAATATAAAAAATAACAACCTTGAACATTGCATTGGTCGAATCACAAACTGGTGCAGACATGTGATTCTGAATTCATTGCCCGACTAAATGAAAGTCTCAACTGATTGAAAAAGTGTTCGCGTTAAGGTGCCTAATATCTATGTATCTGAATGGAGATAGACCCTTCTTGCACTTATAGCTTCAATTGTTATGATAAGCATTCGTATGATAATTAACAAAATCATAAAACTTTGAGTGTTTTGAGAGCTTCTTGGCTTCATATTTCAGGAACAGTTAGGTTTACATTGATTGCCTCTGATTTAATGTGTTCACTGATTGTTCGTCAGTGGTGGTGTTATGTTTACCACGAGTATTGTGCGCGTATTATGTGCTGTTCGTTTTCCAAAGGCAGTACCTTTTGGACTTACATAAACAAATCTCTCAGTAAATGGCTGTGTATGAAATTTAATGATTCATACAAAGGAATAACTGATGTGACATCTACACATTCACCAGCACACTGCTAAACACTACTATAAACGACAATTTTATGGTGATTGTCAAGTTATATAACCATGTCGGTCTTCGGAAGAAATATTGAAAATGCATAAAACATAATCATACAGGAAATGTTTATTGATCCGAAAGACGTCCATATACATACACCTGTTATGATTCAAATGATCATTCGCTCTGATCAGATGAATTAGATTATCCATGGTTTCATATTACATAAATGCAAAACAGTTTTACACCATAATGGTCTGGTTTCAATTAAGTGTTGCGTCTCATCAATAACGCGAATGACACGGAAAGACAGATAATTACAAGAAAGAGTTCCTAGCGAATATGGCTGCCACATGTGACACGATAGATTGATGACCGTCACGCATGATACAATAGATTGATAAACGGTCCTAATATTTTGCAGTGACTGCAACTAGACAATTATGTATAATATAAAGTACAGTAGAAACCCTCTAAACCGGTTCCTCTATAAACCGGTTTCCCCTCTAAATCGACCAAATATTATTGTTCTGACTACATTACTGTATGAGTGAACAAATCCCTTCTAAAGTGGCATCCCCTCTAAAACGGCCAAATGACCTGGTCAAGGGATCGGCCGGTTTAGAAGCGTTTCACTGTAGTGCACAAATTGTAGAATAATGTTACTGGTTATTTTATGAATATAATGTCTACCCTGTGAGATATATCAATCAGCACACACTCACACATCTCTGTATGCCATATGTGTCGTGGAGTTTGTCGTATGTTACTCTTGTCTCCCTGTTGTTGCTTAGATAGTCCAAAAGCTATACATATTGTCTTCTGATTAATTCTACTTACCCGCTTCTCTCTTCTGAATACTTCTTTTAATTGTCATGTATTCCTCAAAATATGACGAAAGACATAAAATCGCACAATTTAGAGACATTATTCTAGTACATGTACTTCTAGTGTTGTGTAGCCAAAATGAAGTTGAATGGTGTGTATTGTCTGGCTCATGTTTGTTTTACGGCGATCCGGGTCCAAATTCCGGTTGTGGCGGGTCATACCATTCTAAGAAAATTTGACAAAAATGTCGATTTTCCTCCATATGTGGAGAAATTGCCGGCTTCTTGTGGAAAGGTAAGGTAGTACTAGTTAGTATACAGTTCAGGAAAACTGGTTAGGTGAGCCGGTCGCCGTATATAACTGCAAAAAAATGTTGGAAAACGGCGTAAAACCCCAGTGACAATGTCACATAAAAACAAACAAACAAATCATGTTGTTTTAACATTAAGCTGGTGTAAAATAACACCATGTTCTGCTTCATATGTGTTATCAAAGTGTTTCTGAATGATTGATGCATTTGTTTGTCGGCATCGTTAGATACGCCACCTTTAGCGTTTTAGTTTACTGCTCAACATTAACATACCTTGTGCAATGGACCAGACATGACGAACAAACGTGTAACAAGGGTACTGACATGTTGTAGCTTGTTTTCCGCGCGTCTCTCCAGGTTTTGAGATCGAAAACATTGCAGAATAAGACATAATTTTCAGAACTGAAGATTACATACAACACAATGTTCACATCCATGACGAATCAAATCCAGACAACATCCAATTATGTGATGCTAATGATGATAAAACGAATGCGAGAAACATAAACATTTTAATTTAGCTTCGTCAAATCAATACAAACGCAAAAAAAAACGTAATGAATGTCCCTGCTGTTGTTTCTGATCGCAGGTGACATAAAAATTTAACACTTTCTTGCAAATATTTAACAATCAATATCCATAACATAGAAATATGTAAGTCGCCATATTTGTACTATTTAAAATGGTTTTGGCTACAGCCAGGGAGCAATTTCTACTTAAAAAAGCGGAGAATAATATGATACAAAATTATTTTGAAAATCCATTTCGGAACCTTTGCATTTTACTTATATTCTTAAGGGAACGTAAGCATCTGTTTTAGGGGGAATGAATGACAATAAACAGTCAAACCTGTGTTTGCCACCTCCGAATAAAGGCCATCCTGTGAATAAAGGCCATTCTTTGAAAAACCGTCACTGATTATTTAGACAAATTGACCTTCAAATAAAGGCCACATGCCAATAAAGGCCACATTGTTTTCCCAAGGGCGGCCTTTGTTCACAGGTTGGACTGTAACATTGTTCTTGATTACTACACAAAACTAGTTCAAACGCTGGACATAAGTATATCTTATTGGTTGAATGCGAATACTGGGGCTCAGGACTGTCGTTTCTTTAACCATGTCATAGATAAATATTTCTTGATATTCAAAACGTAAAAAATGTTTGTTTCTGGTTCCCCGACTAAACTTAATTTTCCCCCGCAACCCGAGACTTTTTATTAGTCTCGAGGAACGGTACATCCACCGTCTCACATTTTTTAACCTTTTCACACAAAAATAATTCCAACAGCGACTTTCAAGTATAATAAAAAATCGAAAAATAAAATACCCCAACCTTCCTGCCCTTTTAATGAGCAGTTTACCGGAAGCAAACATTTTTTTACAGCTAATGATTGTCAGCATCGTAAAATCATTGCAATAATGCATTTAGTATGGTATAAATACACATTTCTTTCAGTCTGCAAATGGAATGGTTGGTTTTAATGCATTTCCAATGTTTACAAAGCTAACACTAACATAAGAATAAATCAGTTTTTTTTCTTATATTTAAATACAAAATATCGTTTTAATGGCATCAATTATAAAATACGTGCGCTGGGATCGATTTGTAATCGTTTCTGGAGAATTTATACATTCATATGTTGACCAACATTTACTGTGCTAATAGTGTTTAGGAATCTTTTTTACAACAATTCACTGTCACCCTTACACTGCGGGTTTCAGTAATGGATTTTCATACAAATGAATGTATTATACCATGTTTTGGCTGAGACTATGGTAAGAAAATATCTTATTTTGTATCTTATGCGTTGTAACAGATTGCGTTCGGTAAACATGCACTAATGCCTGTATTTTTACTCTAACAGCAAATTGTGTTTAAAAATGCAAAATGCAATATTTGTACCATTCAAGTATGAATACTTAGGCCTTATTTACATCACCAATTGACATTGACAAAAGTTAACCATTGTTATTGAGCAGGCAGCATAGTCGAGATATTGTTCATGCAATTTTAAAAAATACCATCGATAGTGATTAATGAGAGAAACAAATTGTATCGGCAAGGTCCCTGTGTTATACAACTCCTACCCTTCATACCGTTCGTTGGATCTCCACGACCTTTACGGTCTTTTAGAGCTCTGAGACCATTACGATCTTTTAGATCTCTTTGACCTTTACGATCTTTTAGAGCTCTGAGACCTTTACGATCTTTTAGATATCTTTGACCTTTACGATCTTTTAGATCTCAATGACCTTTGCGATCTTTCAGATCTGTATGACCTTTACGATCTTTTAGAGCTTTTGACCTTTACCATCTTTTAAATCTATATGACCTTTTCTATCTTTTAAAGCTTTTGACCTTTGCCATCTTTTAGATCTCTATGACCTTTACGATCTTTTAGAGCTTTTGACCTTTACCAGCTTTTAGATCTATATGACCTTTACGATCTTTTAGAGCTTTTGACCTTTACCATCTTTTAGATCTATGTGACCTTTACTATTTTTTAGATCTCCACGACCTTACACGTGTTTTTCTCGGATTGTTTTACGGTTAATTTCCAATCATTGATTGTTTCCTGTTTCAAGATAACTTAGTGTTAATGTGATCGTCAAACCGAATGAATTACTGCGTGATAAAAAAGCGTGTTAAATATTATCAAGTGTCTGAATCAATGGTGATATGGCGACAAATTCTGTTTTGACTGAATGAAGGTGGTTGTTGTTGTTGTCGTTGTTGTTGTTGTTGTTGTGTAGCTTCGGGTTATGCCACCTCCCCACCAATATTGTTGCCCTGAGCCGCTTTTATCAAGGCGAGCACATCAATATCTGCACATGGAGAAACACTGATGTCGACGTTTAGCGTAAATGTCCATAATGTGTTCCCTGCAAATATCAAAATATTGTTAATCAATATTGATTGCGCGGGTCAATATGATAAACAAAACTGCATAACAGCTATCTGCACCATACGTTAGTCATGACATGATAAAATTTTAAAATCCCGGTGTATATTCCAATTTATTTCCATGCGTACATTTTAATCCGGGGACGGGCGTCAGGAACAGCAACTGAATTTGATAAATGCAATAATAACTGGCATATAACCACGCCGCCCTAGATTGACCTCACTCAGGCAGAATTTACTGCACTGAATATGGAGTCACGGATTTTGCAAATAAAATTGATTTTTACAACCGCAGATATGGCTGACGTTCATTGGTCTGTAAAAGCAACAGTTGAAAGCACATGGAAAGTGATTAAAACTCTCGTTATAAATTCTCAGGGTAATAATTTTGAGAAATTGCATGACGATACCTTTATCATTGTTGACTTCCACGTGATACATGCCGGTGTCCGTGGCAAGAGCTGCAGGTATCGTTAAGGTACTGGTCGTGTCAGTAGTCGTGATCTTAAATCGTCCACTGGCATCTAGAACACGTGTGCCTTTCATCCAAGTCACTGCAAATATTTAAAAATATTTAAAACTAAATCCAAGTAGAAATGAGTTGAAAAAAACATTATTCAAGAAAATACATAGTTCAATAATACCATGTACAGTCAAACCTGTGCTTTGCGACCGCCTTTAAATAAGGTCACAGGCTATTCTTTGAAAAACCGTCATTGATCATTTAGAACAATTTGACCTCCGAATAACGCCATCTGTCAATAAAGGCCACATTTTTTTCTTTCCTAAGGATGTCCTTTGTTCACAAGTTTGATTGATATTTTGTATATTTTTTATGAATATGGAAGAGTCCAAAATATTCTTATGAGGCAAAGGGTTAAACTATGTATTTGGTGTATCTTGTATTGAACTGACACGTTAATGTTGATCTCTTCTTGTTCTAAAATAGCCTTGAAACTTCCTTTAACTTTTCATGCATGTATGCAAATAGATGCATATACGTACAGGGTGTTTTATAATATATGTTACTCTTTCAAAGCAAAGTAGTACAAATACAAAAAATTGAATTATATTATTAATTAATTATATTATACCTTATTTTAAAGGTCAGATAATGTAGTTTTTCTCTATCAATTTTGTAGGGGAAAACGTTTACGTCATGACGTCATTTATGACGTCATTAAATGATTTTTTTCTTTCAAATATGACGCTGTCCAGAGAAAGTACGTGCGTTATATCCTCATGGGCAGCATGGTTTACAGGATGTATAAAATAAAACTCTAAATATCTAATTTTATAATTCCTATAAAATAAAATTGATCCAGCAGAATGACAAACACGCATATGGTTAGGTGAACCATTAAATGTGTATTGAAATCTGATCTCATTTTATTGCGCAAATTTATTGCTATTGTATTAACGACAAGATATGGTATGAATATTTCAAATATTTTCTGAATAAGTTTCATCGGGAGCATAATGTCATGTAACCGTTGAAGAGGAAGAGAAGGTCGGAAATAAAACGCTTTGTCACTATTTTCTCTTTAGTTGATAGATGAATCATATGTTTTTATCATAATATTGTAATCAAATGCAGCATAAAGAAGTTCTTGCTCTTTACTAGTATGGATTACCTGCCCCTGACACTACGTGATTGGATGTAATAATCGAAGACTTATTAGGCTGGGAAACAGGCTAGCTTTTCACTAACCCGACCGTTTCTATTTTGCCCTGTTCTGCTGACCGTAGACGTTTTTGGTCTCGGCCATTGTGATTTTTATCTCAAACTCAAGATAAATATACGTTAAATGAAATGTTCCGGCCATCCTAAATCTTGGAGGATTTTAGTGGAAACCGGGCCTTATTCTACTGTTATTTTAAACAAAATGATTTTTACGTAATCTGTTGATATATTTACATGTTCAAGGCAAAGCTTCTTTTTCATTCAATGTCAGTATCTGAGTTGCTTTGTACAGTATACCTTTAGTATCAATTTTTGAAATTGAAATGTGCAGTATTAATCAAAATGTCAAAATTACACAAAATAAACGTCCGCAAATCAAGAATGAAGAGGTTGCGTACAAACAGGAGATAAATGGAGAGAGCCCCCTTTTAAAACTACGATTACGCAAGACGATTTTACACATGATAGCAACAAATAATAGTACATCATGCCAAAACTGCGATGTTAATATCACGCTCTGTCGATTAAAACTGTTTTTTTTTTCATAGTTATGCAAGTATATCTGTAATATTTGTTGAAATAGTCGCATACAGCGTTTGACTTTTCATTACTCTCGCATCATAAATTGTGTTCGGAACAATAAATGGATTAAGTTCAACAAGGGCCTTACAGTTTTACAAAGAAAAGAGATATAGTACATTTTTGCACCGACCCTTTTCATTTATCCTGAATAAACTTTCATAAACTTAAAAATCATTTAAGTGTCACACTTTTGCACTAAATTAGACTAAATTACATGTAACTTTTTCACGGTATGTAGTACTGTAATCATAATTCGTCGTTTGATCTTGATATAAAATTGTTCGCATCATACACCCGTTGGGTTCGATATTTTTACCTTGTATTTTCCGTCACACTAGTTTTAGGCCCGAAAAACAAATAAGTCATGTTTAGGGTTACCAAAAAAGTAAGGTAGAGAAGTAGGAAAACTTTTTTTAGAGACTCGACTGTAGGCCCGAGGTCCATATCATCACTAAATATTTTGTACTTTGAATTTTTGCTGTAGTCTATTTTATTTCTCACCTGATTCCAAAGAGTCGACCCGACACGTGAATATGACTGGTGACCCTTCATTGACATTTTGAGATTTGGGAAATTCTTGAAAACAGGGTCCTGTTGGTTCCTCTTCTGGAACTGAAGCAAAAAAACGGAAAACAGTAAGTCCCTACTTAGCGACCACCTCAACATTACGACCACTTTATTATAACGAGCACTTATATTCAGTCTGGCTTTCAATAACTCCCCGATAATTCAACTTGATAATGAGACCACCTCGTTATAACGACCGATTTTAACGGGTCAGGAAGGTGGTTTCATAATCGAGGGTTTACTGTACTTTGTACTTTGTATTTGACCATGGAAGAGAGTTGAAACAAATTGTGACTAAATATCGGGCTGTGGATATCAAATGCTGTATTTGATTAAAACAAAAAGCCATACATAAAAGTTAATACATCTTCAGTGAAAATGAGTGTAAATGGGCCCTCTTTGACGCTTCAGTGAAAGAGACACGCTTGATCGGCCTCCGTGGCTAAGGTCGCTGATAAGTTATTACTAGACACTCGCCGCTGTGAGTTCGAATTCCGCCCGAGAGCCGATAAATGTCACATGTGAGAAAACTATCTAGTTAGCTTATGACAGGTCGATGAATCTAACCATGTGTACGTCCGGGATCCTCCTCCACCGATAAAACTTGAAGAGTCACCAAATGACCCTGACTATTGTAGCGACGTTAAACCCCAGAAAATGTAGAGAAAACCTTGGCAACCATACCGTTAATAAATAACGTAAAATGACTTGAAGCAGTTCCGGTGACGTTACACGCTTCTGCTCGATACGTTCCACTGTCCTCAGGAAAAACTTCTGTAATTAGCAGACGATACGTGTTACCATGGTTTTCAAGCTTAAAATCTTCATTTTCCAAAATCACTACATCGCCTTTGTACCAAACCACACCTGCCGCACCTGAAATAAAATAGTCAATAGTGGGGTAAATTAATGCCTGACATCACTTCTTATTGTGGATAATATTCCAGCGTAAAATTTTCCTCCATTTTTTGTATCAGACTGTATTTCAATTCGGGATTTCAGTTCAACACTCCGGGCAATACAAATTTCTTTAGATGGGCTTTGAATCTTGAAGATGTTAGTACAGTGATCAAATAGTGTAGATATATATCTCTCAACAACAACATACTTTTGCTTCTCCTAAAGGGTGTTGCTTTGTATTGTCTATATATTATTTATATATTGCTTCTCTTGTTTTTCGCTGCCTTGTGGATTTTTTGTTGTTTTCTGTTGTTTGTTGTTTATACATGTACATTGTGTATACACGAGCATATGTTTGATGTATTATGTAACTTCTGTTGTTTTGTGTCCATAAATGGTGCTTTTTGCGCATATGTTGTATTTTCTTGTTTGTATTTTTGTGTTGTTTCTTCTTCTTTGAATTGTTTGGGTGTGATTTGAGATTATTAGGTCGTAGATACAAAAGTTAACAAATTTTCTGCTCGAGTTCGTCATTTGAAGGATCCGAATTTTACATTATATTCTACTAGCGCTCAATTGTATAAACATTGGTTAACTTTAATCAAATGGTTAATTTAATCCAAGGTTAAATTTGACCATTTTGGATTCCTAATCATTAAAGAAATCAGTTAAACATTTAAAAAGGGCTGCCATTTTGTACTGGTTACCGTTTATGTTAAGATTTAACCAGCGTCTTAGACTTGGGTCAGATTTACTTGAGCTTTAACAAAAACAAAATTCTGTTAAACTTAAGCAAAATTTTCTACAACAGCTAACCGAACATTTAACCAAAATTTTAACCAAAACTCTGATTTAACCCAGTGGTTAAAGTTAACCAGTGTTTATACAATTGGGTGCAGGTAGGCGATAAAATGTAAAATTCGGATCCTTCAAATGATAACACAACAAAAGTATCATCATCCTGAATACATCCTGTTATGAAACTATTAAATGTAACGACAGATGTTCTTTTCAGAGTGTACGAAACACGCTGTAAAATCAAATAAACAATATGTCAAGAATCATGTTCCATTAAGGCAAAGCCTAAAACATGTGTTGGTTTGCCGTTACGAGACACATTAAAAAATCCTCTGACACCAAAATGTTTTGGCGATTTTGAACAATTTTTTTTTCGTTCATTATTCTAGCTTTTCATTTTCTGTACAAGCATAATTATTATGATGTTAACAATAAGAGCTCCGCAGAGCGGCGCCGAATTCTGACCAAAATTCTGAGTTAATAAGGGGCATAACTCCAAAAATATAGTTCCCAGAGTATTGCCCCTTGTCTTGCAACTACGCCTTGTCAAGATAATCAAGTATTCCGAGCATCGTGTTGATATATCTAAAAGTGTTTAAGTAATGGGCTACATTTAAGATTTTGCACGACAACGACCCGCAGCGACCATAATAGTTTGACATTTTTTTTGAAAATCGCGAACTAAAAATGCCAACCAAACGACCTACCTATTGTTAAAAGTTGTGTCGGGTAAATGCAAGCCAATGTATTTTTTAGGATGGCCTACAACGTGTCAATTAAGAATATTTTCCCATCCAATGTGTGCCCGTACAATTAAATTCGAGTAACTTAATACAGTATTAACGAATACTGAGGCATGATGCAAAAATGTGAAACCATGGTTATATTTAGTGAATTATTTAAAATGACGTGTTCGTTTACACGCGTGTGAATTTAATGTATTTGTTGTATAAATTTCTCAATCATTTTCATGGAAATGTTAATATTAGTTTCCCACTGTGACTGTTTTTCATTTTGAGATAATTATGCCGCGAGGCTCCTGTGGATATTTCGTGTTTCATCATACATTTTTGTTTTAATTTGCAATAAAAAAATCATTTTTATTCATCTGTAGCCTTTGCTAAATCTCATTCAACTTTGCATGCAGACCACATATCCATATTAGTGCTTTTTAAAAACATTTTATGGACAGTTTTAGGTCAATGCAGGGTGTTTCCTTGGTCGAGCAGTTATGGTCTCTGACTAGTAATCACAAGCCATTCGTGAGTTCGAATCCCATGCGGGACCAAATTTTAAAGGCTGTCCAGCTAGTTTACGGAAGGTGGGTGGTTCTATCCGGGTGTAAGCCTTCCTCTTTTCCTTCTTCTGTTAAAAGAAGAAAGACGCCAAATGAGCCGGGCTGTTCTCTGACCCCCGAGAAAAAAAAGTTCAATGTCCCGCTTACAAACTTATAAACTTGACAAACTTGAATAAAAACTTTAAAAATTTTGGTATACACGTCGTATTGTTTATTGTATACATGTATTTTTATTCACTCTCGAGATAACATTCAAAGGGCTCAGAATCATTATAATGTCATCAATGGATTATGAGAAATGGTTATGTCGATGAGACGCTGATAAAATAACGATATATTGTGATACATATGTACATGATTTTATCCAACACACCACATCGATATACAGAAAAATGTAACTTTGATAAGGTAACTTAATTTGTACTGTATTTATTGGCAACAACTTGTTTTTGCCAACACTTTGTTTTTCCCGTCTAAATTGGTTTGATTGTGACAGACGGAACACTATACATATACAGTGCAACCTCTCTAGAGTGGCCCTCTCTTGAGCAACAACCTCCCTTTAACAACAGCGTGATTTTCTCACTGTACGATTTAACTATCAATCTAAACTCTCTAGCGCAACAACCTCTAAACAGCAACATAATTTCGCTTCTCCCAAAGGGTGTTGCTTTGGAAAGGTTACACTGTACTCGATTTGGCATGACCTGACATTTTATGCTTACATTCACTCCACTTAAGCATGGCCTTGTTGTTGTTGTTGTTGTTGTTGTTACAATCAAGTGAACCAGAAATCTCGCCTAGTTCTGTCGATAAGTTACAAAATTCCCCGGTGTACTTAACAAGCCTAGACTGAGTTTCATAAATTTATTATTAAAAGTTAACCATCTTAAAAGCCTACTAAATTGAAAGAGAATCAATTATGGTAAAAAATGTTATATCTACAAAGTTAATCATTTTAATCAATAAATGCATTACAGAGAAGGTACGAACTAAATGATTCATAGGGATTTTTACATTCCTTTGTAGCAAAATTGTTCCTGTGTTTCTTGGTATTTTCTCAGATACAGCAAAATCCCTAAAAACCGGACTCTCTGTAAACCGGAATTCTCTGAAAACCGGACTGTCTTACAACCGGAATTCTCCGAAAATCGGACGATTTTTCATGTCAACCAGTTTTTCTTCGATAATCAATAATTCTCTGAATACCTGAATTCTCAGATAACAGGACTTTTGGTCCAGCACGGAAAGGGTCCGGTTTTCAGGAGTTTTACTTTTTTCCATTCAAATCAACGAGTTCAGGACCATATTGAAAATAAGAAAATATATTCATAGCGCAGCAAAAGAAAGTTCAAGTGACTTTAACAATATTTTTTATTTATCATTAAGGGATACACGGGTTGTCAAACAGCAAGACATTTCTTTTCCATGACTATATTAATTGTGTTTCATTTTTCATATTACATCCTATATATAACTATGATAAAACGTTATTTATGTTGTTGCTAGGGTAACATTAGAAACAACATTAGCTTTTTAAAAATCAACGATGATATGGAAAATATATGAAACTGGTGTAAATATTTAAAAGCAATTCGTTCCACTAGGAGTTTTATTTGTACAACGTAACGTATCTGTTTAATGTAACTATGTCATAGTATGTATTAATGTTTATAATCAAACATGAAATCATGATGTCTCCCTGACAAGATCGTCAAAAAAACCCATTAACATTAGGCAATTTTGCACAGAATAATACATTAAAATAATTTCTAATTTGCATTTTAAGTAACTCGTGAAACGCTGTTCGTTAAAATCAAGTATCATAGATAATTTTGCTGAATATTTAACAAAAGGAAAGATTAGAATTCTCAACATGTAATACCACGCTTACTGAATTTGAATCTCCACCGCTGCACCACACCAGCCGCCTATTGAACCTACTGCGCATGCGTGTAGAGCTATGTCACGCCTAAGCGTTTCATCATGCCGAACATATTAAATTTTATTATTAAACTTTTTACGAGCGGCTTCCAATACCGTTTCGCAACATTCACAAACTTAAATATGCATGCATGCATTTTGCATGAAATATGAAAAATTAGTCATACAATTCAGTCTTTTATGAGTCATCACATATCTAAACATGAACGCCATTTATGACATTCCGGTGATAGTATTGTTCAGACTCCTAAAACAGCAGAAGGTCAAGCAGTCACTTCCTCCTGTCAGCATCAATGTTCTACACTTGATTATGAGTTTCATCTTCACTTAAAGTTCACTCTCTTTCAAAAATACATAATTGGTTTCCTATCGCAAATATAATTGATTATCAGCATGCATGCCACGATAAGGCTCTAAAAATTATTTTAAAGGGCCGAAAAACGCGGATTTGTAACGCGGTAGCTAATTTCCGAAAAAAATCAGGGAGAGTTGCTTCCCTTGATTTGTGACGTCATATGATCTATGGATCGTCCGAACCTGGTTCTACGAACCCTGAGACTTAATTAGTGCTTTAGCCAGCACAAAAACAATAGTATGGTTAAACAACATCAAGAATAACTAGATCTGTTAAAGCAACAACACATGAAAGGGGTTATGTTGAAAGTTTTGTTAAGTTGTAATGTTACTTTATTCGCATAAAGAAAGCTAATATTTTAACAATTGGAATGAATATAAGATTCGTTTATCGGTCATTCATCATAATTATTTACGATAAAAATGATTTTCATTTTTTTTTTCATTTAATTGCTCAACTTCTCTTCAATAATTAGTATAACCCCTGAAAACCGGAATTCTCAGAAAATCAGACGTTATTTTGAAGTCCCATTTTTTTCACTTTTTATGATCAATAGTTCTCTGAAAACCGGAATTCTCAGAAAACTGGACTTTTGGCCCAGTCGAGAAGGGGTCCAATTTTCAGACGTTAAACTGTACAACGTTTAATTCTTTTTGTGTTAATGCTTTCAACAGGCAACCGTCAGTATGTAGTTTCGAAAATTTGCTCACTTCTCTTACACGCTAAACATTTACCAAGCGAATTCATTTATCAATCATTTAATATCACCTAGGTAACTTCCACAGCGGTGAATATCGATCCCATTATGTTTTACCTTTAATCAGAATAATGAGGTTTCTTCTCCATTTCTATAAACGAAAGGCTTATGGTTACTATTGATCAAACACGGCTTAAGTAAAGAGACAATTATTCCAGTATCTCCCGCAAGGTGTCTGAAGATGGTCAATGATATTTGTGGAACATTTAATAGCAACAAGACTTCCTGCTATTTCTCGATATTTCTGCACGCAACAAATATTTCCTGCTATTTGTCAGAGGATGCCATTTTTTACTTTACACAATATATTTATTTGCATAATTCGTGCGATTTTATGGCAATTCATATTTTTTTGTGGGAAAAAAATCTAAAGAAATTTATTTTGGGTGAATTTTGGTCGATGGAATCCCTAAATTTTGACTGTCACACAAATAGCAGTTGACACAGCGAATATCATTTTTATTATCACTTTTGATAATTCTGCGATACCGTCACGTGTTGATGATTGTGTCGTTGAATCTTTACATTGTTCATTTTATAGCTTACCTGTTACTTCACACTCGATCATTGCTGTATCTCCATCTGTTAGAATCATCCCCTGGGGATGTTTCGTGAAGTAAGGCAGTTCATTCGAGGGAACAGAACTTAATTTATTTATGCCTGAAAACGATGGTAAAAACTTATACATTGTATATGAATCATAGTTATATAGGAATAGCTAATTATATTCATTGGGGAGATATTTGTACTGAGTAAACCATCATATAAAATACAGATAATTCATGTATTCCTGTATAATTATTTAATGACATCTATTCGATGTCATTTAAATCATCCAGAGTCAGTGGTTTCCATCAGAGTAACGCAAGTTTTGTGTTTATGATAAAATCAGTTTGATCCGTTCTAACGTAATGACATGACACAGACCAACTATTTCCCGTTAATATTAAAACATGGTTTCGTTACTTATTACCTAAATGATCAGATTATCAAACCAGTCCAGTTCAACAAGCTATCATTCTAGTAAACTGTATCCATAATTAATACAAACAATTTTAATTGGCAGTTAGTCACTTGGAAAGTATTTATTTTCGTCAGGGACTCTACTTTACTGCGCCGTTTCCTCTTTCCTTATACAATACTTGTGGAGCTTGACATTAAAAAATGTTAAATATTTTATCATAATTTCTGGTTCGTTTATTATTGAGTCCGAGTTCTTCATTTATCATACCTTCAACCTTGACCGACGTCCGAATCTCTGTCTCGCCTTCCTCGTTTCTAGCTTTGCAAGAATATTCACCAGAATCTGATGACGTCACATCTGATATGGTCAAAGAGCACATACCAGCTCGATTTTTCATGATTGCTTTATCATTGTCACGAAGATTCTACATTTAAAGTAAAAATGATGAATGTAAGATCATAATGGTAATACTTTTTGGAAAAGGATCATCTGTTTGGAGATTAACAGACAATTTTATTTTTCATTTTTCGTATGATGAACTTTCAATGCTTAAACTGGTCCCGTTCCATGTTGCAGAGCACCAAAGGTCTCCGTACAACCAGAGTCAACGGGAAACATTTTATAGAATAAATATGTCAGCATTTTGAAATTTTAGCGCAATAAATTCTTAGTGCTGTTTAGATATTTTGATTTTTTTACATCAAGTCCGCCCTTTTCGTTTTAACCCTTTGCCTCATAATACCGCATTTCCCCGCATCTGAAGCAGACGGCTTTTGAAATATTGTGGCAAAAGAAGCCATTGCTCGTAATGAGTAATGGCTTCTTTCGCCACAACGTTTCTCACTCTTTCACAGAAAACAACCAAATTTTCTGAAATAAACTGATTTTGGAAGAGTCCAACATATGGAAAGGGATAAGTATTTTCATCGAAATCATGTTTTCAAATCATAATACCTTATCTTTGAACCAGGACAGGAGCCCTTTCACCATGGTTTAGTGTCACAGGGCTGAATTCGTCAGTAATTGATGGTGCTTCATTTTCACCTAAGGTAGAATAAATTGTTAAAAACTCTGTCTGAACAAGAAATTAATGAAGGCAGTGTTTTAAATGTGATACATGTACTTTTTACATGACACATGACATTACTGGATGTTTTATATGCATTTCCATAATTTTAATATAATGATACGAATGCAGCTTTGGTTGGTTGGTTGGTTGGTTGGTTGACAACGAATTACATTGTCGTTTTTGTACTAAACAAAAATGATTTAAGAGGGCTGCATGCGTCACGTGGTTAAGATGTAGTCGTGGAAACAGACAAACACCAAAAACATACACACAGAAATAGATAGAAGATATCATTGTATAATTCGATGGTTCTTAACATTTTTCCAGCACAAATAATCAGTGACCAGTATATTCATCATGAGAGGAACCACAGTCACTAGAGTCAGTTGTATCTTCGCTGCCGAAGGATAATGGTTGAATCATGAACTATATGTAGACATGTATATTGGTCCCAGGTAGACTCTGCGGAGTTCCAAGAGTGAATGAGATTAACAAAAGCAGGCGAATGGCGGATGATGGCAAATTATATGTTAGAGTATGAATCATGAACTACATGTACACCAAACGAAATAACTGGAGTTCCATGAACGAATATGAATTGTGAACTACATGTAGACTCAACGAAAAGACAAGGGTGAGCGGAAGTTGAAAGGATACAGAAAGTTGGAATATGAATTGTGAACTACATAAAGACTCAACGAAAAGTTAAAAGGGTGAGCGGAAGTTGCAAGGGTACAAAAAAGGATGGAATGTGAATTGTGAACTACATGTAGACTCAACAAAGAGACACGAGTGAACGGATTTTGCAAAAACAAAAAGGGTAGAATATGGATTTTGAACTACATGTAGACACAGCAAAGAGACAAGAGTGAAGTTGCAAGAGTATAATGAAATGTGAATGATGTCATAAAGACTCAACGAAAAGTTAAAAGGGTGAGCGGAAGTTGCAAGGGTACAAAAAAGGATGGAATGTGAATTGTGAACTACATGTAGACTCAACAAAGAGACACGAGTTAACGGATTTTGCAAAAACAAAAAGGGTGGAATATGGATTTTGAACTACATGTAGACACAGCAAAGAGACAAGAGTGAAGTTGCAAGAGTATAATGAAATGTGAGTGATGTCAAGTTATATTGGAATAGTAATTGTGAACTACATGTAGATTGGTCAATGTACAAGAGTGGAAAACAGACGATTTCAGGGAATAGAGTCATTAAATATGACACGAAGTAGTGTTCGTAGCAACATAGCATCCGAGAGGGAAAGTAAATTGAAGCAACACGTGGTAGCATGGTCAGCACGTGTACACTTTATGCCATGTACAGTACACGTGTTTTGCTCACAGATATCCATCCGAAACTATTACCACTTACACCAATTTACTTGTACCAGACAATTGTGGGCAACGAGTCTATCGACCAGACCCATCTTCTTACATAAGGGGATGGGGCACGTAGATGACATAATGTGCAGTGAAAGGACGAGTCAAAAACTGAAATTAAATCTTTTCAACAAGCGTGTGTCTTGGAAAACATGTGATGCATAGTACGGGATAAACAGTAGGTGGTCTGGAACATTTCATTACTGGGTCCTCACACAACAAACCATTGAGGGCCCCCACATTACATAAGAACACACACATATTCATACATCACCATGCACAGCGTAAGGTTAAAATGTGTTGTAAAAGGAGGCCGTGACCATGGTCCTGTGGTTAGTGCGCTGGACTTTTAACCAATGATTTGGGTTCAAATCCCAGTCACGGCAGGTCATATCCTTTCATAAAAATTGACAAATATGTCGATTTTTCCGATTTTTCCGCAATATGTGGAGAACTTGCTGGTTCCTTAAATTGTGAAAGGGTAATTTAGTAATGGTTAGTGTACAGAAATATTGTCGATAAACGGCGTTAAAGAGGAAAAAAGTTTAGTAAAAGTCACTGTATTGAATTTGGCAGCTCCTTAATTAGGCGCTCAAGTTTCAAAGTAACTGAATGATATGTTTGGAAATACAATCGTTTTCCACCTTACGAAATACTGAGGTCATGGTCTTGTGAACTGTTTCGTTAAAATATTTTTCTGTTCTGTGATATTTTTGAAATGTTTACTCTGTGACCCGAGTAGCATTCCCAACATACCGATATGAGATAAATAATTGCCTTGCACAAGCATGATATTGTGTTTCTTCACATTCATAGGAAGATAGCACGAAGTATACACCTTTGCGAACCAGTTCCGAAATCCTAAGCCGCAAGTCAATGTCAAACTCTGCATGAAACATTTTTGATACAAGAAAAATAGAAGGCTTTTTGTTTATTTTTTTATTTTATAAAACAAAGTGTCAAACACCGCAAACAAAGTTTTATCTTTTCAGACTAGTAGAAAAAATGAAATTATTGCACCTGTATTGAAAAAGAGGGCAAAGGGACAACTTACAAGGTTTAGGACGGGGACAAAAAAAGGGCCCAAGTACACATAGTAGCATCTTGATTGACTATGAATGAACAAAAACTTTGTTTCATCAAGCCAACAAGTTTAAATATGATTCTAGCAGCAGCGACAACATTATGAAAATTTTACGAAAGCGAAAATATATTACTATATGCTTATAGAGGTAAAAGTTGCATAATACTAACATTCAAACATTTCTTTAGTTTTACAATCTAAATCACGTATAATCTCAAATTTGGGAGACAATTTTTCAATTACGTCAAAATTTATACAAGATAAGACACTCGCGGCTTTTTTAAAACAAGTTTTCAGAATGAGAGTTAACGAATATATTATACGTAAATGAAAAGTAAGACAACAATTTGCATAGAAATATTACACAACAGACGCAAATATCATTTTAACAAAACCTCATACATGCTGTAACAAGAAGACTTCAATTAACTGTAGAATATATATATATGTAATAAGATTTATTCATTCCGAACCAAGCAATTGGTAGAAGTATCACAGAAACAAACATTATCAGCTCAATCAGTCTACATATTTACAAATAAAATATATTTTGTTGCCATGGTAACATGACAAATTTATGAGATAAACCGATTCGGTAAATTGCGCAATAAACCAACATAGATGTTCGTGTACCATACGAAACGGAGCCAAAAACTGTAACCCGAACAATGCAGTGTCGGCTGCTCTAGTAGTTAGCGCAGAAAATGGGACTCGAAAAATGTCTCATTCATTTTGTCCATAGTCTGCTAACTGCAGACCGAAGATTAAAAACAGAATATCTCATTCAATCTCATATGTCTGCTATGTCTACACCATATAACACGATATTTAATTCACAAGAAAAAAAAAACAGAAAAAAAATAAATATTATATTAATAATGTTAAGAAATATTCACATCTTCTTGCAAATAAATAAAGTAAGATTTGACTTCGTTAAATAGAAGACTCGTGTAAACGTAAAACAAATAAACAAAGAAAACTGCCTGGACTTGCGAATTACATCGAAATAAGAAATTTTTACGTGAATTGAAGAATTTCTTATAAGAATTCATGCAGGCAGTAGTCACTGCTAAGGTAGTATAGCTATTAAGTATAGTGTATGAAAATTAGACATGTAAATATATACATATATATATGAAGTCAGTCCATTCATACAGTTACAATATCCATACATAATCACTAAAGGCAACAAAATGCAGTTACTCGATTACGTCCATATTTCTTCGTTAAAAAAATCGTTCAACACTCGAGATGACCTTTAGGACATCAATCTAATTGTTTACGATATTAATTGTAAAAAAATTTTTTACAAATTTCAAATGAAAATATTGAACATGTCTTTGATATTTAATTTAATAATCAATAAAACAAGTGTATGTGAATATATAAATAAACACTACATCTATTGTCGTAACAAAAAAGACACAAATTTCAATTTCTCACAGTGTGTTCTCAGTAGTTCTCAAAACACAGAAGTCTTAAAGATGCTTAACACAATTTTTCGCACTTATTCAGAAATTCAGATTTTCCGTGCACAAAAACGTGAAGAAAACTAGACTCCGCAGCAAAGGAAAGATTATATTAAATGTTACTGGTTATGATACAAAAGCACTTTAGATTATATAAGAGCATCACTGCTTATGGTGCAAATGTTAGTCACATGACAGCTTTTATGTCTAGAATTAATACATTCACTAATTTTACTAGTCACGTTACGCCACTGACTCACTCCTCATAGAACGGCGTGTTGATTTATAAGAGCTACTGCTATCATCAAATTTTCTCGATGAACGATATGAAGAGCCACCATAGCTGGACTTATAACCACCACTACTATAGCTAGATTTGAATGACGAGTCATAACCACCGCCATAGCTGCTGCTATAGCCGCCACCATAGCCACTTCCATACTTTGAGGAGTAGGTAGAATCATATGAGCTAGAAATATTCGAAGATCTGCGTGCCGATGGAGATGAGTAACCAGCTGTGCTTGGAGAATATGATGAAGACGATAGTGAGCTAGTGAGGGCGGAGAAGGAACCACGACGTTGAAATTTGCCTTGAACACGATCTGGAAAGAGAGAAATTCAATAAGTTTATGCCATAAAAGGATGTGATAATGAAAAAGTTCCTACGAACAATTTAATATAAAAATTAGATTTTTTTCGGTTAACATGGCCGATGTTTACCAACCCTCCTTACTTTTTAGTGCAGTCGTAAAGTTTCTAACACGAAAATCAAAAGTATGAAAATATTTGAGGATGTAACGTATTTTATATTCGCATAAAGGTATGTTTAGAAAAAAATTTAGAAAAGCTTTCCATTACCATATAACTATTTATACCGACCTTCAACTATGACCTTGCTTGAAGTGTCATGTTCTCCAAGGTCATTGATGGCAAGACACCTGTATACACCAGTATCGGCAACTTCTGCAGATGTTACTTCTAGGGAGCAGATGCCATGGGAGTACTGGATCGCATAGTGATCGTCTTTCTTCAACTCTTTGCCATCTTTGTACCATGTGACCTGGAATGAAATTTAACGACAGCGGTTGGAAAACTCATCTTGTTGAATTCAAACTGATTTACTTTACATTAATTGCGTAAATATCAATGGCGGCAACTTGGGTACTCTTTGGTATTTGGAGTCAAATTTATGATTGTTAAAAAGGCGGAAAAATACTTTTCAAATTGGGACATGAACCAGGAGGATATTTTGGAGAGTATCACGAAAACTCTAATTTTTTACTCGATGGAAGGAAAAAACATCAATGAGGAAAGTCTTAGAAATTGTTGATATGCAGTCACATGACACAACTTTTAGACATTCACTAGAAAGGTGAGCATTTTTGTTAACATTGAAGTTCGAAAATTATAAGCTGGAAATAACGAAAACAAATTTTGCTAAAAAATTGCTAAAAAAAATTTGGGGTCCAGGGATTGTTACATGAGTCAGTCATGTGACTGCAAACCAATACGTTTTTATTAAATGGCCAGATAATATGTGTAAATCTACTTTTAACTATTTGCCACATAATACCAAATTTCCCCCCATCTGAAGAAGACTACTCTTGAAAGCATTGTGGCAAAAGAAGCCATTGCTTGTAATGAGTAATGGCTTCTTTTGCCACAATGTTTTCCACTCTGTCAGAGAGAAATAACCCAAATTTTCTTAAATAAATTGATGTTTTGAATATTTGCTTTGAATTTGGAAAATTCCAAAAATATGTCTATGAGGCAAAGGGTTAAGAAACAGTTGTAAAGATTTCAATTACTGACCTTTGGTGGCGGATTACTTTCGACAATGGTGGTAAGTTTGAATTCTCCACCAAGTTGAATAAATCTGGGTCGAAGTGAAAATTCAAAGTCGGGGGATTTGTCAAGATTGGGTTTTTCAACTTCCTTCAACTCTGGTGGCATAGATCTGAAAATAATACAGGAGGTCAAGGTCATTTTTGCGTGTGATTTTCTGAAGAATATACAAATGAATAACTGAGGCACGGAGAATTATGTACAGTCAAACCTGTGAACAAGGTCTCCTTTGGGAAAGACAAAATGTGGCCCTTATTGACAGATGGCCTTTATTGGGAGATCAGTTCGTTCTAAATAATCACTGACGTTTTTCAAAGAATGACATTTATTCACAGGCTGGTCTTTATTTGGAGGCTTATTAAGTTTGGTGCCAATCTATGGATCAATACCTTTAAATTTTGGTGAGCATAATCAGTTCATAAAAATGATTGCCAAAACTTTTAAATCAGATTTTATTGGAACGTCAAATATAAAAAAGATTAGTAGCATGTTCAGGCAGGCCATATTAAAATTTATTGTTGATTGATTAAAGAACAGCTTACAGCAGACACTATTATATAAATGCCAAAACTTAATATAAATTTAATGATCATTATGTATCTTGTCAGAAAATTGAGAGAATTATAATTAAATATAAATAACCTTTTTTAATTAGATGCGAAATTGATATTTAATACGTACCTCCTCATGGATGGAACGTCTCTTTGAACCGTGAGCTTCTCACCCTCTGTATAAGCAAATACAATAACAACAATTAATTAAGGCCATAAATATTGCATACACAGAAACCTAACTTGAAACTATGCATCTAATAACAAAAAACACCGTTAATTTAAATTTGATACTTTAGAATCTAATGCATGAACAGGCTGCAAACCAGACGGGAAATTTTAAAATGATTCATTACTAAGGCCTAAAAAAAAATTACTTGTTTCCACTACCTCAACTCATCCTATTTTATTGCCGCCGACCCTATGATTTTTTTGCGCCAAATCATAGCTTTGCAAAATAAAAATAATGTCAGTCATATTCTTGAATAAAATAAAAATTAAAATTAAAAAATTAATCCCGGCTTACCAACCCTATTTTTTCAGAGTCGGTAGCGGAAACAAGCTATTTTCTTTTAGGCCTAAGGTTGAATGCAATTCAGTTGATTTTGTCTATGAAGTGTAACTTAAGAATAATTTACCATAATTTAACAGAAATTATACACCATCTAAAATAATTAACCAGTAAATGACAAAAATCGCAGAATATAACATTCTGACCTCTTTGATCTTGAGTGAAACAAGTCTGTACTCTTCAGGAAGTGAAAAGGAGGAATGAATATCTATTTCAGACTGAGATGTGATTCATATGCAGATTAACAGTCTATGATATTAAAACATGTCTAAGTCTGTTTTCAAATGACGCACAGTGTATAATTACATTTTAATTAATAAAATTTGCTCACAAAGTGAAAAAAAAATCATAATTACCTTCAACTTTGAGAATTCCAATTTCTTCCCTCTTGCCAAAGGAGTTCTCTGCCTTGACAATGTACTCGCCCTTATCTTCCATCTTAACGCGGCTAATCTTGAGTTCATATTCCTTGCCACGATATTTCTGCATGTGTTTTACACTCTGTGTCAACTGAATATTGTCAAAATGCCTAAAATGCCGAGAAAAAAACTGTTAAAATTGCAACCCCAAATAGATAACTAACACCGAATAATATTAATTTGCGTGAATCAGTCTTTTTTAGAGGGACAGCAGAAAGCAAAAGTTTGCAGAAACACAGGGTCGAGGGTTTGAATTTCAGTTTTGAAAAATAGCATTTCCATTGGTCAATTTTGAAACTTAGCTCAAAAAGAACCAATCAAATGCAAGAGCTCTGAAGCTGTATTCTTGAATGTCGATCACCAGAAAACCGTTATAACGACACCAATGGTGAAATTAAAATAATGTTATTAGTTCCTAAAGTAGGTAAAGAAGGTATTATCTCAGCTAATGAGTTCAAGATTCAATCTTATCAGAAATATGTAAAACTAATTCTAAGGTAACTATCTGATTCTAGCACTTGTCCAAATTCAACTGTTGGAGAAGGGGTGGGTGGGGTACGGGGAGGGGATTGTACACTTTAACCTACCATGTAACAATAGGTGGAGAGGCTGCAATGATTTTACAATCAAATTTGGCTCCTTGACCCTCTGTTACTGTACAGGTGCGTGGTTTACGAATAAATTTAGGAATGGCTTCACGACGATCTGAAAGAATATCAATAAAGGTCAATAAAACGACGTTCATAAAAATTCTTGGGTGAGTTGATGGAATAATGAAACGTTGAAAAGTTTCCTGACTTTTTTTATTATTTACCCTATATTTCTATTTGACTGCTAAATTTATAGATAGATTTATTTCAGCGTAGGTAACACACAATCGTTTACAACAAACATTAATAAAAAGTTAAATAAAACAAGATGTATTAGCACAAGAATTTAAATGACATCAAAAAAACAGTAATTTGAAATAAGAACTATGACATGCCTCCTAATACCAAGGATGGTACAAAAAAAATTCATTTATTTATTTCCAAAATGCAAATTATTAATATAATACAATAAATGTTACTAAATGGTCAAGAATGCTTAATGAAAAGGATTTCACTTCGCTCAGTTTGGAGGAAATACAGTAAAAACCCCAAAAACCGAACCCTTTCCGGGCTGGGCTAAAAGTCCGGTTTTTGGAGAATTCCAGTATTCAGAGAAGTACTGATTATCCAAGAAAAACTTGTTGACTTGAAAAATCGTCTGATTTTCAGAGAATTCTGGCTTTCTGAGAGTCTGGTTTCCAGGGTTTTAATGTTTATATACATATGACATTTTTGCATTAAATCATAAAATACTTTTATGGATTGCAATAAAAGGCCACATAATCCATCATTCATATCTCATGAATATGTACGGTTGATTTGTGATATCGTCGACGATAGAAACAAATACATTACATCAACATAATCCATGTATAAACGAACAGAAACAAGCTCATGAATAAAACATTACTGTTATAAACTAAACACATCAGTGTGGACAAATTGCAAGGTAAATAATTCATGATGACGAAATTGGAACTTTTCAACAGGGAACGAATTAGAAATCAACTCAAAGAGTTTATAGTGGCAGCATTTATTCATTAACGCTGTAAATTAATATACATTATCAGCAACGATCGGCACAACTATTAATTACTTAATCAGTGTAATGGAAAAATGCTGTCATGGCTTTGTGAGATGATAATTATAAAATTATGATCAAAAATCAATACCAAGAGATTTTATAATGCCTTCATTAAACACTCAACTGTATATTAATCGGAAAATAACAGGTTTTTTAAACTTACCGAAATATGCATCATAGATACTGTATTCCTTAGGTCTGTGTTTTCGAAGAGAGCTGAAGTTAGCTATACGGCCAATTGCTGGCATTGGCATTGGCCAATCAGCCTAGAAAACGAAGCGTTATGATACAAAAATGTGGTTCGTATGGATTATATAAAAATAAATAGCAACGTTTAGTGAAGTTATGGTGTTGAAAAATGAATAGACATTCCAAGCAAAGTTTAGTAAAAAATTGCATTTTTCTGTATTTGTCAACAGATGCAAACAGACAATAACATGTCTGCTTTGGCAGTAAACCTGTTTATTGTACCACCCAGTACAGGGTTGATGCTAATTGACAGTCTGCAGTGGTTATTTCCCATTTCAAAATATACTTCCACTTGTAACATGCCATGATCACAGTAAATCATTTGCTCTTGATTTATGGAGAGGCCAAGCTTAAACTTATGTCTGGGTAAATAAGCTTAAAATATCGGTAGAATACTGATCAACGTACATATTTAGCCTTAATTTTAGCTCTAATCTTGTCATATCTACTTGACGGAATTCTTTGAGTCCTGCTGGAGTGATCCCCCTTTAACCAGGGATGTTCCAAAGCTTGGTGGACAGTCATACGGGACCTAGAAAAGAATATACATCGTTATTTTACATAACACGTGTATCAAAATAATGAAGGACTTAATTCATCAGTCAAACGTGTGAACAAAGGCCGACCCTGGGAAAGACAAAATGTGGCCTTTATTAACAGATGGCCTTTATTCAGTGGTCAGTTTGTTCTAAATTAATCAGTGACAGTCTTTCAAAGAATGGCCTTTATTCACAGAGTGGTCTTTATTCAGAGGTAGCCTAAAACACAGGTTTGACTGTACTGACATTACCGATCTAAGGCTAAAAAAAATTGTTGCACTTCGGGTTACTAGAACCTTTTTCTTCGGCACTGACCTTAAAATCCATAGTAGCATAAACCATAGTGTGAAAGAATTCTCACGTAAGGGAAGTCAAGAAAAAAACAGAAAAGAAGTTTTTCAACCGACCTACCATAAATGTTTGGACAAGTAGCCAAAAACTTTGATTTTTTTTCTTTAGCCTGATGTGTTATTCAATAACAGGCGCAGTAACCATACAGAGAGCATGAATCAGTACAAAAAGCATCATGTTTGTATAAATATATGTTTACGAAGTATCAAGTTAACTTATTGAAACCGAAGATCACGATCCCTTAAGTATGATGTTACTACGGATCTTATTTCCTTTAGTTTCAATACGTCACTAGATAGATATTATCTCCAGTCAATAGATTAAATCTTTTTGAGAAAATGAGATTGAGCGCTACACCTATGTATACGATGTGGCAGATGTTTGGACACAATTTGGATGAAAAAAAACGTGTGCCTCGTACATGGAAAATTACAGTTATTTTTTTTCATTGGGTTTAATGCCATTTTTCAATAATTTTATGCAATTATATATGGTGGTCGGTTCACCTAATCAGTTTTTCTGGACTTTATACTAACCAGGACTAACTTACCCTTCCACAAGGAGTCAGCAACTTCTCCACATATGGAGGAAAATCAACATTTTTGTCAAATTTTCATAGAAGGGTATTTGAACCCAGGTCGTCGGGTCACAAGTTAAGTACACTAATCACTGAACCACAGTCGTGGCTGATTACAGTATCATGGGTGAAAGTTAAACATTTTCAAAAAAAACGGAAATCTTATCCTCCCTGCCGCAGAAACAATAAAAACAAGTAAGGTACGGACCTGGGAAAAACCGGCGGTTCCAGAAAATTCCGGAAAACTTTGAACTATGCGATATTAAGAGTGAAAGCTATACTTACTGGGGTGTTTTAACAAGCAGTTTTCTAATAAAGTCTTTGCCTTCATCTGAGACATTTGCGAAGGCATCTGCATCGAAATCCCAGTCTCCGGTTTTGACATTCTGAAGGGTTTCCAAATCATCCTCACCAGCGAAGGGGGATAATCCACTCAGACTGCAAAAAAGTGAGTTCATAGGTGCATAGATTTGTATAGAAAAAGGGAGGCAATTCAGTCAGTCTAATGACTGCCGATCAATAGAGGGAAGGGAGACAATTCAGTCAGTCTAATGACTGCCGATCAATAGAGGGAAGGGAGACAATTCAGTCAGTCTAATGACTGCCGATCAATAGAGGGAAGGGAGACAATTCAGTCAGTCTAATGACTGCAGATCAGTAGAGGAAAGGGAGACAATTCAGTCAGTCCAATGACTGCAGATTAATAGAGGAAAGGGAGACAATTCAGTCAGTCTAATGACTGCAGATCAATAGAGGAAAGGGAGATAATTCAGTCAGTCTAATGACTGCAGATCAATAAAGGAAAGGGAGACAATTCAGTCAGTCTAATGACTGCAGATCAATACAGGAAAGGGAGACAATTCAGTCAGTCTAATGACTGCAGATCAGTAGAGGAAAGGGAGACAATTCAATTATCATGAAATTAATATTAAAACAGAATTGATTAATGTTGTCAAAGGAGATTACTAAATTAGACTAAAGAAAAAATATTTTGATAATATTTAGCAGCTTTTGACACGTGTGTACACAATGTCTGAGGTGATGTTTTGAACTTGAAAAATTCTTAGACATTGATTTACATGCAAACATAAACAAGAAAATCTTTTGATTAAATGACATGCAAAATGCGTCATTATAGGTACATGTATACATATGAATTGATACATTTAAGAGTAAATGAATAAACTTACAGTACATAGCCTAGGACACCGACTGCCCACATGTCTGTGTAGAAACCAACAGGTTCGTGGTCAACAATTTCTGGTGCAGCAAATTCAGCTGTTGCCGTGGTAACTTTGACTAATTCATCAGGATTCAATTTAGTTGCCAAACCAAAGTCAATAAGTTTAACGTTATTACTCTTCTTAGTTTCACACATTACGTTTTCCGGCTGGAAATAAGTGTAATTAATAAAATTACTAAGTGAAAATGGAACCATTTTATACATATAATGCATAAATTATATATTATAAATATAATGCATTATCTTTCTGGAATGATTTACTAAGTTTACAAAGGTGTCAGTTGATTACAAGTATAGGAAAGGCAAAATGTGCCCTTTATTGACAGATGGCCTTAATTTGGAGATCATTTTGTTCTAAATGATCAATGACATTTTTTCAAAGAATGGTCTTTAATCACAGGGTGATCTTTACTCAGAGGTGACTGCAAACACTGATTGTCTGACCTCTGATCCGAAGGTTCTGAGTTCGAATCCCGGCTTTGACGGGTTTCATTCATAACTTCACAATCCCATTTTTCGGACGCAGTACAGGTGTAGTGTCCAGGAAGCGGACTTGAGCATGATTAATATAAGCAAAATTGCTTGTTTCACAATTAAGCTAAAATAAATTAGTATACACTAAACACAGGTTTGACTTATAAATTACGTAATGCAAGTTTCACATAATGTTTAAGAAAATATTACGAGATTGAATATGTTTACCTACCTTAATATCGAGGTGTACAATACTGTTTTCATGCATATGTTGTAATCCATTACAGACTTGAGTCATATAGTGTATCACTTCTGCCTCCGACATCTTGTAATCCTCGGCAGCTATTCTGTCAAACAATTCACCTCCAGACAAACTGAAAATCAGGTAGAGTTGAGACTAACAATGTTATTAACCCTTTGCCTCATAATACCGCATTTCCCCCGCATCTGAAGCAGACAACTTTTGAATACATTGTGGGAAAAAGAAGCCATTGCTTGTAATGAGTAATGGCTTCTTTTGCCACAAAGTTTTCCACTCTGTCAGAGAAAAATGACCCGAGTATGCTTATGAGGCAAAGTGTTAAATTGGACAAGGAATGGTTAACCTTAGTACTAAAATCTATCCAAAATGGCTGAAAAGTTGAACATTTTGAAAAATCTGAATCTAGGAGCCTTTGTTGTCAAGTGGTTATGATCTCTGACTAGTAATCACAAGCACCTCACCCCTGTGAGTTCGAATCACACCAGAGACCAGACTAATTTTACATTGAGTTCGAACCCCACCTGAGACCTGACAAATTTTACATGTAAGGAAGCTGTCCAACTAGCTTGCAAAATGTTGGCAGTTCTACCCCAGCACACACCTTCCTTCATCATTAAGACTGGAAGTTGTAAAATGATCCTGGCTACTGGTGTAACGTTAAACCCCTGCGAAACAAAGGACTAACATCTTTCCAAAAGCAATGTGGGTGAAAAGTTGAAAGTTTTGAATAACCTGAAAACTCAGGCCCGGTGCAGCAGAGTAATAAAAACCAGTCAATCCAGACCTGCATATATACAATGGGACGGGAAAAAACAACAGAGATTTGTGTCAATGCCGAAATATTGAAATCGGTTCTAAAATTAAGTGGTAGTTATAATGAGGTGGTCATAATATTGAACTGGTTCACAATGTGATGATTTGCTTTACTTACAATTCTAATATGAGGACCATCTCTTGTTTGTCCTCGAAGGCGTCTTTCAAGTTGAGCAGTTTTGGATGATGTAATTGATTCATAATATTGATTTCATTCTTTACTGTGTGTTTGTCCAGTGGATAAGGCGTGTTGATAAATTTGGCTACGAATACACGGCCAGTGGCTTTCTCGATGCAACGATGAACAACACCGAATGCGCCACTGAAACAGGTATAAATAACGTAAGTAATAACCGATAGAAAATAGGATAATGTAAACAAAATGATAATACGAATGGTCATTCAAATCAATGTAAGTACAGTCAAGGGTAACCCTAAGGCCACTGGGCGCAAAAAGCCTAGAACAGGAGATGAGATGGCAGCCTTTCATCAGGGTATCGAATATTATCACATAGGATGCTTAGATTATATACAAACCTGCCAAGTTCTTCTAGAATATCATAGTAATCGTACACACTGTCTTGTTTAACTTCAACAGGCTGAGGTACATATTTCTTCCACAAATCATAGTCTGTTCAATAAAATAGAAAAAAATTAGCTTCACAATTAAAAGACCATTTTAAAATATTGGTATTTTTGTACATTTAATGTAACTCTAACATATCTTGTGTCTTGCTCAGTGATTACTGCTTTACGTATGTTTGATTTCAACTTTGCTATGTCTTGTACACAGGTACTAGTTACGTGCCATATATCTTATGTTAATGACAATAGATTGGTAAGATAAGACGTTACTAGTGTGTTACTAGGACCTGTGGTCTTGTGGCTGGCATATGGTAATGTCATACACAAATAATTGTTATGGATGACCTTAATACAAAATAAAAGAATTTCATAATGAGTCAAACCAAACACATCTGACAAGAAATTTCTGAAGAGAGAAAGCGAAAATACATCTTTTAACAGAAAAGTATCAATTTAACAGAAAAGTATCAATTTTACAGAAAAGAATCAATTTGGTCAACACTGAAGTACAAAAAGTAAGTACACAATTTCTCTAAAAAAAAAACATTTCCTTTGAGATTTCGAAGGCCCAGCATGAACTGAATATTTCATTAGTCATTTATGGAAGTTACTTACATAATTTATCATAATCTGCAATCTTTGGTCCGTCATATTTGCCTCTAATTCTTCTACCAAATTCATCTGAAAATACAAATACGAATAAAATATATTTAACATTAGAACAGGTTAATGTCAATGCTTTAAACCGTATTATAAACTTAGGTTATCATTATGATATGCATGCTGGTGAGTCAGCTTTAAGATAAATTACATACATATTAACATGAATTTAAACAGTGAAACCTGTGTTTGCAGCCACTATCTAATAAAGGGCACACTGTGAATAAAGGCCACACTTTGAAAATTATCATTGCTTATTTAGAACAAAATGACCTCCAAATAATGGTTATCTATCAATAAAGGCCACATTTTGTCTTTCCAAAGGTTGGCCTTCGTTCACAGGTTTGACTGTAATCAACATTTAATCAAACGTCCAAGATTCCTTATTAAGCACAATCATTTTCAAGTAGTTATTTCTTCTTCTAATTGATAAAGTCAACATCCAGAAACAAAGCCACTGATTGGCTGGTTCAAACTTAAAAAGAACCAATGGCTATGTTGCATTCAAAGCATGGTCTGAAAACTTAGCTTTTTTATTTTTTTTTTCACCCAAAAAGAAGGAGAGTAATCAAGATATTTCATGTTTGATGTTTTTACGTACCAACTTTTCCTCTCTTGCTTGCAGGTAATTCTTCAGTAGTGATGGGAGATGTTGGCTCACATGGATCACTACGTCCGTAGAAGTTTTCGGCCGAGATTCTGAACTGATATTGTTTTCCGGGTGATAAACCAGTCACATTGTATACAGTCAATCTGTGAACAATGATAAGAATATTTTAATCATGTCATGATATATGAGTCATGTGATTATATTTGAGTCATGTGATTATCGTTAAGTCATGTGATTTTATTCGAATCATGTGATTATATTCAAGTCATGTGATTATATTCAAGTCATGTGATTATAGTCAAGTCAGGTGATTATAGTCAAGTCATGTGATTATATTCCAGTCATGTGATTTTATCAGTGTTATTGTGATATATGGCATAAACAGATAGTCAGACATTCATTTATTTGCCCGACCATATGACAAGTCTGGTAATATAAGCCAAGTTCTATCATGCATAGTAAGTAGAACATTGCTAGACATAGGCACATGCAGGAATGAAATGTTTACATACACACTGAGGCACAAAGTGCTGATGGGAAAAAACTCATCATACGATATTTTGGTTTTACAACTTTGGTCGTGGAATTGTGCATATTGGGTGTAATGGGGGCTATGGCCTTACTAGACTGGTGAAGGCTGACATCATTTTCAAAGTGTTAGAAATTCTGAATCAGCTACAGACATTAAACAGGTTTTATGAGGTGAAGCATTTACCTGTTAGATGCCACTCTAGTCCAGACAGTGGATGGAAGTTCAAGTTTCTCAATGACGTATTCTGTAACAAAGCTGCCTCCATCATTAAGTGGTGGTTTCCATGACAACACACAGGATTCATCACCAATGTTCTCAACAGCTGGGAATCTTGGTGGATCTGGGCGATCTACAATTACGATAAAAGGTTTGTATTAGATACAGTCTTTTCAAGAGAAGAGCAATATACATTTTATCATCTTTGTATAGATAAAAAATGCATTTTCAAAGCAGCTAACATTGTTTTAAGCCTATGCCTCATAAAACCGCATTCCCCCGCATCTGAAGCAGACGACTTTTGAAAACAAACAAGATAACAAATTATAAAGGCAACATTTTTTCTCTATAATATTAAAAATACATTGAAATCATCATTTAGGGTTACAGCTAATTTAAGCACTCACCAAAACCATAAGCATGCAAGTAAAAATCAACAATTTAACGCATGCTTGAATACGCAATTCTGAGAAAGTTAACTAGCCCGAATAGAAATTTACTAGCCCCGAGCTTTGAGCTAGTGAGTTAGCGTGAAGACTGAACATTATTAAATCTATATCTAAATCTATAAACAACACTCACCGTTAATTTGGATCTTGATAAGAGCCGAGTCAGTTCCAAGGTCGTTGTCAAGTTGCAGTCTCCAGGGGCCATCGTCTTCTTTCTGAGCAGATTTGATGGTAAGAATAGCATGGCGTTCCTTGGTTTCCATGTGGAAACGGTGACCGGATACGTCCTTTCCGTCTCTGATCCATTTAGCGGTCGGCTTAGGATTACCGGTGAATGGAATTTTAAGGACGATGTCTTCTCCCTTTTCATAGGATGAGACTTCCTTGAATCTTGGAGGTACGTTTATCTTGGGTGGAGCTGAAAATTAAAAAACGAACAAAATAAGTCATCCCATCAAATGAACTTCAATCTATCTCACTACAAGGCTTACCACTTAGACCAGACAAAAATAGTCATGGTAACAGTTACCCAATTTTATTTCATTCAGTGAGGATAAAACATGATCAAATGGTAGATATTGACTCACAGCTAATTTCCAAATCAGCTCTGCTTGTTTTGGAACCTCCGCGGTTAACAGCACGAACAGAGTATTCGTCCTGGTCTTCACCAAATACATCCCTAACGACAAGCGTATAACGGTCACCATCGCACGAGATCTCGTGCTTGGGGTCATCAAACAGTTCTCTGCTTCCCTTGTACCTATAATAAAAAAAATATCATTGTTACATCACGTACAGAATACATTTTTTCTTTATAGTACAATTTTCAGGCCAAGTCAAATTAAATTTGTTTGATCATAAATAAACTTCCCTTTTACACAAACATGATTGACCCTATTTTTTCAATCTAAGACTATTTTTGTCTTGTTAATATTTTCAGAGGAACTGTCTCTTTAAACGAAAAAAATATATTTGAAAACAAAATTTCAGCCAACCTTCTGACCCTGTATTTTCAAGGATGTTATCTGAACCCAGGTACTTATTTTTTACCCTTACACCAGTTAGTGTGATCACAAATACTTAAAAAAAAGACCAATAGTGAGACTGCAATCTGACTCTAACCAAGGAATACAGTGCAACCTTTCCATAGAGGCCCCCTCTTGAGCAACAACCTCCTTTCATCAACAGCATGAATTTTTCCTACTGTATGATTTAACTATTAATTTAACCTCTCTAGAGTAACAACCTCTCAACAACAACATAATTTTGCTTCTCCCAAAGGGTGTTGCTTTGGAGAGGTTGCACTGTACTTTCTTGAAAGTGAGCATCTGATAATGAATGAGTACTTTCATTAATCTAAATGATTAAAGTAATAAGGCTAAAAAGAAAAAAAACAGTCATGTTAATGGCTACTTCAAAAAGAATTAGGGTGGGTCCATCAAATCTTTCCTATTTTTTACATGGCTACTTCAAAAAGAATTAGGGTGGGTCCATCAAATCTTTCCTATTTTTTACATGGCTACTTCAAAAAAATTAGGGTGGGTCCATCAAATCTTTCCTATTTTTTAACACCTTTTGTGTTTTTCAGGCCTAATACTAGAATTTATAAGTCATTTCACGAATAAGGACCAAAAAATGAGTTAAAAGCAAAAACTTACCATGACACTTCTGGCTTAGGTGTACCTGTAACTTCACATTCAAATCTTGCGTTTTTACCTTCAGCAGCGTGAACCTTCTTCAGTGGTTGAGTGAATTCAGGGATAACGGCCGCTGTAAAAATACAACAGTACTTGACGTAAAACTCTTCGATGCTTTGTAACACAAGACTAATGACGAGTAAATGTTGCCCATAAAAACATTATGACAAAATGCATCAAAATACATCCATTACTGTGTGATAATTACGTAAAGCAACCTTCTGATTATAGAATAATCAGAATTCTGTTTCAGCCAAAAATTTATTTCTGTAATAGAATCGCACTGAAAAAATGCTAATATCGATATTTAGCAAATTTGTAATTATGCGTAGGAAAAGCCGCCAGAATGTAGGAGAAATGAATGCGTAAGACACAATTGATACTAAAACTTACCATTAGGATCCTTAATTTTGATGCTGTTGGAAGCAATAGATGGCTTACTGAGACCGGCGCCGTTTTCAGCAAACACCTGGAATTCATACCTCTTGTCTTCAATCAAGTTTGGTATGTTAATCATGTTTGTGATACAAGGTTGGTTGTTGACACGGGTCCAATCATCTTTGCCGTGTTCACGTTTGTCTATCCAGTAGGCAGTAATCTTGCCACCCCCGTCAGATGATGGTTTAGCCCAAGTGAGGCTAACGAAGTCTCCGCCTACTTCTTCAACCTCCGGAATACCTGGGGCATTTGGTACGTCTGTTGAGAAAGAAAATAAGAAGCAATGATCAAATTAATACACTCAGGAAATACAAAATTCACAATTAACATAGACTCTGTGCCATTAAAAAGTTCAATCACTTTATTAAATCTATATGCAATACATTTAATCAATGTAAATGTAAGAAAAATTCTACAAAGTCTGATATGAAATAGGGGTGACTAATCACTGATTCTTTTGCAGAAACAGACAGGAATACTTGAAGGGTGATAACTTGGTAACAAAGAATTGTTACCACTGAATGAAAATCACAATTATTGAGGCAGGGCTCGACAAATTTTCTTTAGGCTACTCATCCTACAGGACAACCAGCTAAGAATTTCAACAATTTCTACAGCAATTTTAACTCGTCCTTAGTCAAATTTCTACTTAAAATTATGAGCAGATGAGCGGATTTGTCAAGTCCAGAGAGATACGAATATAAGATGTCAAACAACATGGATAGAAAAATACATCACTCACCATACGGCATCTTAGCGATGATTGGATTATCGGCTGTGAGTGGTTCAGATTGTCCATTGTCGTTGACTGCGGAAACACGGAACAAATAATGGCCGTTCTCGTACAAGCCTTGTACGTCAATGTCAGTGTCCTACAAAAACGTACAAATATCTAGGTCAGAATAAGGCATTAATGGTTCCCATGAAGGAAGTAATTACTCGAAATAAAAATAAAAATGTCACTAATTTCTGCAAAAGGAAGAAAATGTTGAATGAAGTTTCCAATACCAATGACCAACAGCTTGGTGAAATTTGGTTGATATATATCAAAAAAACGTTGGTTTTTGATTATGCAACACCTTTAACACTGGGTAGGCATTTTGTTGTTAAAATTATTTATTTGCAATGAAAACGAAAGCTGGAATTTAGAACAATAGGATTGTTTTGTACAAATTGCTAAAATATTTCAGGGTCAATGTATGAAAGGAAGGGATTTTTCAACCATCAATTTTATAAGGATAGCTCAAGATAGAGAGACAATTATATAGTAAGTATAAAAGGACCAAAAATGATAAAAAACAAACCTTGCATCTAGATGAGACTGTAGTCCAGTATGGCTTGCCAACTTCCTGTCTCTCTACCATGTAACCCAAAACCTTGCAACCGCCATCCTCCTTTGGAGGTTTCCATGACAAATGGCAGGCGTTCTTGGTGATATCAGATACATTCAGTGGACCAGTAGGAGCACTTGGTACGCCTGAGGTAACAAAATAAAATACCAGCGTAATAAACACAACAAAACTCACATAAAAAAACAAAGTAGACATGTAGTGACTATTGTAAAAATTGTCACTGAGTCTTATAAAAAAATGAGACAACACGGACATAGTGATGGCTTTTGTATTTATCTAAACAATCGCAACTTTAATAAATGTTTCTTCTTCTTCCTTTCTTCTTCGTCCTCCTTCTCTTCTTCTTTTCCTTCTTCTTCGATAAAATGAGCTGCAATAGTTGCATATCGTAGCAAGCTCAGTGAAAAATTACTCACGGTGGTGGCGCATATGTTCAAGGCGATTTAATCCAGAAACATTATTCATTTGGCAAGTTTCTAAGTATAATACAATTAACCAATGCTTAGTTATCTCTGTATACAAACAAATCATTAAAATTTCAAGAGTGAAAGATTATCAATATTCCAACATCTGTATTAGCTATGACTGGTAAGTCTGGAAAAAGACAAATACGGTACAACTTCATTAATGGGAGCTGAAAAATCTGTCATAATAATGAGGTGGTCTCATTTTCAAGTTGAATTTCAGAGGTCGTTGAAAGTTTGTCTAAAAACAAGAAGTCATTATAACAAGGTAGTCACTATTTGAGGTTTTACTGTATTTCACTAACAATTAACATACAGTTGTAGAAATCATGTAAAAATCATGGGTCTAACTTACCGACCACTTTCATCCTAAATGGACAGACAGCAGTTCCACTGTCATTCGACACTTCAATCTTGTAAGCCCCAGTATCATCCATTTCTAGATCCTTGATGTTAAGGGTGACAAAGTCATCGAATGGAGAGATTTTGATACGATCGCTCTGTGGGAGATCCTTGTTATCCTTCTTGACCTTGACCTCAAAAGGTCCATCACCACTGATAGGAATCTTGAGTTTCCATGGTTCCCCGACCAGGACGGTCTGATCTTTGACTTCCTTGTCAATTCTAGGTGGTGCTAAAACAGTTTATGAAAAAAACTTAATAAGCAATTCTATTTAACAAACTTGCTGACTTGTGACTTTTCAGAAAAATAACATTAAAAAATTACCACATCTTATTTTATATTTTTTCGTTACCTAAACCAAAGCCATTAAAATACAGCAAATATTTAAAAAAAAACAATGAACTGGTGCCCGAGAACTTGCCTAGAACTGAATCATTCGAAACAATGTATGAGTAACAGTGCTGTATATATATATGTGTTTACAGTAGTTTGTATTCCCATCAGCCTAATTAGCTCAGTTGGTAGAGCAGCTGTCTTACAAGCAGAAGGTCATGGGTTCAAACCCAAACTGAAAAAAAAAATATGTTACAAAACTTACAAATGACTTCAAGCTTGCAGTCGCTTGATTCATGACCGAGAGGATTTCGAAGATCGCACGAGATCAGACCAGCATCGTTAGGTTGTGTATCGCTGATAGTCATTGTATATACATCTTCGACTTGCTTCATACGAGTGTGTGGTGTGTTAGCAAGCGGAACGCCATTTTTGTACCTGTAAATAGCAACATGAATTAAGATCTGAAATCAGGGCATTCACTTGACCCCTAAAACAGCACTTTGATTCTTGAAATCAGTGAAAAAATTTGTACCAAAGGGTCAAATTTACAATAAAATTAGAATGAAATTTTGCGAACTTCAAATTTCACTACCTGTATCTAACACTTTGGCCCAGACTTTATTATAAGTACAATGCCTTCAACTGGATTGCATTCATATAATTACCATGTGATTTCTGGCTGCGGTTTACCATCACATTTTACAGAAAAGACGGCTTCTCCACCAGCTGGGACCTTGGTATTGTTTAACCTCTTGACAATATCTGGGGCGCTTCCAACTGCAAACAAAAACATTATGTGTACATCAATTTTATGAAAAATTATGGACTGTGGTCTGTTTTTATGTTGCCTAGCAACATAAATTCAAACCAGTTTAGATGGGATTCAATTTAACTGTGTTTTAGGGAATACAGTGCAACCTCTCCAGAGTGACCCTCTCTTGAACAACAACCTCCCTCCAACAACAACCTCTCAACAACAACATAATGTTGCTTATTCCAAAGGGTGTTGCTTTGGAGAGGTTGCATTGTACTTCCATGACCCTAGTAAGTATAAAACAGAGAAAGGAGTGGGTTATCATTTATTGCATGGTCAAATACATTAACACTCTGGGTGTAGTCAAATATTCATTTGAGAACAATCAAATTTGTCATGATTATTACATATAATAATTGAAACAGTTTTGGCAACAATCGAAAGTTCATAAGTTTCCCAGTATTTTTGTAACAAGAAATACTGCGGTTACATTAATTCAGCAAGCAGTGTTACACATGATGCAATTGAGATAAGAACATATTAAAACACGCAACTGTAAACAGCACATACCAATCTTTTCCTTGACCTTGACTGGAGAGCTGGCAGCACTCGGTTCGCTCTGACCAGCAGCGTTGATGGCTGACACGCGGAATTCCATGTCTGAGTTCTCAACCAAGTCAGGAACCAAACAGTTAGTATCGAGACAGGGTACAGCAGACACCTTCTGCCAGACGTCACTGTCTCTGGGTTTCTTCTCAACCACATAACCTAAATATGAAAAATATGAATGATACTGCGTAACAGTCAGGGTCATATAGTGACTTTTCCAGCTATAATAGTGGAGGAAGACCCAAGGCGTACACTTGGGTACAACCACCAACTTTCCATAAGTTAGCTGGACTGCTTCCTCACATATGAAGTCTTGTCCAAGAAGGAATTTGAACTCACAGTTGTGAGGAGATAGTAATTACAAGTCAGAGACCACAACCATTGTATCTATGTATTTCCTTTCAAAAGAATGTATTGTTTAAATGTGTGTGTTTCTTGTACCAGAGTTATGGTCTAAATAATAATAATAATAGTAGCTAATAACAGTAGCTGTATTAGTGCAATCATTAATCAATATGTATAAGAAATTCTATACTGTCCCCTTAAGGAGTTATGCAAAAATACCAAGATTTTTACATGAATTACCCTGAAAAATAAATCCCTTAAAGCATGATAAATGGGTCAATGAAACCAACAACCCATCAGATTAATACATGTAGTTAGTTTGAGCCTTAATCACAAACCTGTAATCTTGCTTCCGCCATCTTTGAATGGTTTTTCCCATTCCAACTCAACAAAGTTTCTACCCACATTTGTAACATTGGGGATGCCTGGTGGGTGTGGCTTAGCTATAAATAGAAACGTGTTTATTAGCAGTGTGTCATATATGTTTTTGTACCGTATGTAATAATTCTACAAGATTATTAAAAATATAACAAAGAAATCATACTAAATCTTTATAACTTAATAACAAAAAGAAGTATACAGATTTTTTTCTTTTTCACCGGGTTTAATGCCATTTTTCAACAATTTTTCTGTTATGTATAGCGGACCGAATACTAACCAGTACTAGCTTACCCTTCCACAAGGAGCCCGTAATTTCTCCATATGTGGAGGAAAATTGACATTTTATCAAATTTTCATGGAAGGGTATGACCTGCCACGGCTGGGATTTGAACTCGGATCGCCAGGTTACAAGTCCAGTGCACTAACCACTGGATTTGGAGGTCAGTTTGTTCTACTTAATCACTGACAGTTTTCCAAGAATGGCCTTTATTCAAAGGGTGGCCTGTATTCTGAGATAGCTGCATACATAGATTTGATATATAGATTAATTGAAGCTGCTTACTATATTTTGGTTTACAAAGAACTGGTGCAGTGGCTCTGCTTGGTTCGCTGAGACCGGCTTCATTCTTGGCACGAACACGGAACTCATACTCAGTACCCTTGTCCAAATCATCAACTGGAAAAAACAACAACAAAAACACTGAATTTTAAGCATCACAATGCTAAAATGATTAACCAGCATTTTTAACGGAACTATATTAACACCTTTGCAATGTTGACGACCAATCAAATGACAAGGTTTTAAAATAAATTTGTATATGACAGAAGATTATAAATTATTAACAAAGAATTCCTAAAGAAACTAATTAAAGTATTCAATCTAGAACAGTTAAAAACAATTTAAACAAAAGACTCTTATTAAGTTATTTCCCTATAATAAACATGAGCAAGGAACCAGCTAGAATTGTGTTACCAGTGAAGTTGGTTCCCGGCACAGGTACAGCATTGGCTTGTTTCCATTTAGTGCTGGTCGGTTCCTTGTATTCAACAACATATCCCTGGATCTTCTTGCCACCATCGCTCTTGGGTTTCTGCCAGCTTAGACCGACAGAGTTAGCATCAACATCCTCTGGGGTAAGACCAGTTGGTGGGTCAGGAATAGCTGCAACAAATATACAATATTTCAGTATGTTTTACATAAGACATACAGTGCAACCTCTCCAAAGACACACCCTTTGGGAGAAGCAATATTACGTTGTTGTTGTTGTTGTTGTTAAGAGGTGGTTGCTCTAGAGAGGTTAAATTCATAGTTAAATCCTACAGAGAGAGAAAAAAATAATGAAGAGAGATTGTTGCTTAAGAGATAGTAACTTCAATATAAAATTAATTCTATTTAAACATTTCGAATTATTTAAACATATCGAATTATTTAAACATATCAAATTATTTAAACAAATCAAATTATTTAAACATTTCAAATTTGAGCCGGTCGAGACCTAACTACAGACAAAAGCCTGAATAATTATGATATGCTGAGAAATTATCCATCATCTGTTTTTTTCCAAAACACTTCTACATAAATTATTAACAAATACATCAACAATAAATCCTAAGTTTGACATATAAAGCAGAGCATGGTTAATTTAAGTAAATTTCTGGGGACCCAATAATGACTCATATACACCAATATTACAACATATCAACAATTAATCATAAATTTGATGTATACAGTAGAACATGGTTTTAGTGAATTCCTGGGGACCCAATAATGACTCATTTACACCAATATTACAACATATCAACAATTAATCAAATACAGTAGAACATGGTTGTAGTGAATTCCTGGGGACCTACACTATATCCGTAACCATGAAATAAAAAAAAACATGTTTGGAAGAATAAATACTTCACTATACTTCACTACACCAGATTCTTCACTATATCCAGTTCACTATTACTGTGACTTAACCGTGATCTATAAATTTATAACTTACTCCATGGGTTTTGAGCTACAACAGGTTGGTCCATCTCCAGTGGTTCACCAACACCATGCTCATTTTCAGCCTTAACGCGGAATTTGTATTCGTGTCCGTCTGTGAGATTCAGTACTTCATAGCTGGTTCCCCGGACAAACTTGCTGCACGGGCTCCAGTCTCCAAGACGAGTGTCCTTCTTTTCAACAATATAGTTCTGGATTGGAGCACCACCATCATCCTGGAATTAATTCAATGATTTTCATTCATAAAGATAACAAGAATTGCCAATTGATTACAACAGGTAGATGAATTGTAGGTCATGAAACATCATACAAAAATATCATACATACCAGAACATAAAACAAGAAATGTGCCAATACCACCTAACCAGGGTTTCAATAGTTTCAGCAGAAACTAAATACTGCCAGCTCGTCTTACCACCAACATAGCCTAACTAATAACATACCCCACCAATAAACAGAAAAAAATTAAACACTGTTAACAAAAGAGCAGTTTGTTAAAACTATGTGTCTTAAAAATCTTACACACACAGAATTTTACAATTCTGACCTTGACATACACAACTTTACAATTTTGACCTTGACATACAGAACTGTACAACTCTGACCTTGACATTAAGAGCTTTACAACTCTGACCTTGACATACACAACTTTACAATTCTGACCTTGACATACACAACTTTACAATACTGACCATGACATACAGAACTGTACAATTCTGACCTTGACATTTAGAGCTTTACAATTTTGACCTTGACATACAGAACATTACATTTCTGACCCTCATCTAGAGAATATAACAGTAACAAAATCCTAACATTCATCTTAAGAATGGGAATAAAAAATCAGAAGAGTTTTATAACAAAAAAACACAGACAAACAAACGCATTACACAAAACACCATACCTTTGGTGGGTTCCATTTTAGCACACAGCTGTCACTGGTGATATTGGAAGGAACAAATGGCGTCTCTGGTTTGCCCGGGACATCAACAACAATGACATTAAGTTGCACACTATCCATGCCAAGTTCATTTCTCATAACCAGGTTGTATTTTCCGGCGTCAGATTTTTCAGCACTCTTGTTCTGCACGATGATATTTGATGGCGTATTGTCGAATGCCACACGGCCTGGTTCTTCATTCACCTTCGTTCCATTCTGAGAAATTAAATGATACACTGATGACCATAATCAATTAATTGAATTAAAAATTGATAGGTAGAAAAATAAAAATACATGTACCATGTCTCCACTAAGATTGTCAAAAAATATAGGGTCCGTAAGTCGGCAGAACTATTTTTTCGAAAATGTTTTCAAGTTTGGAGATATAGTATAAATGAAAATGTGAATATTGGCAAGAAAGAAATTGAACAAGACCTAAAATTGTAGGGATGGCAGGAAGAAATTGGATCAGTCAGATTGATGGAAACCTGGTACTTCTTATTTTGCCCCTTAACTGCATGTTAATCATATTTCACACATCATTTGACACACAGATTCATCATTGATCGTGAATCATCGTCTGACATTTCAAACATAGGCTAAATATTGCAAATACTTTTTTTTTACTGATGTTGAAAACTTAACTTCAGATAGCTGTCAACAAATGTGCAAATAAACTGAATAAAAGGTGAAATTCTGCTATTAATGAAGTGAAGTAGATTTCAAGAAAGTATAAGTAGAGGAACAGTCAAACTTATGAACAAAGGCCAACCTTGGAAAAGACAAAATGTGGCCTTTATTTGGAGGCAAGTTTGTTCTAGTTCAGTGACAGTGTTTCAAAGAATGGCCTTTATTCATAGGATGGTCTTTATTCAGATGTGGCCGCTAGCACAGGTTTGACTTTGTATAAAATATGGTATAAAGGTTAAATTATACTCACATTTGTCCATTCCACATTAGGTATAGGTCGGCCATTGTATGGAATGCTGATTTTGAATGGTGTACCTCTCTTGACGATAATATCTCTTGGAATGAAGTCAGGGCTCACCTTTGGAGCAACTGAAAATGAAAAAAATATCATACCATGGTTATGAGAGACCAAACTTATTTCAGCATTACTGTATCACCATTTAACAGCCAAATAATAAGCCAGTCATGGTAATTCCCATATATTATGATAATTAAAATTAGGATTTAAAAAAAAACTACACCAATGCTACAAATTGTCATATTTCATACCTCATACAAATCAATCATGATTTTGGAACACATATTATGACCAAACTTAAGTTTTTCAGTCAATATATCTGATTACAAAAACTACTGAAAAACAATAATACATACTAGGTGGTGGTTGAGCCTTGATTGGCTGAGTACATTCGCTGAATTCACCAACGCCGGCATTGTTGACAGCGGCAACACGGAATTCGTACTCCTTACCATCTGTGAGACCTTTAGCGGTGAACTCATTGTCAGGAATATCTGAATAACTGCACCTGTGTAAATAAAATATTCACAATGCAGTGCAGGGACTATTCAATGGTATATTTATCATTTATACTGACCCGAGGTTATAGAACTTGAGGACAGTCTCAAAGTTTGAATCTCAATTTTATTCTGGTTGAAACAAAATCACTGCTTACATATCCAGATCAATAATTACAACAGATTATTGAATTATTAATTTCATCACTGTTTCTTCAAATTTAATTAAGCATATATTAAAACAAAATATGAGATTCGAGCTAAGAGATTGTTCTCAAGTTTACAACTTTCAATTCTGCTCTTTACAAGTATATTTTTTTTCCATACATCTTTGAAAAACAAATACATGTGAACAATGATTACGTAGATTTGTCAACAATTTGTTCAAATTTTCAAAATTGTGGTGAAAAAGCCAAGTAAATAATTACAGAATTATTTCAATCGATTATTGACGTCTTAATGAATGCTGACTGTGGAGAAAAGTGGAAAAGTCTTTATGACCAAGGACACTGTTGAATACAGTAAAACCTCAATAATCAGAGAACTCCGGGACCCGAAAAATTTATCATAATAATGAGCAAGTCTCATAATATAATCAAGATCAATTATATGAGTGTTATTGAAAGCCAGTAAGTGGTCACTATCATTAGGTGGTTATAATATTGAGGTGGTCGTTATTTGAGTTTTTACTGCAATTTAAGGCCACAGTCGTATTACATACTTTGTCCATTTGGGATCTCCTTTCTCCCTTTTCTCCAAGACGTAACCAGAGATCGGATTGCCGCCATCTTTCTTCGGTGGGGACCAGGCGAGGGAGATGCTGTCTTCGGTGGTCGTCTTACATTTAGGTATTCCTGGTGGACCGGGCTTGTCTGAAATGTTCATAGACAGGTTGTTAACTTCATGTCAACCAACAGATTGATATTTCGTAATGATATAGAGGACTTAATTATCTTTATCTTAATATTTCTAATGCCAGAAACAACAGAAAGTGGAGTTTTGTGTTTCAATACAGTAAAACCTGTGAACAAAGGCCAAAATGTGGCTTAATTCACAGATGGCCTTTATTTGGACATTGGTTTGTTCTAAGAAATCAGTGACATTTTTTTCAAAAAATGGCTTTATTCACAGAGTGGCCTTCATTTGGAGGTGGCTGCAAACACAGATTTGACTGTAGTTTGAAATCTGTTAAAAGAATAAAGTGTAACTGTAAATATTACTGTTACATAATTATATATTCTCTATTGATCTGACTTAATCAGCCTGAACAGCCTAGATTAATTGAATTTATATAAATTTATCAGCAAATAAATTTATGGATATTATATATGTACATACCAAATGGATATTTAGCGAGGATGGGTTCTGTCGTAGTTAGTGGCTCACTGACTCCGTTTGAATTCTCTGCCATGACACGGAACTCGTATTCCTCCCCGGGCTCAAGATTACGTACGTCACATGATGGAGTGTTAACAAAGCCTCCAGCCTATCAAAACGCATTAAAATACAATAAATAATTAATGTTAATAGTAATAATTAACATTAATAATTTATAACATTTCATCCATACATTTGCCAACCTCTGACTTATTAACACAAATTTATATCAGGTAGGCTGAATACTTTTAATATCAATATATAGTTTTGTTTCACATTGTATCATAATATCTGCACTCAGTTGTATAAACATTGGTTAACTTTAACCAAATGGTTCATTTAACCCAAGGTTAAATTTAACCATTTTGGTTTACAAATCATTAAAAAAATCGTTTAAACATTTAAAAAGGGCTGCCATTTTGGTACTGGTTACCGTTTATGTTAAGATTTAACCAGCATCTTAGACTTGGGTTAGATTTATTTGAGCTTTAACAAAATCAACATTTAGTTAAACTTAAACAAAACTTTCTACAACAGCTAACCGAACATTTAACCAAAATTTTAACCAAAAACTCTGATTTAACCCATTGGTTTATACAATATGCTGGTATATTGTATTTGGTATACACAATTTTTTTTTAGGATTTTTTCGACGGACATCATTGTTTATCAAAAACGGATCAGAACTAAATATAACTTAGGTAAAAAGGTCATTCACCTTTGTCCATTTGTCTGTACCCTTCTTCTTCTTCTCCACAATGTACCTGTTAATTTTTTCACCGCCATCATCTTTGGGTGGTTTCCATGACAACGAGAGTGACTCGCCTCTGAAGTCGGAGGCAGTCAATGGACCTTCTGGCTTTCCAGGAACATCTGGTTACGTGAAAGATAAAAAAAACGTCTCGTAATATTTTATATTATGTTTGAATAAAAAACAGCACTTCATATAGAGTCAAACCTATGAACAAAGGCCGCCCTTGGGAAAAACAAAATAAGGCCTTGATTGACAGATGGCCTTTATTCAGAGGTCAGTGTGTTCTAAATAATCAGTGACGGTTTCTTAAAGAATGGTCTTTATTCATAGGGTGGTTTTTATTCGGAGGTGGCTGCAAACACAGATTTGACTGTAATATGTATGTACATGTAATTGTCAATTTTTCAAATAGATTATCATCATACAGCCTGATTTAAATTTGTGAAAGAATATCAGAATCACGGAATATCAATGTGTTCATGTATGTATTACAAATATCATTTCACTAGCTATTGTTGCATTGTAATTTTTAATGATCACATAACTCAAAGATAGGGTCACATGACCTAACACTCAAGTCACATGACAAGGAATACATACCAAGTAGAGCTATATTGAGAGTACCCTCACTAACAAAAGATGGATTCTTGTATTTTAACATATAATAGTCACATGACTTAAAGAAAGGGTCACATGACCAAACACTTCAAGTCACATGACCATGAATACTTACCGAGCACAGTTACATTGAGAGTACCCTCACCAACACCAGAGGGATTCTTCAGTTGAAGTTTATATTTGCCAGTATCAGCTCTGACGGACTTTGTAATGGTCAACAACACCTGGTCATTCTCAATCTGAAAAATTATTATGTCTCCATACATCACAACAGAATAACAGGACAAAAATTATGGCCGTCAACAGAAATAATACTTGCCATCTTCCAACTTCATGCTGGACTTTACTTTTCGAGACTTAATGTATGCAAAAGTGACTTCAATAAAACCAAAGATAATAAAAGAAACAAAAGAAAATGAAACTTATGAAGGATTATGATATTAATGGAAGTTATGTCGCCAGTTTTGTGTCTTTCTATTAATTTGACTCAAGTATCACATATTCATTACCTGATTACATTAGAATAAAGTTGCGTTCACGGTTACTTGATAAAAAAATTATGGTCATTAAGCATATTTTCAAACTAATTTTTCTGACGAATTGAAGTACGAATGGTGGTAAAATATTTTGTACTTTAAATATTTGCTGTTTGAAAATTTTGGGTAGGGGATGGGGCCTTTTACTTAAACTTGAGGAAAAATAACACAGTATTTTGGCAAAAAGGTTATGAAAAAACTTGAACTTTAGGGGAAAACTGAATTACTTTTCCTGACGGGATGACACCTATAAACGGCCTCTGCTATAGAAGGAAAAAAACCCTGATTGACATTCATTTTAATTTGTATTAAGATTTAGTTGTAAACAAACTAAACACAGCATAATAATGTGATTTTACTAAACTGAAATTATGTCCGTTTTAGGGAAGCAACTTTCCAAGATTACAACGTAACTTCTTAACATTGTAACGAAGTAGGTTCGCAAATGGTAACTGAAATTGCTGTGTGTATGCCTATGAAAGCAATATGCTACTCATTTAATCGCGACGTAGCCCAGGGTAAAAAAAGGCAACAGATAAGCTTGCTGTATTTAAATTGATCGAGAAATAACCAACTTACTGCAATGATGACAAACTTTAAAGGACAAAAAACATAATGATACTGCCATGATTATTCATTCGGTTTAATATCGCGCCAACGGACAGGGTCACTTAGCAACTTTCCAGCTTTGACAGTTGTAGCTAACTGGACGTGTGAAATTTGGTCCCAGGTGGGACTCGAACACAGCAGTGAGGGACTAGTGATTACAAGCCAGAGACTATAACCACCTGACCATAGAGACCCCAAAGGTAATTTCTAAAACTTCAAGAACCTCAAATGTGCTAAACTATGCATTAATGGCTTACCTGCACTAAAAATAGCTAACTTTACTTATGAGCAATTAGGGATACAGGTAGGACCATAGCTGGAACACTGAATATTATTCTAACCAGTCAGACAGCCTTGAAACTTCATCGGCATTGGCATTGATAGCAGTGCCTGCTGGCAGCAACAGCAGCAGCATTAGCATATCATGCATGAAGGTTAACAGCAAAACTGAGAGGTCAAAAGATAGCTTTAGAGAAGTCATTCAAATTTTTTATTTTTTGGTTGTATTTCTCAATTTAATTTAGGCAAATTATAACAATAAAATAACAGCAAACGGATATTTCACTTTGAATTATGAAAGTAATTCATGTTATATACCGGTATCTTACTCTTGGAATTACAGTAAAAATTATTTACTCGATCAAATTCTTTGTCCTGTTTTAAAATATCAGTAAACTCTATTTCAGGTTCAGGTCTGATGGCAGGCACAAGTATGAACAATGATCAATACAAGAAGCATTTGTAACTGGTGAATATGTGTAACTGGAACATGGCACAGGGAAGATAAATGGTATGTTTGATGTACTGGTAAACTGGTGTTGAAAGATGCATGACTAAGTTTCTTTCCTTCCTTCCTTTAAAGACTGGTTTAGCCATGGTGAATTTGAACATTTATGAAAAACAAAAGCATGAAATTTGAGACTTACTCCACATGCACCAAAAAATATTTGCTAAGTCAGTTGAATGTTTTTATTTTTTTTCTACTGGGAGCGGCTTTCACCAAACCCGCAAAAAGAAGGAAAAAAATGCTGCATATCAAAGGTGATACAAGATGGACGTAGGTGTGGACAAGTTGTGTGTTTTTGTTTAGACGTTCTTTTACCTTTTTCGTGTCCACAATTTGTCCCATCTCAAACAACTGGAAAACAATATTTTTTTAGGTTTGTATATATGAACCCAACCCTATGAAACTACAATCTACATACAGTATTCACGTACTTGTATTTTTTTAGCTTTATTGTGAAACAAGCAATTTGCTTACATTAATCATGCTCGAGTCTGCCTCCTGGACACTACACCAGTACTGCGTCCAAAAAAATGGGACAGTGAAATTCATGAATGAAACCTGTTCACACTCAGGACCGTCGGATATCAGAGGTCGGACACTCTACCTCGTTCAAATAACAAGGCAAACCTATACCTACTTTTTCACGTGTATTGAGGATAACTTCAATAAACTCAGGACTCCTTAGTCAAAACAAGTAACCATTTGGTACACTTTTAAAATGGAAAGCATGGCCTAATTCTTTGAAACTTTTTCAAAATCATGTCAAAAAATTATGCCTTACTAAAACGTGTTGGTTTGTCATTTACACAACATAAACTTTAAACAGTGAGTAGGTAAATAGGCACTTTTTTTTGTTTTTCTTGAATTGAAAACCATAAGATGGTATATAGAATGAAAAAAAATTTCATCAAAATCATAAAAAATATTTTGGGTCAGGGGATTTTTGAATGAGTCTGTTGCATAAGTTTTTTAAGGATGTCCTTACGGAGACATGTTTAGGTACTATCCACTTCTTATACTCAGAAAACACTAAAAAGATATTCAGACCAGAATTATCTACAAACAGTACATTACAGACTAACTATAAAGCTGCAAGTTATACTTGAAGTGTCACATCTGTAACATGCGTATCATACTATTGATAATTAGGTCAACTAAGACAAGATTACTTACAATGCAATTAGCTCTTGGATGATCAATCTCAACTTCACCGTTAAACCATTTAGCAGTTGGTTTGGGAACACCGGTGAATGGTACTAACACTCTAATCTCCTGTCCTGCATGTACTCTAACATCCCTGACGTCAGACATATCCAGAGTAGGTTTGCACGGCTGATCTTCAGCTTTGATAACGTCAGTTGGCTTGCTGGCTTCACCGGGACCGAGTGAGTTGATTGCGCGAACCCTGAATTGATAGTCTTCACCTTCCTTAAGGTTCGGTATGGTGGCTGTGGTTTGGTAGTCTGGTACCTCCATACATTCTTGCCAGTCCTCTCCCGGCTTCTTCTTCTCCACAACGTAACCCTGAATTTTGCTTCCGCCATCATTCTTAGGTTTGGTCCAAGAGATTGTGGCTGATTTCTTTGTGATGTCATCAACACTTGGAGTTCCTGGTGGCCCAGCTTCAACTATTAGTTAAAGAATAAGAAAAGATAGAAAAATTAAAATGGTTACAAAGCCATTCCACAGATGATCTGATTTACCCTCTTGTAAAAGTCTACAAAAATTATGATGTTTGTTAAATGCAGCTGAGCACCATCTTGATTTTATCTAAATATATCTGCATAAAAATATTCCACTGAGAACAGTAATAATAAAGAAATTAGGGAGAGTTTCTTTTGAATAAAACTTGATTATGTATTTTCTACCAAAGTATTTGGCCAAGTATTAAAAAACATGCTGAAGAAAGAATATTAACCTTTGTGGGTAAAAGTTGAAAATTTTCAAAAAAAGGATATCTTAACCTCAGTCCCACAAAAACAATAAAAACCAATAAGGTCCAAACCTGGGAAAAACCAGAGGTTGCAGAAAATTCCTGAAAACTTCTAACCATGAACCTTTGACTAAAGTTGTGTTAAGGAGTAACAAATGCAGTTTTTAATCAAAATCAGCTATTTACTTTGTATTTTGTATCATAGCAACCAGCAAAATGATCTGCGTGCCATGTACTTACAAACTGGATCTCTGACGGTGTGTGGAGCAGTGGGTTTGCTTGGTTTGCCTTCGCCACCATCATTGACAGCCTTCACTCTGAACTCAACATCCTGACCTTCACGAAGTCCCATCACTGGGAACTTGGTGTCCGTTACAGGGAAGTTGTTACATGGAGTCCAATCACCACGTTTGTCTTTCTTTTCAATAACGTAACCTAATGACATGAAAAATGTTTTACTAAAAGAATTCATTTTGCAAGCATCATTTTGTTATATGAGGCAAAGTACCACAATTCATGCCACAGAAGCGTACATATATATCAAAATATTGATTGATTTCTATCTAATAAGTATTTACACCACTCTTAATGCTGACCCCTGGCTCAAAGCCCAGGGCTGGTAAATTTCTCTTCGGGTTAGTAAATTTTCTCAAAATTGTTGTAAAATGTTTATTTTCAATACTCCACTTATTACTGAAGGAAAATCAACATTTTTGTCAAATTTTCATAGAGGGTATGACCAGCTGGGACTGGGATTTGTACCAGGATTTCTGGGTTACAAGTCCAGCGTACTAAGTACTGGACCAGTCATGGCCACCTCGGTTCAAATGATGACCTTTATATGCAGTTGATTATTTATTCATGTTTGATCGTATTTGTATAGTTTACTGATTGAAATTCAATGCTAGTATTACCGTAACATTTTTCGTACCTTTAATAGGGTTGCCGCCATCGTGTGATGGTTTTTTCCACTTCAAGTTACAACTTCTCTTGTCGTAAGATTCGATTTCAAGATCAGTTGGCGCATCAGGAGTATCTGTAATTAAAACAAAATGAATGTGAGACAAAACTGAGTGAAAAATAATGAAAATGGGTTGATGTTATGTGACTCAAACTTTCAACAGTGGGTAGGTATCTAGGCATTTTTTGTTTGCGTTTTGTTGAATTATTCACTTGTATCAAAAACAAAATGCTGAAACAAAGAATGAAAATAATATCTTTGTCAAATTTGCTAAAACATTATGGGTTGATGGATTTTTAATCAGTAAGTCATGTAACCGCAAACCAACAAGTTTTTTAAGATAGCCTTAAATAGATTATACGTTTGTTTAATATTTAATGGTGTTTTATGGCACATCAACAATTAATGGTCATATAACACACATCAAAACGATAGAGATAACAATGATAAGTTATTTAATAAGATAATGTAAACATAAGATAATGTAACAATGAGAATGGACTATAGACTATATATGCATATGTACATACATACATATGTACAGAAAAAACAAGCCTACATGTAAACTAGTAAACAAATATCAAATTACCAAATGGATTTTTGGCCAAGACTGGTTTTGTGGTTTCGAGTGGATCACCGAGTCCGTACATATTCTCAGCTCTGACACGGAACTTATACTTAGTTCCGTCTTTAAGCCCTTGTACTTTGTGGGACTCGCCACTGACAACACCAGGGACCTTCTCCCACATGTCTGAGCCTTCTTCGCACTTTTCGACGACGTAGCCCAAGATTGGAGCATTTCCATCCTCGAGTGGGGGTTTCCATGCCAACTTGCAGGAGTCAGCAAATATGTCACTGACATCCAATGGTCCTTCTGGTGCCCCTGGTTTGTCTGTAAGTAAATATTACATCATTGTGTCAATGTAAGAAAGTGGAAGTCAGTTCTTTGTTTAAAGTAAGCTTTGTTAAGTAAAAAATAACAAATATCATGTTTCTACAAACATCCACAAAAAATATAAGGTTGGGAGGCCAGCAAATTTTTTTTTTTTCAAAAATGTTTTTTTAAAATTTTCATGCATAGCAACATCATCTGGATGGCACAGATTTAAATGTCAAATGTTTCTTATTTGGGAAAAGGCAGGATTTTTTGGTATGTGCTTTTTATCTAAGCATCTTGTTTCCGATCAATTTTGAAAGAATTAATGTTTAAGAATCTGATGTTTCAACCCTTTGCCTCATAATACCAAATCTCCACACATCTGAAGCATACAACTTTGAAAACATTGTGGCAAAAGAAGCCACTGCTCGTAATGAGTAATAGCTTCTTTTACCACAATGTTTTCCAGAGAGAAATAACCCAATTTTCTTGAATAAATTGGTGTTTTGTCTATTAGCTTTGGATTTAGGTGAGTCCTATATATGGTCATGAGGCAAATGATTAAGCTCAGACAAACTGACAGACAAACTGTAAGAAATCTTTACCAAGAACAACAACAGGAATCTCAGCTGTATCAGTTCCATTCTCGTTCTCCACGGTAACTAAGTATTTTCCTGTATCACCTCTCTCAGCTTTAGGAATCTCCAAGTTGGCCTCTTCATCATTGCTTGATGTGGTTGCCTATGATACAAATGATAAAAATTATTAGAAATAGCAATAAGGCAAGCAAAATCATTAATCGATAATGTTTACGGTCGTCTGTCCTTTTCAGTCCCAACTCTGAAGTATCTAACACCAAAATCAAAAGGACAAAAACATTTGAGGACGAATCCTATCTCTATGATATGAAAAGTATGTGAAGAAAATTAGACCAGTCTTTTGACATACGTACCCTAATTTACTTTTGGCCAAATAACTGTAAACATGACAATTTTTTCTACCCTTGAACTAAGGCAAATGATCAGTAGCAATGCACAATTTACAAACAAATAAAATATTTCAATGATGTCAATGTAGGCAAAACATAAATAAACATAAAAATTAAAAAAAAAATAATAATAATTAAATACCCCGTATATTCCCTAATAAACACTCCCAAAAAACAATTTAATACCCCGTATATTCCCTAATAAACACTCCCAAAAACAATTAAATACCCCATATATTCCCTAATAAACACTCCCAAAAACAATTAAATACCCCGTATATTCCCTAATAAACACTCCCAAAAATGTGTTTGTGTCATTCCTTGGATTTAAAAAGTGTTTTCTACTAATTTCTGCTGTTCATCTCGGATTAAAATAGCCTGTCATGGTAAGTCACTTTTGTTTTCTCTTGTCCAAAAGGGTGGGACGTTTATTAGGGGAGGGGCATTTATAAGGGAAATAAACAGTATATAAAAACATTATATTTGGAAACAAATTTAACTCTCGACTTTTCAAGAGTTATTAAGAAAGGGCATGTAAATATCACTTAGCTGATAGTGACAGAGAGAAAACTGATACAGGTGGTATCAACAATAATAACAAATTCTGGTAGACAATATTATAACATAGACTTTTAACTATATCATACCCTGTCAACTGGTTTTCCATTCTTTGTCCAAGTCACAGTCGGAGTTGGGGAACCAGTAATACCAAGGTTAAGTTTCAGTGGTTCACCAGCACGCACACGAACCTCCTTAGCTCCATACAAGCTGGTAAGGTCAACTTTGGGTGCCTCTGTTAAAATAAATGAAAAATACATTCAGTCAGTCCAAATAATTGTTGTATTGTTTCTCTTTCACTTGAGTTTGGCAAATAAAAGTACATGTACCTGGCTTTTATGGTGGAGGGAGGCCCAAGGTCTGTGTAGAACCACCAACTTTCTGAAATTTAGTTGTACGGTTTCCTAACATGTGGAATTTTGTATAGTCCCAGGTGGGTCTCAAACTCACAGCAGTGAGGAGCTAGTGATCACTAGTCAGAGACCATAACCACTTGACCACAGAAGACCCTTATTATAGTATTAACTAATGAAGAAGTTTGGCTACTTTGCTGTTGATTAATCTGTTAGATGCTTCTTTGATTTTTCCGATCAGGATTTGAATAAACAACAAACAGCACAAACCTTTAGCTGGCTTGGCCTTGATTGGCTTGGATGGCACAGAGGGTCCTGAAGGACCAGCCTTGTTGTGAGCAATAACACGATATTCATACTCCTTGTTGGCCGTGACCTTGAGGTCTTCAAATTCTGGCTCCTTCACTGGAGATCTTGTGATCTGAAACATCAAGTTAATCACTTATTTTAAGCATTTGTCTCATAAGCATATTTTGGACTCTTCCAAATTCAAAGCTAATATCCAAGCATCAATATATTTAAGAAAATCATCTACAAGCTACAGAAATACATCAATAATAGATTAACTATCTTAACCCTTTGTCTTACAAGTATGTATTTAGCACTCTTCAAAATTCAAAGCAAATATACAAAACATGAATTTATTTATGAAAATTGGGTTATTTCTCTCTGATAGAATGGAAAACATTGTGGCAAAAGAAGCCATTACTCATTACAAGCAATGGCTTCTTTTGCCATAATGTTTTTTAAAAGTCGTCTGCTTCAGATGTGTGGAAAGGTGGTATTATGAGGAAAAGGGTTAACGCAATACATGTCACGAAACATATACATGTACTACATCATTATGGCATAGGCATAATTCTATTGTAAAGGTATTAAAGAATTTTATTTTTATTAGACATATGCAGATGCACAAGTCACAATTTAATACTTTTCACTATTGAATAAGTTCAGTAAACTAAGAAAGCCCCTTTTTTTGGAAAGAAAATATTATTGTTATGCATTAAAATATTTACTATTGATCAGTGCTAAAGCATGAGTCTATGTATAAGACTGAACAACAGCACCTGGGTAGAACCACCGACCTTCCACAAGCGAGCCAGAGAGCTTCCTCTCATAAGGAATTTAGTCCAGGTAGGTTTTTTACCATGGTAACAGGATAGTGATTACTAGTTAGAGACCATAACCACTTGACTAAGAAAGGGCAAACCTTAAAGCAAACCAACACTGAGTAGGGACCTCCATGGTTCAGTGGTTATGTTCTCTGACACGTAATCACTAGTCCCTCATCACAGTGAGGTCGAATCCCACCTGGCACCAAATTTCACATGTGAGGAACTTGTCCAGCCAGCTTAAAGACGGTCGTTGGTACTACCCAGACATCAGCCTGTGGTCTTCCTCCACTGTTAAAGCTGGAAAGTTACAAAATGACCTTGGCTGTTGGTGTGACATCAAACCTCAGTGAAAAAAATAATTTAGTGTTGTTTTACCTTTGACCATCTGGTTCCCTTTGGTTCCTTGCGTTCAACATCATACCCAGTAATTGGAGAGCCACCATCATTCTCTGGTGGTTCCCATTTAATCGTGATGTGATCACGATCTTGTTCTTTAACCTGGGGCTGACTTGGTGGGAATGGCTCAGCTACAAATAACATTAAACAATCGTAAACATACTAGTAGGTCTGATTTTACAAACATTACTAAAAAATTAAATCTAAGCCTGAAAATTTATACGTAAATAAGAATAGCTTCAAGTGTTATTTTCATAGCTAAGATACCAATGGAGTATATGAAGTCACTGGGTTGAAACTTCTGTTTTTTTATTTGAAAAAACGAGGAATGTTATTTGAAGAATTAACACTAATCCATAATCCATTACATTGTATCATAAATTCCATCCATAAAGTTGAAATATAGACGTGACTTTTACAAGATACAGAATTTCAAGTTTAGTACATCAGAAAACAATATTTTCACGATAAAAACAGAATCTTACTAAATGGATCCTTAGCTGTGATTGGATCAGTAAGCTCGAGAGGTTCACTGTCTCCATTAGGACTCTCGGCGATAACGCGGAACTTGTACTGATGTCCTTCCTGCAGTTTTGGAACTTCCAATTCTGGCTTACGTGTCGTCTTCACAGGTTCCCAGCGGCCCTTTTCCATGTCCATCTTCTCAACACGGTAACCGCTTCGAAAAGACAACAATCTTCATTAAAATATCACTCAGCAACCATTTTATTATCAAGACGATGAAACTGAAATTTCTCAAGTTTAATAGTTTTGGCGCCTAGTGCTTATAGTCCAACAGCATCTATTCAGAGACTGACTTTAGGACAGGCTGGCTTGACAGAATAAACATGAATTGATTGTATCATACGGTACAAAAATTTACTGAATGTACAGTATAACCCCTGAAAACAAGACCCCTTCCGGACTGAGCCAAAAATCCGGTTTTCTGAGAATTCCAGTTTTCAGAGAACTATTGATTATAAAAGACAAAAAAATAAATGGGGCTTGAAAAAATATCTGAATTTAGAGAAGTCCTTTTTTCAGGGAGTCAGGTTTTCAGAGAGTATGGTTTCAGGGAGTTTGGTTGTCAGGGGTCTTACTGTATAGTATGGTAAAACATAAATTGATGGTAGCTTGTCATAGAAATGTACTTACTCAATGGGCTGACCACCATCATCATCTGGGGGCTGCCAAGCAAGTTTAGCGCTATTCTTCGTGATATCATCAACTTCAAGTGGACCCTTAGGTCTACTTGCAGGACCTGTACGTATAAAATAGTAAAATGTACATCTACCAGTCACTTGATGAAAATAATAGAAAGTTTGTCTATCTGTGAGTTATGGTATCTTTAAAATTATTCATAAGGTCATAAAAATCAGGGGCAGATACAGGATTTTTTAGAGGGGGGGAGCACACCAGCTCTGCCCCCCCCCCTCCCCTAAATCTGCCCTTGTAAATGAGGGTTAGAATTAATTTCATAATAGTGAAATGAAAGAAGTGTTTTAGGAAATATAACAGGAACCACTCAAAAATCAATAAATAATTAAATAAATAAATATTTCATCTTTTTCTCATAATGCACAAAGGGTGAACAGGATTTTTTCACATGGTGAATAGAATTTCATATGATTTTGAATCTCTGATCCTGATGTACCACTCACCAAGTACAACAACTTCAATCTCTGCAGAATCTTTTCCATGCTTGTTTTCCACTGTGAGGTAATACATTCCCGTGTTCTTGCGGATACAGTCCTTTCTGGTGATTTCACTGTCCTTAGGAGCCGTCGTTATCTTGATAGTATCGCCGTGCTTTAGAACCTCTTCAGCTCCGTCCTAATGAAGGTAAATAAGGTATGATATACTACATGTATATTTAAGATGTTGGGTGATTTTATATGTTATTTTGATCTTTTTTGGACAAATAGTTAACCAAGGTTTCAAATCTAATCCAAATATTATACTGAATCCTACATTATAAAAATTGAAAGAAAAATCCTTTGGAAAACAATATATAGTTATAAAAGTGATTTTCTAAACAATTCTGAAAATATCCAACAAAAAAGTGCTAAAAAGATATTAAAATGAAACCTTGGTTTAACTTAAAAACAGAAACAAGCAAATGATGTATTAAACAAATGTGGACGATACAAAATGTAATTTTTAATAATAAATAAAAGTGAACGAACATTGAAGACAATAAATTCTGCTGTCATAATGTCACAGAATTGACAATAAAACGCTTGCGTTATTTTCACATAGATTGTTAACAATGCTGATTAATTTCAAATTATTCTTTTAATAGAAATTAATTTTCATATAATGCCGACAATAGTTAGCTCGTAATAAGTAAAAAATATGACAAAACCTTTCATTTTTTGCAAGCATTGACATGGAATACAAATAGCAAGCATGCATATATAAAACGCTTTCATCTTTACAATAGCTCAAATAATCAAATAATAAATAAGTGAAAATATATCTAAATTTAGATATCAGTTTATACAAATGATATCCCGAAAAGCACGGCAGCATTAGTGCTTGAGTGAGACATATACACGTCTACACAAGGAAGCGTAACCTTAAAATAAACTAGAGCAAGCGATCGACGACTGGAAGTAAAAAATAAATGAAAGCATAGCATCCTTGAAGAATATAGAACTTTTTAATCAGTCTTGTAAAAGATTTGCAGATCAAAGTAACCTGATAACAGATGAATCATCACACACTACCAGCATTTTACAATGTAGTGTGCAAATGGAATTGAAAATCTTTTTTACGATGTACAAGTCTTTTATTTTATACTTCTATCTTTGGACATACATAAAACATCAACCATTTATACAGAAAAAGTCCCCAAAACAACACTATAATACCAAGCCCTGCTGATCACTAAATATGTAAATCAAATAACAGTCGACATCCCCAACAAATGCCCCAGAAAATACATATATAACCCTTTTTATGGTGTAAAGTTTGGTCCCATATTGCATACAACGAGACATGGTTATAACGAGGTAGTCACCGTGGTCCCAGTGATCTCTTTATAAGCGTAGTGGACCGTATTTACCCGAACTTACAACAGGCTTGTAATCTTACAAAAAGTATGTGAATATCGTCCCTTTACTTGCTTAGAGTCAGTTTTATGAATCAAACAATAGTTTAAATAAAGAATAGTTTTACGACAAACTATCTGCAAAATAGACATTACTAATTCCCACAAAAGCATACATATAAGATTGCATGAGCAGAGCAGAGCATGGAAATAACATTTATGATGCAGCGAGCACTATTATAACTAATCTGGCTGATTTTTACATTACTTCATTACACGAAAACCACGCAACAACCATAGCGATCAAATTTTGTGATTTAATATCACATTTTTTTTTTTTAAAGCCATAACAGTCAAACAATTTAAGACTGTAATTTATAAGGTTAAAATCAATTTTGCTTGGTATAAAAAAATTTAAGATGATTTGAAGCGACTTGTATCCAGACAAACAAGGCCTGGAAAAAAATAGTTTCATTTATTGTCACCAATCGAATCAATTGTACTTTGTAATCGAGCAGCTATGAACAAAATCAGCAAGAAAAGTTTACTACTAACAAAATATATATTTATGAAACAACTACGCATTGCATATTTCCTATGGTTTACCTCCGGTATGTGCCCTTTCTCGTCCTAAATAATGCATTTATACGTAAATGAACGCAGTGAATCACACAAGTTATAGTTTAATTAAAAATTAAAACATAAACATAAAATATAAGTATATTACAGTATCTTCAAAATGATAAACATGTAATGCAAGACCACAATAAAGTGATCGACATAAGAACAATATTCTTATTCATAATTACAAATTGTCCTTGTGTTAATATGCATGCAACAGGGAGGGTATATATATAATATACATAATATATTCACATCAAAATAATTACAATGTGATGAATGTGTTAAGTTTCTGGCTTTAGTTAGATCTGTTTTAACCCATTTACAGCCACTTGGCTTATTTAAATCTTTCAGTTCCTCAAACGGGTGTATCCATCTGCCCGAAGCTCTAGATATTTGTCTACATGACCGGGTATACCTGTTTGGGGAATTGATCAAAGATCAATCGATAAAAAAATCCCTGATAATACAGAGTACAACAACAAGCAATATGTGTCTGGCACTGAAAGGGTTAATTCTCAGAATAATTTAAAATAAGATTTTTAAAGATGTTAGGAGAAAACAGTCATAGTTAACTCATGCAGGCATCCACTCAATTTGTTGTATTTTATAATCATACTACAGCAAAATGTTTAAATTACACATTAATGAACTAATTTTGTGAGTATAATGTTAACAATGCATAACCCAAACCTGTTTATCAATCATAATTTGAACTGAATTTTCGATGATAACCTTGTTATGTTATTTAGATGTCACAGCGCCATCTATAAAACGTGCTCATGTATTCCATAGTCTCATAATTTGAGTTCCACTCAAAAATAGGAGGATAAACTTTGAGGAGGCATTAAGCTGGCAGCATTAAAGGAACAGGTATTTATATTGAGAGTACTTATATTGAGGTCAATTTTTATAAGGATCAAACCATTTATTGCAGGTATACTGAACACACGGCAGGAACAAAGATGGCTCACACCAAGTGAATGTTATTTTGTATTTACATTAGTTTAAATATTCGGTAAATTATTTAAGGAAAATCACAGTGACTTGATAAAATAATATAAACACAAATCTATGGGAATACTTGATTATAGGAAGAGTTAGATATAGAATGGTTTTCCATAGCAGTGGAAATTAGGGTTAATAAAGGAAGTACATATATACCGTCTTCATAGTTTTCTGTAAAAAGCAACTAACTACGTTAAAAGTACAGAAATCGTAACAAAACAATGACATAACATGTACTGTATGTGAGCAAACCATTATACAGAGAGAGAGGAAGATACGTACTCGGAGATTACATAATCAATATTTCAATTTCCTTAGTTAAAAAAACATTTGTAACTATTACAAAAAATTTTCCATTTCTTATATACCATATATTCTCTAATAGATGCCCCTGGGAGGTTACATTTTTTAAAGAGAGGGCGTTTAATTGAGAACAAAAAAAACTTGAAACAAGTTGCCAAATATGTATTAACAAATTTAAACAACAGAATAACCTTTAAAAATTGTCCAAATGTCAGATTCTTTAAGCTTTAAAATAGCCTGTTATGGGAAGTCACTTGTTTTCTCTTGTCAAAAAAGGGGGGGGCATTTATTAGGAGCAGGGGGTTATAAGGGAATATACAGTATAAACAATATCATAATATCGTCTATTCTTTCTCTCTGTATAACTACAAAACAAAGCATTCAATAATTCTAATCTATAAGCTTGAAATCATTAAATCTGCCTATTTTAAGAACATAATTCGATGCATCAACATAATTTAACCCTTCGCCTCATAAGCATATTTTGAACTCTTCCAAATTTAAAGCTACTATATAAAACAATTAATTTAAGGCAACTGGATTATTTCTCTCTGACAGAGTAGAAAACATTGTAGCAAAAGAAGCCATTACTCATTACAAGCAATGGCTTCTCTCGCCACAATGTTTTTTAAAAGTCGTCTGCTTCAGATGCATGGAAATGAGGCAAAGAGTAAAAAAAGAAGGGATAAAGCATTATCATAAGAATATAAAGTCAAGACAGAAAAAAATCAACGAGACGACACTTCTGAGTCTCAACAAAGGCAAGCTACCATTTTATAACCATAATGTGACAGAAAAAATCCATTCTGTTCAAATAGTGTTCATACAAACTGAATACCATGCTAAAAGACTACGCTACTCTGAAAGCTAAATTACTCCAAAGTTGTATAAAAAGCCAAAGACCACAAAAAAACAACAAGTTATTCAGTAGCTAACACAAATGTTGCTTGAAATGAGAGAAAAGTAGCTTGGTATGAACTATACAAAGTGATCATTTTCCTTCATTGATCAATTACATTAGTGGAACCTCTATCAACTGTGCATAAGTGAAAATGCTATACAACATTTTTCAAAACAGCTTAAATAAGAGATAAAATACCCTAATGAACTCCCTAAATTGTGTTCCTGACTTAGAAATATAACATTTTTCCACAAACACTTAATCAAAAGTCAGGGTCAATGTCTGATACCTCCATATCCAGTAAAATATTGTTCTGTTTCGTAAAAAGGCTGACAAAAATACAAAAAGTTAACAAAGCAACATCGCAAGGTCCCAAAAACTTCAGTGCCCAATTGTTTAAACATTGGTTAACTTTAACCACTGGGTTAAATCAGAGTTTTGGTTAAAATTGTGGTTAAATCTTCGGTTAGCTGTTGCAGAAAGTTTTGTTTAAATTTAACTGAATGTTGTTTTTGTTAAAGCTCAAATAAATCTAACCCAGGTCTAAGATGCTGGTTAAATCTTAACCTAAACGGTAACCAGTACCAAAATGGCAACCCTTTTAAAATGTTTAAATGATTTTTTTAATGGTTAGTAAACCAAAATGGTTAAATTTAACCTTGGGTTATATTAACCATTTGGTTATGGTTAACCAATGTTTATACAATTGGGCGCAGTAATATAATGAATCATTCAATTCCCTATTTCTAATTAAGCATTGAATTCCAACCATAAACATGAATTTCTTACGTAAGAACAAACAGTCAGCTTACCATGAGTTTGACAGACCATGTGACTTCGGGGGCGGGCTCACCGATAAACTGTCCCAAGATGGAGAAGGATTGTCCAACCTTTATACGTACAGACTTCAGGTCATTCTTGTTAGTAATTCTTGGTTTTACTGAAGTAAAATAAAAAATAATTAAAAATGTTCAAAGTGAAGAGTACTAGTGTAAGGTTTATACAGAGGGGACAATTAAAATACTTTAAAATTAAGAATGTAAAGCAGAAAGCCTTTCTGAACTCCCATATTTATTGCAATATGAAAGCTTTACTTAAATCCCATATTTATTGCAATATTTCAAGGTCAGTGGACACATTTCGTAATGAGCAAAATTTAAAGCTTACTTGACAAACAAATAAAAGAATACAGTAAAACCTCATATTGCAACCACCTTGTTATAATGAACACATATTATCGGACTGGCTGTCAATAACTTGACCACCTCAATATTACAACCAAATATTCCGGTTCCAAAGGTGGTCTCATTATCGAGGTTTTACTGTAATTCTTGCTTCTACATTAAGATAAAATTATTTACCCTTTCTAGCTTTAGTCTTTACTGGTGGCGAGACCATGCTGGGATCTGATGGACCAGCTTTGTTATGGGCAATAACTCTGAATTCATAATTTTTGCCTTCAGTTAAACCTTCAACCGTTCCAGTGTTACAATCTCCAGGCACCTCGGTACCCTGCAATATATCATGACAAAATGTTTGTTTGTTTGTTTTTATGTGACATTGTCACTGGGGTTTAATGCCATTTTTCAACAATTTTCAGTTATATACGGCGACTGGTTCACCTAACCAGTTTTCCTGGGCTGTATTCTGGCCAGTACTAACTCACTCTTCCACTGGGAGCCAATAACTTCTCCACATATGGAGGAAAATCAACATTTTTCTCAAATTTTCATAGAACAGTATGACCTGCCAAGACTGGGATTTGAGCCTGGATCTCTGGGATACACGCCAAAAGCACTAACCATTGGACACGATAAAATGTACATTTTTATTTTGTCTTTGCACTTACAGTATAAATGATATACAGTCAAACCTGTGTTTGCAGCCACCTCTAAATAAAGACCACCCTGTGAATAAAGGCCATTCTTTGTGAAACTGTCGCTGATTATTTAGGACAAACTGACCTCCGAATAAAGGCCAAATGTTAATAAAGGCCATGTTTTGTCTTTCCCAAGTGTGGTCTTTGTTCACAGGTTTAACTGCATGTCAAAATTTCAGTGAATAAGAACCTTGAACAGCACAAAACTATATGTAAAAAATCAATTTTATTCAAAAATTTGTGAAGTAAAACATTTTATACTTCACTATTCCTGATCTACTAAAAGTACCTTACCACCATCACTAAGCTTTTACAACAAACTATTAACACATTTTTTGCAATAGTATTCTTGAAATGGAATCTCCATTCTAAATAAAGGTTTCAAAAATCATACAAAACTGTTGTCTGCACTGGTGAAAAAAATCCCAATATCAGATGAAACAACATGATATTTCCCATAGCAGTCCCCGTAATGGGGGGAAAAATGCCAGGCTTCAAGGTTTTAAAACTTGAGATTGGTCTCTGAGCTCAAATCTCATATCATGTCTTTTAATGTTGCAAAGTTAATTATGATCAGAAAATAATGATATTATTGATACATTATTATGACAGCACAATTGACCATGTATTTAAACATTAATCATCCCCATCTTTTCAACCATAGTACTCAAAGAATGGAAGATATGAGATTTGAGCTCAGAGACTGTTCCTACGTTTTATATCCTAGTTTGTTTAACAGCCATTTACTTACCGGTTTCCATTTATCAGAATCTAGATCTCTGTATTCAATGACATATTTATCAACAGGAGCGCCGTTATCTTTCTCTGGTGGTAGCCAACCTACTTCAACGTAATCCTTGTCGTAATCAACAATCTTAGGGTCACGTGGTGGATCTGTTGGGTCTGAAATATATCAAAGTAACAATAGATATTAAAAAACATTCATTCTTCATTTGTTAGGTCTGAAACATAAAGAAGAAATAATAAAAAATGATAAAACATACACTGAATTCATTAGTTATATCGCCTTATTCAATAATTATTAATTTCAGAATGCATATTTTGACGGTCAGCATATGATGAAAACCTTTTGGAGATTAAGACGGATTTACAAGAAGAGAAACAAGAGTTCAGCAGAGCAATGCCAATGCTCGTCTGTTTTACATCATTCTATTTAATAAGCTAAAAATGGGACATAACTCCAAAAATATAGCTTCCAGAATAATGTCCCTTGTCTTGCAACTGCACCTTCTATGATAATCAAGTATTCCAAGTGTTGTGTTGATATCTTTAACAGTGTTTGAGTAAATGGCTACATTAAAGTTTTCGCACGACAATGACAACAACAACGACAAAACAGCGATCAAAACCGCTCAACTTTTTATTCGAGCAGACAAGATAAAAATGAAGACACATACCCCATGGATCCTTGGCAAGTACCTCGTCATCAGCCTCTAACCAAGGACCTTGACCCTGGTCATTGACAGCAGCGACTCTGAATGTGTAACGGTTTCCTTGTTTGAGATCAGCAACATCGATCTCGATATCATCCGTGTCACACACCTGTACAATGACACATTAAATGTGAATCACGTGAAAATATGTTCAGTTTGAATTACAAGAACAGTATACTTCAAATAGCAACCGCCTCAATATTATGACCACCTTGTTAAGACAACCACTATGTTTAGACTGGCCTTCAATAACTCCCCTGTGATTCAACTTGATAATGAGACCGCTTCATTATTACGATCGATTTTTCCGGTCCCAATGATGGTCCCATTATTGAGGTTTTACACTCTATAATTGGCTTTAACAGATCCATGACCCATTCTAGGCAATACAAAACAATCAATTTTTTTACGCCTAAATCGCAAAACTTCTGCAAAATATTCCTGATTAAAAAACAGACAGAACATAACATTTACCTTCTTCCAATCTTGACCAGATTCTTTCATCTCAACCACGTAGTGTTTGATTGGACTTCCACCATCGTCGTCAGGACGATCCCAGAGCAGAGCAGCACGATCGGCGAACACATCAACAATATCAAGGGGACCCTTTGGTTTTCCAGGTATATCTAAAACATGATCATAACAGTCAATTATTTTAATTACACGAGTTAAGGTTTTCGTAACTACTTCCATGGTCATTTGTCAACCTCCCAGCTTTAAAACTGAAGGGAGACCCCAGGCTTACACCTGGATAAGACCACCGACCTTCTCTGACCTTCTATAAGCTAGCTGGCCAGCTTCCTCACATGTGAAATTTTTGTCCCAGGTTAGATTCGAACTCACAGAGGGGATAGTGATTAAGTCCGAGGCCATAACCACTTGACAATAGAGGCCCCTTATAAATATATGTAGTCAGTGTTATTTCATTCCTGTAATTTTTAGATTTCTGTAATTATAATAGCTCGTAATTCAAGTTTGTGTACTCCTACAGTCTTTCAAATATTGTACTGTGATAATTGTATTGACAAATAATTTAGGTTAATAGGTTTTGCAGGGAATAAATCTTTCAAATATCAGACTTAATTAGTTAGTAATTCAACTGGGTTAATGCCATTTGAGTTTTTCAGTATTTCTTTGCATACAGTCTAGGAAAACTGGTTAGGTGCACCAGCTGTTATATATAACTGAAAAATTTTGAAAAAAACGGTGTTAATAAACAGTCAATAAACGAAGTCAGGGAAAAATTATTTCAATAATTATAAAGAATGTTACAGAGCCAGAATTTATTTCCATGCGGAGACAAAATGGAGAAAGAAAAACAAAGAAATGGAGATCAAGGAATTTTGTCAAAAAAAGATTAACAAATAATCATCCTTACCTAGGACAATAACATTGACAGGTACTTTCTCTGTACCAACTTCATTAGCCAATGTGACAACATATTCACCACTATCACCTCTAACCACACTGGGTATACAAAGATGGGTGGATTTATCCTTGGTTTCAATATCAGTATCTCTATCGGATAATGCCTGGTCATCTTTTGCCCATTCAGCTGTGGGCTTTGGTGTTCCTGAAAAACAAACATTTCATGTTTTATGTACAATACCAAAACTAACATATATTATCCCTTTGCCTCATACGTATATTTCGGACTCTTCTAAATTCGAAACAAACATACAAAACATCAATTTATTTCAGAAAATTGGGTTATTTCTCTCAGACAGAGTGGAAAACATTGTGGCAAAGAAGTCATAACTCATTACAAGCAATGACTTCTTTAGTCACAATGTTTTCAAAAGTCGTCTGCTTCAGATGCGGGAAATGCGGTATTATGAGACAAAGGGTGATGACTTTATATCAATAAATAGTACGCTCAGTTAACAGCTGTGTTGCACATCTGTGAATGAACTATAATTTGGTCATAAATGGAAAATACAGTAAGACCTTATTTAGCCACCATCTCAATGAAACAATCACATTATTTCAGACTGGCATTCAATATTTTTTCTATGTTTCAACTTGATAATGAAACAATCTCAACAACAAGTTTGATTCTTTTGGTCCCAAAGGTGTTTTTAGTATCAAGGTTTCAATGTATGGTCACTTCATATTCTGAGACTAATTTGACGCAACTATAAAGTTTTAAACTAGTACATATAAACACAATATCATCTTAGACTGGTTCTTGTTTATAGAGAAACAGTGTTAAAATCATTGGTCAAAATTATTTTGCATTACTTCCATACATTGATAACCGAATGCCTAATATGTATTTTGCAAAGGGAGGTAATTAAGATAACATACCAACAAAGGGTATATCCAGTTGTAGTTTCTCTCCCTTTTTGAGGATGACTTCCTTAGGTACACGACTGAAGTCAACCTTAGGAGGCTTGGGTACTGAAATAAAATGGAATTATGAAACTAAAAACATCCATCGTCGTAAGTCTGAAGTGTTAACATATTGGTAAGAATAGATACTAATTCATAGTTACACCCAGACAATGATAAACTTGGAGTAGGATGATGGGCAAACAAATACATATTTGTACAAATAGATACTAATTCACGGTTGCTTCACAGATAATGATAAGGATGAAGTATGATGGTATTATTTGAATACAGTCTGAGGATGTTAAAATTTTATCGACTTAACCCTTTGCCTCATAATACCATATTTTCCCACATCTGAAGCAGATTTGCTTTTGGAAGATGTGGCAAAAGAAGCCTTTGCTTGTAATGAGTAATGGCTTCTTTTGCCACAATGTTTTCCATTCTGTCAGAGAAATAACCCAATTTTCTTAAATAAATTGATGTTTTGTATATATTTGCTTTGAATTTGGTAGAGTCCAAAGTATGGTTATGAGGCAAAAGTTTAAAGAACGTTCAGAAGTGTTTAATGTTAGGATAACATACTTTACATACTGACTGCCGACTGAAAATAGTACGAATAAAATAATAACAGAGAATTGGTTACGTACATTCTTCAATCTGGACCTGACATTTGGTGGTACGTTCTCCCACCTGACAAGCATATTCTCCCGCGTCTGCTTCTGTAAGGTTCTTCACCATTAGTTTCATGACCTCACCTTTCTTCGAAATTTCAAAACGGCTAAAAATATGAACGTACGAGATATCAATACATGAATTGTGAGGAAATAATGTAATAATCTGCATGTTAGGCATAAGACAAAAGTTCTTGCTTTCCACTAACCTGACCTAACTTAATATTTACATTTTCACATGAACTCTTTATCTCCAAACTTAAAAAAAAATTGGGACAGAATAACACACAAGTCATCTTTGTTGATTGGTAAAAGTAAAATACTGTGTATTAATTGATGCCATGTATCTTTAAATGGATGTAAATGAGTGTCAAGTAAAATATTTTGTATTGAGGCTAGAAAAGGATAACGTAAAAGTCATTTTTGTTGATTGGTAAAAATAAAATACAGTGTATTAATTGAGGCCATGTATCTTTAAATGGATGTAAATGAGTGTCGGGTAAAAAACTTCGTATCGAGGCAAGAAAATGATAACGTACGAGTCATCTTTGTTGATTGGTTTTCCGTCTTTCAGCCATTTCACAGGAGCACTATGGGGATTTGAGGCTTTGCAATCCAACATCAGAGTTCCTCGTTCTTTCTCTTTCTTGTTCTCGAGTTTCTTGAAGAATTTGATGTCAGCTGTAAAATGAATCCATGATAATCTAAGGTGAAATTATAAAAGTGATTTGACTTAAGATGTAGCTTATTTTGAATAATTTTTTTTAATAAAAAATTACGATACCATGTATTACATGCTGTTTTATACTGATATAACTATATATTTACATGTTGTTTATAACCTTTGCGTCTGAAATTTCTTTCCGAGAAAATCAAATGGGATTTTCTTCTAAAAGAAATACACATAATTATCCAACTTGTGTACATGGATATACTGAATATAGCAAGTTACTTACGTTTAACCAAAAGTTGCATGCCGCAATGGATTGAATTCAGGCAATTACTTATGTTCAATAAAAAATCTGGTGCCAGGATAGACCGAATTAAGCTGGTTACTTACGTTCAACGAAAAGTTGTGCAACTGTTTCCTTGCTCTGCATTCTACACTTGTATTTTCCTTCATCACGGCTGCTACAATTCTTGATGTGTAAACGTCTCTTGTGACCATCCTTGACAAACTCATATTTACCACCAGGCTTCAATTCCTTTAGAAAAAAATACAGTGAAACCATGTTATAGTATTATTTTTGTGAAATCGAAATAACGACCTTTAATGCTCCCTTTGTAAATATTATTTTTTGATATATTCTACAAGAATGAAAAAAAAAATAAAAAAATAATGTTCATAAAAGCAAATACAGTAAAGCCTCGATATCTTGAGGAGTCATCAGAACAGACAAAATGCTCGAGATAAACGTGGTGCTCGTAATAATGAGGTATTTGTTTGTTGGTGGAAAATATTACACAACTAAGAACAAAAATTGGCGGGACTTAAAAACTCCTTGAGATAAGTCGGGTGCTCGTGATATCGATGCTCGTAATAACGAAGTTTTACTGTAAATGTAGTCATCACTTCAAGAATAAGAACCAGTCAAATAAAAGAATAAATGAAAAAAAAACACAACACACACTTCACTTCTAAAGAAGAAAAATCCATGTACAAGATATTATGAAAATACTGGTAAAAAATGTTTTATGTTAGCATCAAAGAAAAACAATAAAACATTAAAAAAAAATGTAAGATTTACATTAATTTAAATCGATATTTCAAGAAAACAAGCATTAATTCATCTTGAAGTAGTGTGTTTCATTTTTGATAGGGAAATACGAATACATAATAAGATTTTCACATCAAAATCTGCATAAATTTAAATCCACCCACAGATATACATTGAGAATAAACATCATGCATGTATATTATAGATAAATATGTATCGCAGAAAGATAGGAGAGAAATTATTAAACAGATTATTAGTAGCTTGGAAACTTTCTTTAACATCAACGTAAAATTGAACCTGACAGAAAATAAAAAATCGACATTGGCTTAATCAACTGGCATTAAACTTAACGCTGAAAATTAATTGAACTGAAACTTGGGTTAGTAAACAGATAATTATAACTTTTCTGAAATATTTAATAGATATTATAAAGTTAGATTACAAGTGAAAATATATATTTGAACAATGAATTGATATTATTTTAAATGGTGAAGTTGAATATAATGATGATGATGATGGTACAGATGATTAGGCTAGAAAAAAAATGTCTGGTTTATGTTTACTTGACCAAAAAAATTACAGTAGGTAGTCAAAAAATGTATCTTCTTTTTTTTCAAACATATCTTTCATACTACGGAGGTTCAATTTGTTCCCAAAAATCTTTGTACTTTAGATTTTGCTTTTTAGAAACTCTAGGGTCTGCGGCAAAACATTTTTGCAGTCGGGTAAACACATCAAGGTAAACACATACATGTCAGAGTAGCAAAAAACTGTTGTTCTTTGGAGGAAGTTGTTGTTTGGAGGGAATTCATACATTTGCGACAGGTGTTTTTTAGCACTTGTACGTGTGCCTTTTACTGTCATTTCTTGGATGGAATTGGTCTTTGGAGGTGACGTTACAGGAGGGAGCACTGTATATAATATTTTTTTGATAGCCATGGCCGTGGTCCAGTGGTTAGTGCACTGGACTTGAAACCCGGAGATCCAGGTTTGAATCCTGGTCATGGCAGATCATACCCTTCTATGAAAATTTGACAAAAAATGTTGATTTTCCTCCATATGTGGAAAAGTTGCCGGCTCCTTGTGGAAGGTTAAGTTAGTACTGGCTAGTATACAGTCCAGGAAAACTGGTTAGGTGGACCGGTCGCTGTATATAACTTATATAATATAAATTGTTGAAAAACAGCATGAAACCCCAGTGACAATAAGTCAAACCTAAAATTTTTGAAAAACTGAAGTTCAATTAAGAACAAGTTGACCTTTTGACCCATAAATTAAGGTACTTCATTTCAATGAATTGTCTATAGGCATTAAATTGAAAACAATCGTTTTATAGGATACATTCAGACTTGTTTGCAAGCATGATTGACATGAATTAGATATATACGAATGTAGATGCATGTAAATGAATATAAGAAGCAGCTGATTGGAGCTGATTATAAACACTATATTTCAATTATTGCCTTGAAATGCGTACAGTATAACCCCTGTAAACTGGACCTCTTCCAGACTGGGACAAAAGTCCGGTTTTCTGAGAATTCCAGTTTTCAGAGAACTATTGATTATAGAGGAGAAACAAAATGGGACTTGAAAAAAACATCTGATTTTCAGAGAATTCTGGTATTCAGGGGAGTCTAGTTTTCAGGGGTTACACTGTACAATAATACAGCATTGTCTTCAAACATAAGACTTAACTGTTAAATATTCTCGGGTACGCTTAATCCATCAAGTTATTTCTCAGAAAAAAATGCTACGCATAAGTCTACTCCACCTCAGTCAGCATTTTTTTGTAAATATAGAAACTTTATCAACAAACAATCACTTCAGAAACATACCAATCTATCTAACAGTTTGTAAATCCACATCTTATGTTTATTTAACAAGCATGAAGCTTTTAAAAAGTCATCTCAAGTCAGGTTTGTTTCTTGTTGAGAGAAATAAATGCATTCTCAAAATATCTGTATTTTTTTGTTTCTTTTTTAAAAAAAGATGCCTGATTTTTCTCTAACATACTAAATAAAACTACATTTGTCAAAGAATAGCGCGAAAAACAACTGAACTGCTTATAGTGGTACAAAAACAACTAATAAATTGTAAAACAGCTGACTTGAAACAACTATTGCGCAATAAGCCACATCACTCAGGACACAATAAACTCAACCTACATAAAGTTTAACATATCTATCATGAATTTGATCATGACTTAAAATGAAATTTGTTCAAAATGAAGAATTTTTAATTTTTAAGCAAAGCAGTTTCATTCATTGATATCAATTCTATTGGACTTTTAAACTTGGCTACATTCGTAAGACATTTTAGTCAAGTTGGGAGAATAAGATAAATTTGTAAAATTGTAAGGTAAATAAATGGCAGTAAATTATGGAGGGACCAGCAACTAGGGGCCAGCTAGGGGCCATGTAAAGTTTAACATACTATTATTTCAATACAGCTACAGAAGGCAACAAGTTCATTGGCAAACATTTTCAAGCTCAAGTAGTAAAATGGATAATTCGGTAAAGTTTTAGGCTAAACTTAGATACGGAGTATGGAGAGCATGTTTATTGTTGTTATTTGTCTAACAGGATGATTCATCATGATCATGATAATTCATGATATTTACCGTGAAATTTCCATCGTCCTATATAAGCAATGGCAAGAAATAGAGAAAAAAGCAAAATTTATTATTAGTATAAAAATACAATATTGACACAATGTGGGATACACGTTGTTATATAATGGTAAAGCAATGGTAATAATGTATCGACTAAAACAAGGCATAGTTCTATACTGTGAATGCAGTCTAACCCATACTTAAGGCCCCTATGGTTTAAAACCATACTTATGCCCCTGTGGTTTAAAACCGTACTTATGCCCCTGTGGTTTAAAACCATACTTGTGCCCCCGTGGTTTAAAACCGTACTTATGCCCCAGTGGTTTAAAAACATACTTATGCCCCGTGCTTTAATAATGTACGTATGACCCGTGAATTAAAAACATACTTATTTTCCTGTGGTTTAAAACTGTACTTATGCCCCATGGTTCAAAACCGTACTTATGCCACATGGTTTAAAACCGTACTTATGCCCCATGGTTCAAAAATGTACTTATGCCCCATGGTTTAAAACCGTACTTATTCAAACTCACAGCGTTGAGGGGCCAGTGATTAACATCAAACCAACACAGACAAAACAAGCTCGGCCCCTTTGATGAAACATATCCAACAAAATATTTATAAAAGAAAATTAACTAATTAGCTCTTTGTTTTGACCAATAGGAATTGCCTTAATGAGGTTAGACTGCAGTTTTACTAAAATCCAGATATGGTCATATGAGAATGACCACATTTCTACCAGGAAAACTTGGTACTGGTTTCTACATTATGGTTGAAGCATTTCAATCTAAAACAAGCTAGCATGATTGTATTCAGCTAATGAATTCTCTAAAAGTTCCCTGCTGGATCAAAACAAATCCTTCTACAGTTCACACAAGGCTGGGTCTATATAAAACAGTATAAGGGTATGCCACTACATGGTCAGTGAATGGTAGTCTGTCCAAACAGGAAACAAACAGTACAAAGCCCTTTGGGTTTTTTCACTCAAACTCCCATTTTTCACATTCAAAGGCAATCCTTAGTTTGTGATAAAAATACCACTCCTGAATTTAGAATGTACACAGCAGTATATCAATTATACAAATTAAATTTCTCCATAAAATAGTTACATAGTTTTTCATTTTTTTTTCTAATTTTTCCGAAAATTTTCATTATGTGAATAAATTCAAATATCTACAAGACAAGATTACCATTACACGTAGTATCCATGGTAACCATGGTAACTAGAGAGGGTGCACCTGCTGGAGACTCAGATTTACCATTGAAATAAACTGTCCAACACTGAATGATGCACAAACCTTGAAAAGGACAATAACTCACAACCCCAGAGGCCCTTGAGGACGATCAGGGAAGCCAAAATGTGCAGTCTACTTAAATAAAGTCCTTTTTATCAGGTCATCCTTTAAACATTGTTAGATTGTAATTGCATGACTGACTCATTCAAAAATCCTTTGATCCCAAATTTTTTTAAGCAAATGTTTTGGTTGTTTATTCCAGCTATTTGTTTTAAGTACAAGAGTGGTATGTTAGCAAAAAATGACTACCCACCACCTACCCAGAGTCAAAAGTTGGAGTTGTGTTCTTCAAAGGATTGCCTTACTATGCATTTCTTTGTCATCATTGAGTAAAAAACATTTTATAATATATGCAGCATTTAGAGAATAAATTGATAGTTGTTAAAAAAAATATGCAATCACTCATGACTTGCATGAAACGTATTTGTTTAAAATAACCTCTCTGGGACTTTTGTGTGCACCATTAAGTGTAGGGACATTTCAATGACCATTCATCTATCAGGCTAAAGCGAGGATAAAAAAAAAATTCTCGTACATACATAACATACATCTATACAGAACACAGGGACTACCAGTATGTTCATTGATGACAATAATACATGTATTGACAATCATTCAGTAACAGAGTTCAGTAAAATTGTCTGATTTCTTGTATGTTACCATGGGAACATGGTCAATAAATAGGTTTAATGACCTATTTTCACAAGGTGACCTTTGTCCACATTGTGGCCTTTGTCCATATGGTGACCTTCATTTATTTGGTGACCTATTTTCACAAGGTGACCTTTTCTTCAAAGGTAGCTGCTAATTCAGATTAGACTCCGATTAGACCAACCATTTTATACTGATTTCACTTATTTTCCTCACATAGTGACCTTTGTTTACATGGTGACCTATTTTCACAAGGTGACCTTTGTTTAGGTGGTTGCTTATTCAGATTAGACTCTGATTTTGATCAACCATTTTATACTGATTTCACAGTTACTTAGTACTGAACGCTAGCACTGCACCATTGACAATAATATAGTAATTAAAGCATACCGTATATTCTCTTATAAACGCCCCTCCCCGAATAAATGCCCCCCCTTTTGGACAAGAGAAAACAAAAGTGACTTGCCATGACAGGCTATTTTAATCTGAGGTGAACAATAGAAACTAGTAGAAAACACTTTTAAATCCAAGGAATGACACAAACACATTTTTAAAAATGCAATGCCCCGTTTATTAGGGAATATACGGTATGAGCATTTCAATAGTGCAATGCAAAGATATTCCTTTTAAACAATATTGAATGCACATAATATCATAAGCTGAAGCTTGACCTGTTCACAAATTAGTTTGTCTGTGTGTGCAAAACATTCCATGTGAGTTAATACAACTGCAGTTTTTTCACCTTTTGGATCAGTCATGTAAACAGACGGGTTTCATATTGCAAAAAAAACATATCACAATTTCATTATATACCCATTTTTAAATTAAGATGCAATTGAATATGTAAGGTCTGCAGTGGGATGCCCTTGACCTTCACATACTATATGATGAGGAAAATGAAATTATCCCCCACATGCTGCCCAGGAAATATAATTTGTTCCTTTTCTTTTGAGTTTGCAACCTGAAATCTGACTGGTACCCAGCCTGAACCAAAAAGAAGTGGAAAAAATACTGCCTAAATGCGCTCTACATCTTATATTATTAATTACATGTCTTCTTACTAACCTGAAACAGAATGATATCGCTCTCGCCTAATATTTATTTACAGACTTAGTATCACACTATATCAGGTCAGTAAGAAGCCGTGCAACAAATTTATCTTACTGAGTACCATTCATAAACCAATTGAACAAACTTTTATGCCATCTCAGTCATTTTTATTTTGCAATTATAATTACTAACTGAATATGAATTGCTACAGACCTAATATGGGAAAATACAAGGCCAGCACATGACCCATCTCGACCAATCAATAGCAAGTATTCTGTACGAGGTAAGATAAATACTGATGTAATATCATCTACAGATAGTACTTAAAATCTATCATTTTTATCATCGCAGAATGAAGCCGCGTATGATAAACCTATGACCTTGACCTTACCTTCTCATCTCTGAACCAGTGCACCTCAGCTTCAGGGTCACTGACATCACACTCAAAGATAGCTTTTTGTCGTTCTTGGCCTTCAATGTCTTCAAGATTCTTCATGAATTCCCATTCTGGCTCTGTGATATAAAATAAATGATTTATTAATTTGTAAATTATGAATTTTATTGAAAATTAATTGTCTTTCATTTCTGTAGCACACAAAACAAAGAGTAATGATAATATTTTATGTTTAAGACTGAAAAAATAAGCACCCCAAAAATATTAGAACAAGGCATAAGTCTCACTAGGTCTAATGCCATTTTTCAACAACTTTTCAGTTAAATACGGCGGCCAGTTCACCTAACCAGTTTTCCTGGACTGTATACTAACCAGTACTAACTTACCCTACCACGAAAAGATGGCAACTTCTCCACATACAAAGGAAATTTGACATTTTTGTCAAATTTTCACAGTAAAATAGAGTATGACCTTCCATGCCCAGGATTTGATTTGAATCTGGATTGCTGGGTTACAAGGTCAACGCACCAACCAAAATAATAAGTAAAACGAATGTTGTAAATGTTGTATTATTAAATTTTTATCGTGACCAGTTATTGCTTGGGTCTCGTAGTGTGTAACAGTCAGCTAAGTTGTTTTTAAATCTGAATGATTTAATTAATAAACTGACAGTTAAATATTTCCAAGCATTATTATCATAGAGACGGATATTTCGAGGATTGTTTTTCAGCAAACATCACAAATGAATGAATTATCAAAGAATTATGCAAATGAGCATTTTAGTTCAAATAGTCATGTGACCAATAAATTGATCTTGTAAGATTAACTGTCATATATCAATCAGATCATAGAATAATTAATATACATAATATTCTGTTATTTGTGTACAACCATTTATATTTCTGTATTTTTCACAGATATTTACCTGACATTGTCAGGTCACACGCTGTAACTGCATCGCCGATTGTGACCTTACATTCGTAATGACCTTCAAACTCCTTGCCCATCTTTGGAAAGCTGAGTATACAGCGGTTCTCACGACGACGGATCTCAGTCTTACCCTGGTCATACTGTGAACAGAATTAATACAACAATACAAAATTAACTTGATCAATGGCTGCCTATGAGTCTTCATACTGCAATTGTATCACATTTTATAACTGTGCCGTAGCCAGACCCATATTTGAACCAAGGCAATCTAGGAGGTCTCGGGGCAGCTCCCAAAGAAAATTTTTTTACTAAAACCAGCCATTTTCCCCAATACCTGCCCAAAGTTTAACCGAGGCACACGCCTCTTGGTGCCTCAGTGTAGCTACAGTGGTATATAACATATAGAATAATTGGAATTTTCATTGTCAAGCACAGAATTTGTAACTGTTACTAGGAATGTAGGATTCTTAAAAAAAACACACACACACAAAAAATCCCACCTTTCCCAAAATACACCCTTCTCAGAGATTTTTATTTCGTATATTTTACAGCTGAATATCAGCTGTTTACCCTAGCCCAAAAAGTTGTATTATCCCCTAAAAATGCTATATAAATAAGGGATAGTTTTTCAAATTTTCCCCCTTTTTCGGATTTATCGCACTATACTTTCCCCTTCAGAAAGTGACTGTAGTTTTGAATATTCTAAAAAAATCACTGCTTCTCCAAATCTTTACAAACATATCCAGTGCGCTAAAATGGTTCAATATGGTATACCAAAAAATGCACCATTTTTCTCTCACACTGTTGGCATATAGACAGAATTAACAAACCATATCCAGATATAATTCTATAACATCAAATAGATCAATTAATTAATATTACTATTGACTTAAATATGTGGAAATTAGGGTAACAAAGGAATTCAATACATAGATTTGTCATTTATATACACATTCATAAGGACGAAAACCAAAGATGAATGATAAAAATATGCCAAAAATATTATGAAAAATATCTTGATTACACGAAATATCAAACATTGAGCTAATCTGACAGATCATTAATAAAGACAGATAGCTTTATTTTACTGAACACTGAAAGATTAATCATTAAAAAGGCCACAGTATGACAATGACTTAATGATCCTCCTTGCCACGCTTCTGAGTCTGATGTTAAAATCGTGAGATCACTTCCTGATCTCGAATCTCATTTTTGATCTCAACCTTTCTCAGCCCAATTTGCTTGTTTGCAATATGTAAAAGTAAAAATTTCATCTATGGTTCATATACAGAATTACGTTTAAATGGTAAAATAATTTTATTTCAATTAACTTGAGTTTTTAGACTGATCTCAAATCTCATTTTTGAACTAAAACTATATCAGACTAATTTGCTAGTTTGCAAAATGTGTAAGTAAATATTTTTATCATTAGTTTTGTTTGTTTTTATGTGACTTATTGTCACTGGGGTTTAACACCGCTTTTCAACAATTTTTCAGTTATATACGGTGACCGATTCACCTAACCAGTTTTCCTGGACTGTATACTGACCAGTACTAACTTACCCTTCCACAAGGAGCCGGCATCTTCTCCACATGGAGGAAATTCAACATTTTTGTCAAATTTTCATAGAAGGGTTTAACCTGCCGCGACCGGGATTCGAACCCGGATCTTCGGGTTACAAATCCAGTGCACTAACCACTGGACCACGGATACAGTTCAATAAATTGTTTTGTTGAAATTTTGATATTCAGGATGTTTGTACTGAAAATTCTGAGACAATACAGAGGCACTTGCTAACCTTTTTTTTTCGTCCTCTCAAGACAAAATGGCAACTTTGACCCATGTGTGGATTTTTTTACATTACACACATGCATAGCATTCTTAATGGTAGCTATGACCTTGACAAATTTAAAAGTCCTTTCAATTAACAACTTTACTTTAACACTAATTTTATTCAGAAACCTGATACCCAGGCATTAAATGGCAAACAGACCTTAAAGGAATGGCATATTGTATTATAAAATATGACTTCAAAACAATAGAGATTATATTTCAACATCAGACAATACTTACTGTTCCATTTCATTTGAAACTCATTCAATTCTATACAACTTTAAAGAGACAAACTTACAAGAAAATTCAGTCTATTTGAATGACACAGGTTTGTATCAGAAATGAAGTTCCTGTAATAGCAATATAAATTGTTCATTAAATTTTGAGTATGATTTTTCAATAAAAGTTGTATTTTTAAGTTAAGGAAGGGATAAATATGGCTGACGTGTATCGACAGACACGGGCAATGCTGTATCGGGACCTTATTGGCCCTGGTTTCGGTATGCAGGTAAGTGACCTTGACATTCATAATCATACACAAATAACATGATCAACTAGCATGCACATGTCATATAGAAATGGTTTTAAATTCAAATCCTTGTCTGAAATATTAATGTGACTTTTTTTTAAAAATTTTCTTGACAACAGTTTTTGTATATTGATAAATGTTTGTTAACTAACTTTCAAACTTAAGCACCAGAATTTATACATATGTGAAACAATTGAAAAACTCAGACCAGGTCTTAATACACCCATTTTACATCAACGTCTGCTTTTAGAATGGTGAAACACTATAGTCCGCATCATCCAGACGTTTGCATTTATGTTAACTTCCCAAGCAAATATAAATTCAAACCTCTGGATGATGGAGACTACGAAACATCACAGAATTTTATCCAGCACTAAAATTTGTAATGAACAAACAAATTCAAGGACCATTGTAACAATTTAGTGTTTCATACAAGTATTTCATGAGCAATTGAACATTTGTTAATTTAAAGTTAAACCTCAATAATGAGACACCTTCGGGACCTGAAAAATTGGTCGTAATAATGAGGTGATCTCATTATCAAGTTGAATAATAGGGGTTATTAAAAACCAATCAGAAAATAAGTGGTCGTTATAGCAAGATGGTTGTAATATTGAGGTGGTTGCTATTTGAGGTTTTACTGCATAATTATCTCTATTAACTTTATCAACAGAAAGAAAATACAATATCAGAGTCTTGACAAGATATTTATAAAGTTTCAACAAAGTTGTAAAATCAATTCAATTTTATCAGTAGTTTCGAATATATAGAAAATCATTTGTTCAAATAAACAAAACTTTAAGCCAATTGTTTAATCAATTATCAGAAATATAATAACATCAATAAAGTCTGATTTGGATAAAATTAGATATTCATGACTGTTACCTAATGACAAGCAGTTATATAATTTATCAAAAAGTCATTTGTTAAAGTTGATAAGTGTTAGATTAAATAATAATTACCACAGGTTTTCATTAATGAGGTTTTACTGTACATTGGTTTCATATCAAGAATCTCATACTTAATTCATAATTTTACAGTATAAAAAAAATATACAGGTATATACATACAACATATATTATCATCCCACAGGATGATTTGAAATATTTAGGCAGACCAAACTAAGAAAAAAAAAGATGTAAAACTTTTAAACCATTCTTTTTAAGTGTTTTATATAGGTTCTGAATTAAGGCCTAAATATCGATGTTGAAATTATTGCTAACATAAAGCTAGCTTATTGAATTGGTGGCATTTAACGCCAGGTAGTAAAATTTGCCATAAAGAATGTTTCAAGTTTATCGCACATCAATTTAGCTTGATTTAACTTCATTGTAACATCGAAATAAGGGTTAAAATCTGTAGACGTATCTTGTAGATCAATTTATGTATTCAGTTAGCGGTTAATTGACTAATATGTACTAATGAAGTAGCACAGACAGACTATTAGTATGATTTTCAATATGAATTGGATTTAATTCTGAGATAAAAATACATACAAGGATTTACTGATATGGAAAAAGTGAGTAATTTTTTATAAAAACATATATTATTGTGGTTAGATTTCTGCGGTAATAGAATTATAAATATCTTGTAATGAATGTTTTGTCTATAATTTTTAAGGAGATAAAAAACTAATGAAGTTAAGCAATGATACTTGTAACAGATAGTTTGACAAGTTTAATGAAAAACAAATTGTAATTTTTAATTGGCTGTTAACAACATTTTTGTCTGTTTGTTTCACTGGGTTTAACGCCGTTTTTCAACAATTTTTCAGTTATATACGGCGACCGGTTCACCTAACCAGTTTTCCTGGACTATATACCAACCAGAACTAACTTACCCTACCACAAGGAGCCGGCAACTTCTCCACATGTGGAGGAAAATCAACATTTTTGTCAAATTTTCATGGAAGGGTATGACCTGCCGCGGCTCAAGTCCAGCGCACTAACCACTGGACCACGGCCGCGGCTCTACATTTTTGTCACTCAACCGCCAAGTTTCTGTACTATATATATTGTGGCACACACATTTTCATTCAGTGATGTAATTCAGTTTATATTTATTTCAGCAGGACGCACTAGACAGTGATAGTGATTCGGAGTACGATTCAGACGGATCTAACATTGATTTCATGTCAGAATATACTGACATTGACGTCAATGGATTCCTGGGTCGAGCGATCGCCATCTGGACATACAACCGTCATGATCATCTCACATTGTTTACCCCGCACCCAGACGACACATTATTCCAGCTTGTTAAGTATGCGGAACAACGTCTTAAATTTAACCGTGACCTTGAAAAAATTATGATCATGGATCCAGGCGACAAATTTCCTCGCGAAATGAGGGATATCTACACGCTTAAACCCGGGAGTGTTATCATGGTAATGCCAAAGAGGAATTTAAATGTCACTGTGGAAATTGACCAAATAAATACTAAGTTTCCAATCAGTGCAGACCCAATGTGTGCTGTACATGAGGTGAAGACGTACATTCGACGAGTAAAAGGAATTCCTCTCGAACAGCAGGATATTTTGTACAGAGATAAGGTACTAGAAAATGCTAGACGTTTGTACGAGTATAAAGTCCGTAACGGGACTTCACTGCATGTACTTATTCAAGTTCATTTCGATGTTCTAGTCAATGTTGAAACATTCTGGGGTAAAACTTACCGACTCTATGTGGACCGGTGCAGCACAAGTAGCGATATACTGTACCGAGTATTTTCTCGAGCATTCAGTAAACATGGTAAGGATAACGTGACCATGCACGAACTTTACGTGCCAATACATGCGCTCGTGGTTCAACATAAGAGAAAATCCTTGAACTGGGAATACTGTTTAGGATTTTATGGTGTACGTAATGGTGATACATTGACGGTAAACACTGTGGGCAAACTGAATGATATGAATATACAAAGTGTTATCGTGTTAACAGAACTTGGAGAGAATTTTGAAGTTTTCGTCTCTCAGTTTGATCGATGGTCAGTGATGGCATTCATGTTACATGGTTACACTGATGTGCCGATTGATTTGATCAGACTGTACAGGAATGATTTACAATTAAACTTTACAGCAAACATTGGTTATGTTACCAAAGATACAGTCATCATGATGAATGTTACTATGTCCAACGTTGATAGGGACACCATGTTTGGTGTTCCATTGAAGATCAACGTAGGTAATGGGATAGTTGAAAATATTAAAGCGGTAGCAACTAAGAAAATCAAGGATATTAAACAAAGGCTTGAAGAAATAGGGGTTCCAAATGCCAAGCTGTATGAAATCGTGACGGATAAATTCCGTCTGCCAGACAGTGCTAAGATTCAGTATACAGTCAGTGACCTGAATAAATCTCTATACTTGAAGGTTGAAAAGTTCCCAATGTTTGTTCATGCGCCAGATGGAATGATATATAAAACAATGGTAGATGTAAACAATTCAATGAAGGGCTTGAAACAAAAGATAGAAATGAAATCTGGACATGCTATATCGAATTGTCGTCTGCTTATGGCGGGACAGGAGATCAGTCTACCCGACAATAATATTTTGTATGACAGTGGCTTTTCTACAAGGAACTCAATATTCGTAGTAATGACAAGTACGTTTGAAACCTTCTTTGTCATAAATGGTAACAATCTCATTAAGTTACGAGTTCCATACCGTCCTAGTCAGGACAACATTAAACGTAGTATATGGGGAACTCGGGACATTCCAGAAGGTTCCATAACATGCCTGCAGACTTTTCTCTTCTGGTTCTTCTCACCAAGAAGGAACAAAAAGTTCTTGCTGTCAAAGCGACGTAAACATCGAAAACGAATACCACCATTAAATGTGCCGCTACACTTGTTCTCAGATCGACGTGAAAAAGGTCAAGATTCGTCACGTGACACTATAAAATTTATGGAGCCTGACATACTTGATTTCAAACCAGTTATGTATCCATATGACACAGCAGAAGAGGCTAAAACACACAGAACATGGCCCGCTAGCTTACATAGGCCGTTTAGACCAAAAGCGAATGTTGAAGATTGGATAAATTCAACTCCTTATGACTCAGCCACAATGAGGAAGCACACACGGACTCCAACTAGAAAGAAATCAATGAGAATGGAAAAGAAGAACTATGACTTACAAACTGAACCTAAACATTACTTAGAATCACGTCGTATGCAGCCACGATGGTTGGGAAAGTTGCAAAGAAAAGAAGGAAGGTTTGGACTTTCAGACTCGGAAAATTCCGGCTGGGAATATCGTCAAAAAACTAAAAAAGATGATTTCTATGCACAACCGCTGAAGAAAAAGGAATATGGAACGGGTAGTCATCATCAAAGAGATGCAAGTTTGTCACGCTATCTCCAGAAGAAGAGGCGACATTTTGAGCACCAAGAACTGGCATACATCAGTAATGATGACAGTGATTCTGATGATGATCCGATGGAGAGACCAAGCATTGTCCTTAGATAAGGGAGATAACACAACATCATTGATGACAAATAAATTCTCACATCTGGCAAGTTATTTCCCTTGTCACATAAAAAACTCAACTAAATCCATCAAGTATTTTTTTTTTTGCTCTGGTGTTTAATGTCACACCAACAACCAGGGTCATGTGGCAACTTTTCCGGCTTTAACAGTGGAGGAAGACCCAGGCTTACACCTAGGTAGAACCATTGACCTTCTGATCTCTCAGCTGGCTGGACTGCTTCCCCATCCATAAAATTTGTACACACATGGGATCTGACCACATCAATAAACGCAGATATGACAAATTCAGTAATTACACATAGTTGAATACTTTGAAGTTTTTACTGAGAGAAAGTTGTTACCCATACTCAATGTTGCTTTGAAGCTTGCTGACATGATAATTTCTGTTACACGTGGACCAGTTTATTAGTATGTGAATATTTATTGTCACTCATTAAATTAACTTCTGTACATATAAACAGTGTAACCCCTGAAAACTGGATTCCTTGGAAACTAGAATTCTCTGAAAATTGGACGATTTTAAAGTCCCTTTTTTTCTCTTCATTAATCAATAGTTCTCTGAAAACCGGAATTCTCAGAAAATCAGTCTTTCGGCCCAATCTGAAAGGGGTCCAAATTAAGGGGTTATACCGTACAATCTTTTTAAAAGTGCTTAATCAATATTTATATAAGATCATTTATTTAACCACTTAGTTACAGTTGCCATGTTATGTTGCCATTTGAAAAACACTTAGCTGCCAAATATACGCACATTTTGTCTATGTTATATTGTTAAGATGCTAAAATGTTTTCTTAAAAGACTGAACAAATGTTTTATACATTCGTAGCTCAAAAAAAGTTTGTAGAATTAATATATTGTACATTTCTATGTTCAGATTATCAATAATATAAACGTATTATGTATTTTATTTTCAGGTTATCAAATAATCTATGATAATTCTAAGTTATGGATTTATTCAATTTGTGAATTAACTCTATTATATTAGTTCATACATTCTGCTATAATCATGAAAATATTTATTTATTGCAACCAATATATATGATGCATAAAACAACTTCCCTGAGTAGAATTAATCATATGCAAGCTTGGATATTATACTTTTTGGACGAGGTCACTTGAACCTTTCCAATTGCCATTTTTTTCACTTGGGGTTTAATATCGCACCAACAGCTAGGTCATTTGGTGATTTCTGCAGCTTTAACAGTGCAGGAAGACACCAGGCTTATACATGGGTAGAACCACCGACCTTCCTTAAGCCAGCTGTGAAGTTTGTCTGATCCCCATATGGGATTTGTACACATGGCAGTGAGGGGCTAGTGTCTTATTAGTCAGAGACTAAAACTACTTGACCAAAGAGGCCCCCATGGGACCAATGAACAGAACAGAATATTATCAAAACTTACATCAACTTGCGTTCCATCCTTGTACCATTTCACTTTGGCTTTCACATCATTTACAAAACATTCCAGCATTCCTTCCTTCTTCGACTGGATGCTATATTGGTCCTTCAATTTCTGAGTGAAGAAATACTCTGGAGGCTTCTCTGTTAGTGAAAAAAATAAAAGCAACAGATAAGTCGACGAGAGTAGAGGTATTAATGATTATTTTTTGGTTAACATATGACAGTACAGTGGAAACCCTCTAAACCGGTCCCTCCATAAACCAGTTTCCCCCTCTAAATCAGCCAAATGTTCAGGTCCTGATCTCATTACTATATCATTAAAAAATCCCCTCTTTACTGGCAGCCCCTATAAACCAGCCAAGGACTTCGTCCCGGGCTTGACCAGTTTAGAAAGATTCCTCTGTATGCATATAACTGTGTAGGACCAAAGTTTCATGGCATCTGATTGATGATTTTGTCAGGTCTTAAACTTTCAATACAGTGAAACTGAAAGTGTAGTTTTTTTAGAGAGTTCTGGTATTTAGAGAGTTCCAGTATTTAGAGAGTCCAGTATTTAGAGAGTTCTGGTATTTAGAGAGGCCAGTATTTAGAGAGTCCGGTATTTAGAGTGTTCAGTATTTAGAGGTTACACTGTACCAAATTTTCCTGCATGGATACTCCTCCCAAAAGTAGCGCCCCGCCTTTTTAAGAAAAAAAATGTGACTCACTCTTATTACTTAAATATTTCCTCAAATTATATTCAATGAATCTAAAAATTGTTGAAACAATAACTAAACAAAATCAGAATACAGTTACACCAGTGTTTGATCTCTGAATATAGACCACTAATCAAACATTAAACAAACCCAGAATTTCACTGGAGTTTAACATTGCACCAACAGCCAGGGTCTTGGGTGTCTTTCCAGCTTTAACAGAGGAGGAAGAACCCAGGCTTACACCTGGGCAGAACCACCGACTTTCCGTAACCTAGCTGGACAGCTCTACCACAGAGAACCCATTTTTCTGTAGATTAAGAATGTAAGAATTACCATCCTGGGGACATTAATATAGCAGGTTTTACTTACCCTCAACATACAACCAGGCGGACGTTTTAAGTGGTCCTTTGCCACACTCCAAGATGTATTTTCCATTGTCTTCAAGCTTTATATTGTTGATAATACATGTATACTCGTCACCCTTTGTCTCGATGTGATATTTCTCCCCATGGAAGATTTCCTGTTTGTTTTTATACCATCTATACGGAGCATCTTCTTTGCAGAATTTTGCGGCAAACAAAACTAGCTCAGTTCCTTCCATAACTTTTTTATCGTCGAGTTCAGAAATCCATTTTTCCGGGATCTAAGAATGTGAAAATATTAAAATATTCAAGAGTTGTCCCCCTTGATCGATCAACTTGCAGGAAGTGGTTGCCAGAGCAGAAATTAAAAAGTATGAAACGAAAATAAAAAATGAGGAACAAGTTAAAAAATGAGGAACAAGATAAAAAATGAGGAACAAGATAATAAGCAAGAATGAAAAATAAATGCTGGATAAATTTAATGTTCTGAATTAGAAAGAAACGTTGAAGAATAAAATGAAAGCGAACTAAAAAAAAAATATCATAGAGTACATGGGAGCAAGTAAAGACAGAATAAAGGAAGTTGTCACACCATGAAAACGTAGATACATCAAGTTATTACATAAAAAAGAACACGTTTTACAGTGCAAAATACAAAGATTAGAACATTAATCACTTTAAATCCAGTAATTGTCAAATAGCTATGAATATCAATTCTGCATCAACGTTAGAACCTGTACAAAAGGTGGCATTATGTTTTGACTTTTAGCAAAAAAACAAACCATTACTTAAATGCTGCCCACATCAATAAATTCATTGTCAACTAAACTTGCTTAAACCATAATTGTTAAATATTTTATATTATTTAATATTATTGATGCAGTATTGATACACATGTAACTATTACCCTGATAACAATAAGTAAGGGTGTCCTTGCTCAATCATAAAAATAAATACTTTTGACAAATATGACCAACCACGAAATGTTTAGTGAAAAATATATACATTCAAGTAATTAGTCTATAAAAATTGTGGATCTATAAATAAACACCTTGTTTCCACTGTCATCCCAAAATGATATATGATTGGAAGGTTGGCAAAACTTTTCTTTTTTCAATTATTTTTTTCTTAAGTTTGGAGATACAGTTCATATGATTGTTTGTTTTGTTTGTTTTAATGTGACTTATTGTCACTGGGGCTTAACGCAGTTTTTCAACAATCTTTCAGTTATATACCATGGCTGTTTCACCTAACCCGTTTTCCTGGACTGTATACTAACCAGTACTAACTTACCCTTCTACAAGGAGCCAATGACTTCTCCACATTTGGAGGAAAATCAACATTTTTGTCAAATTTTCATACAAGGGTATGACCTGCTGCGACCGGGATTCGAACCTGGACCTCAAGGTTATAAATCCAGCGCACTAACCACTGGGCCATGGCCATGGCCAGTTTATATGAAAATGAAAATAGTGGCAAGGATAAAAATGACTAAGACTGAATAGTCTGCAGTCAATAAAAGAAATCAGAGTCAGTTGGTTTAGCGCAAATGCAGATAAAATCACTCTCCTCAGTCAGGTTCGTGGAAACCAAGGACTTCTTATTTTAAGCAATACCAACAAATTTCAGTAGGCAAAAAACGTTCCATATAGAATTTTCTTGCAAAATTTTGTGACTTTCAAAAACTCGAGACACACCCTTACTTTACGTTTCCAGGTTACGAACATCATGTCATACTTACACACGGTGATGTTTTAGTTTAGTTTAGAAGTGAAATTTTAATAAGTTTTATCAAAATGTTACTATATATAAATGTAGTTAATTTACGGAAAATATAAACAGATTTTTAAAAAATGTTGATAGAAATTAAGATTTTTCAAAATGCAATTGTTACTTTCTGCATAATTTTTCAACAGGATAATTTTAACAATTTTATCATTTTATATGCAGTAAAGGTCAAGCCAAAAGACTCAGTTGGAAAATAACTTAATCAATTTTATCATCCCATTTTTTATAAAAGCAGAAAAAAAAACAATTACATTTGAAACCATCTACTAATTGACTAAATCTAACATCTAAAGCATGTTCAACTAAGGAAATATTCACTAATAGGTTTCTATAGCAACAAGCCCCTGGAACTATATATATTATACATATATATATGTATAGACATAATTATGGCTGATCTAGCGAGGTATATGACCTACAGAGGCAGAAGTAGAAACAGTTTCAGACAGTGAACTTCTATTCTAAAGGTTTCAAGGTAATGTTTCTAATGTTTCTCTATTATTTGCAAAAAGCGTAACTCAAAGTTAACTTTAAAAAAAATAAGATAAAAATAGCAATAACTAGAAAACAGTTAATTCCTTCAGAAATATAACCATAACACTTTCACATCACCCTTCTTAACCCTTTGCCTCATAAGCATACTTCGGACTCTTCCAAACTCAAAGCTAATTTACATAACATTGATTTATTTAAGAAAATTGAGTTATTTCTCTCTGAGAGAGTGGAAAACATTGTGGCAATAAAAGCAATTACTCATTACAAGCAATGGCTTCTTTTGCCAAAATATTTTCAAAAGTCGTCTGCTTCAGGTGTGAGAAATGCAGTATTATGAAGCAAAGGGTAAAGCACCTTTAACGATAAGAATTCTTAACATTAATGAAAATATTAATCATTTATTGATGTAAACAATTCCAGACAATTTGCTGAATCATATTTCTAGTAGACTTTTTTTCTACGCGCTTCAAACCTCAGCTCGGTTCAAAGCGAAATAAAGACTCATCTCAGCAACATAATGATTCTTTGTTGTTACAACAACAGCTGTCGAAAAGGAAAATCATATTTTGATTGATAAGCAACACAATCTGTTTTTGCATCAACTTCATAACGAGATCGAAAAAAAGATTCAAGTTCTATGTGAGATGGTTCCGTGTTAGCAGAGACACATGCATATTTAGTGTCTCTGGTGTGGGCAAACAGTCTACCTTCGTAGGAACTCAAGGTGGGAGATTTCAGCACTTGAAATATTTTTGTTTACCTTATCATGTCTTAATGAATGTTGCCAAAACATTCAACACAGATAACATCTGTGTTATTCTGGCAAGAATTTTAACAGTTAATTTTGGTGCAGAAATAGCAACAATTGCCTGTAATAATAATTTTGTTTGTTAAATTTTGGACAAGTTCCCGACAGACACCAGTAGGGGGTGCTTTCAGCATTGTGTTATCGGCCATGGAGGAAATCTGATTTATCTGTATATACATATAAAAAAACTTGTCTTGAAAAACGAGGACAATGCTTAAGTAAGTTTTAGGTTTGTCTCAGTTTTTAAAATGTATATCATTCGTATTTAATCTTTATAATCTGAAAGATTCCTGATTTATGAATGCAAAATATTTAACGATTTATTGTTAATGGAAAACTGTCTGGAAATGTTTTTAGTCACAAAATTTATCATAAAACAACTGGTACCACATTTTCTATTTCGCGATGATGTTAATTAATTAATATATATATATATTTTGTTTTGTAAATTAATTAATGATATCAAGATATTTATTAAATAATGAAACCTATTTTTTATATTGGGTTCTAAAATACACCTATATACAATAATAATAATAATAATAATACAACAAAATAAAAAAAATAAAAATAAATTCATTAAAAAGATAGAAACATCAACACAAGTCTGACATCTTTACGATAATAATGAATTCATTAATCATGAATTAATAAAAAATAATGTTAGACAGGTTTCATGAAGAAAAAAATTAGATTTACATCAATTGGTCCCTAGTTAAACTGCTTATATATTTATGTATTTATATCAACCCCCTGAATCTGCAATGAATGACATTTGTACGAAAATATCACAGTTAGTGTGTTTGATAAATATTGTGTTACGTTAATTGAAATACGCCTGGTGTAAGCACTACATTAAACTCTCGTCAGTGTAAGTATTTCATACCTAAAGCATCAAACTGTTACAACAACAACAACAACAACAACAACATCTACTACAACAACAACGAACTGAAAATTACTCAATAATAACTGACACATATAAGACGACGCAAAATAAAAAAGTGCTATGTTAGATACTAGACTTTAAGCTTGGCACAGTATAAAACAAAGAACAAGTACGACAAATGTACAGTAATCAATTGCCGTCATGTAATGCGTTTGGATAATGTATTCACGAGACTAATGTACGAGACATATTCATCCACAATACGGTCAACTATACCTCCGCCTCTTTCTCGGGATGTTTGAGCGATGGCCAATCCGGAATGGCCTCGACCAATGACATTCTTCGACCCTGCATTGAAACCCTTCTCTGTTGTTGTTGGGCGTCAATGGCTTCCAGTTTTTCAGCGGTTAAAGTTTTAAAGGGGACTTCAAGTTTATTAGAAGACTCATCAACTGACTGTCGTCTGCTACCAACAGTACCTGTACCACTCTAAGGGAGTTTCAAGAAATGAAGAAAAATATCAATTTCGAGGATTCGATTCTTTCATGTTTCTATGGTAACCAAACAGAAAAGTCAGCAGAATTTTATTCAAATCGTAAGTCAAATAAAAAAGACATCAAAGTGAGATATTGAGATTTTTCAGTTGCTGACAATCCTACAACAAATTGCAAAGTAACCATGACGATAAGCTATAGAAGCAAAAATGTTTCGAATAATTCTGTAAAAATAGAGTATATATGACAAACAACAGCAAGTAAAACACACAGACACACAATGACTACTTGCTAAAGACTACAATCTCGCATTGAAACCTTCCTCTTTCTAAAGACTTGCTAATCCTGTACCACAACAGCTGAGCATTACAAATTTATATATCACAGCATTCTAACTGACCAAATCAAATACTTTGATTGGCTGTTTCAAAATATCACTTCAAATCCATTGGCTACTTCAAAAATATCTAAGCAATCTGATTGGCTATTTCATATCTGATATAAATAACACTGCAATCTGATTGGACCATTCAAAACCTGCCTCTGGATCACTTTCTCTATGCTTAAGTTGAACTTTAAATGGACTTTCTTCAGCCTGGCCACTAACTTTTCGCTTCTGGGAGCCGCTCTTACATCGAATCTCAAGATTTTCAAAACGGTCTTCAAAACTTTTACCTTGAGAGCTACCACGTCTCAGTAATGGATGTTGGATATCGACAGAGGGAGTGCGAGATCTTAGCACGATATCTTGAGATTCAGACGCAGATGGGCCTGAGTCGGATACGATTGAATCTCGGCGAGAGTTGGGCAGAGAATCTATCATCGCATCACTCTTAATAAAGCAATTATAGAATACACATATTATACAGATGGTAGGATATTTAACCTCAACTTCTATGATATATGACCTCTTTTTCAAAAACCATCATTCAAGGAACAGAAGCCATACATATCACAAACATTTCTTTGATACAAAAGCCCTTGACCATTTTGAGAAACAAACATAGTCAAAAAAAGTTTCTTAAGTATCAAAAAGAAATGTAATGGTTACACATATACAAACGAAACACAAACGAACAGACATAAAATGTTGACATATTCTAAGCCTTGAACTATTCACAAAATAGAAAAAAAAGATAATTCACTCAATACAATATACATGTAGAGCCTGCAAAAATATATCTGTAATGCAAAATCAAATGAATAGCGTTAAGATATTATTTTTTGTACAAAGAGGTGGGTGGGGTAGTGCTGTGCTGTAATGCATAGATAGATACTTGCAAGGCAGTTCTTTGTAAATGGTAAAATGGATAATTATGTAATTAACATGATATATACATTTTAAGTATAAAAAACCTATTGTTACATACAAAGTAATTAAAATTCCCAATTTTCTATTTGATGAATTCAATATATAAAATTTTAGTACATACATTTTTACAAATAAATCCATTGCATATTTCAAAAGCTTATGTAGATCTAATTACTTTAAAATTGTATCCCAAGTAATAACAGTGATAGAAAATATTATGGTCGCAGGAAATATTGAGTAAAAGATAAAAAAAATGGCTACATTCCAAAATTAATAAAATATGTAAAATTTTAAGAACCATTGCATACAGAAAACTCACACAGTGACATAAATATATGAAGGTCAAATAAATTATTTCAATTTTCAAAAATGACCACAAAAAAAATGCTGTTATTTTTTAAATATTTTCTATAATACAATCACAATTGTCGTTATGTATATATCATGTTAAATAAAGTGCAGAAAATATGTCACTAATCAAAAAAATCAGCTATCAGTAAAAAAATCAACATATTTTAATATTGTTGAAAATAATAAGCTATATTTTAAAAATAATGAGCTACATTTTTTAAAATAATAAGCTACATTTTTTTAAAATGATAAGCTACGTTTTTTTTTTCAATTTTCAGACAAAAAAGCTCCAATTAATATTTAATTGAGCATCAAAATTATTCAACTCCGATAAAAGGCACTGAAATTGTTAAAACATTGACAGCACCATAATAAGGTATAAAAATTCTAATACATAGAAGCTTCAGTGTTTTAAAACATTCCACAAAATATAACAAAAAAAATCAAGAGACATAGAACATAAAAATCACTGGATACTACTAAATTAAAACAAAATATATTTATTTCACAAATAACAGTCAAAGTATAAACGATTATATCAATCATTACGATCCTTGCTCTACAAAAACTACCATTAGACATTCGTGTTATTTTCACAATAAAATATTAAATGTGCAAATCAAATTTTGGGCTATTCTAATGTAACATTCGAAAGATTATCAACATTGAGTTAATATATATATAGTTTATTGATGAAATAGATGAAGTTAGTTGATGAAATATTTTTTAATTACAATAATCAATTATATTTATCACAGACAGCCCAGCACGCACACAGTAGCTTTCAGTAAAATGTTATACAGATATGTACATCAAATTCATAGTGAAAACAAAAGTAGTGCATATCGTGAGTGACGGTATCAATTTGAAAGCAAAAATCTTTAGGACAATATATATATAAGCTTTTGTGTGTGTATTATATGCTCAAAATTAGATAATATACGAGAAAAAAAATAAATATTTACCTTTTCTTCTTCGCTATCAGATTCAACTTTTTTGAGCGCCATCTTGGTGATCTCAATTTGCGACAAGCGACGTTTCTGTTCCACTGAAAAGTTTCAGACGAGAAGCGTCGTAAGAATATTTCGGTACTTTTCAACATTTCGAGACCCAAAAAAAGAGCTAACAAGTAACACGGAAGATAAATATATGGAACAAAAAATCATACAGAATGTTCAATTATATTCAAATGCATTAGTAAAAATGGTTAAACAGCGCATTGTGCTTATCGATTGTATTTTAGTCATATACCAGCTGCAATTATTACGAAGTACAATAATGCGCATTATGCCTTTAATTCGATTAAAATTATGCTTATAAGAAAATAAAAATACTTGCTGCAAGTTTAGCCTTTTTTTTAATTCTCGTTTTCAGCGGAGCGTAAATAATGCATAGCGTGCCAGAAACATGACCTGTATATTTTAAAAGTCTATGTAATACACAGGTACTCATTCTACCAACCTGAGTGCAACAGTACCGAAATAATTAATTTCAACATCAAAGATTTTATGGTGAAAAAAGAAAAAGCATCAAATAAATTTTCATTTTGGTGATATTTGCAAGAAAGGAATTTGAATTTTGGAAAACAGCTTAAAAGAAATTCCGATTTAAGATCTTATGCATAGTCGTTATTGGCAAAATAAAGAATGAAAATATTTTGAAATAAGCCACCCAGGTGGAGAGAAATGAGTTTTCCAGCATCTCTGTTCTAATCACCTACCAAAAAGCCTGCTAGCTACACTAGTACACACAGTGTGATGCAAACTATACAATTAATTTACATATAAATTTTTATACAATCTATTGTTAATGTGACAGTGAAAAAAAATACATCAATTTTCTATGAAAAGGATTAATGAAACAAATTTGCAAGCAGTATTACTTTTATTCTCAGCATATGCTTAAAAGAACTCAATCAAAATTATTCAGCATCACTCTTCTAAACTACAGCATTTAATGTGAGTACCCCTCCCACTAAGTAATCAATAATCATATTTTTAGTAATCTGGAAATTATACATAGTCTGACGAGGCAGAGATGTCTTCCCTTGCAATGTTTAACACCTTCGTTGTTTCAATAAGAGTGGCAAAATTTCTAGCAGAAACATCAACTACATTGGAAGACCAATGTGACTATGGCATTACAATTCTGTAGTAGTACCCCTCCCAGTATGGCAGTTAAAGGACTCTATAAAAGTACCCCTCCCACTATGACATTGAAAGAACTCTGTAACAGTACCCCACCCACTATGACATTTAAAGAACTCTATAACAGTACCCCTCCCACTATGACATTTAAAGAATTCTGCAACAGTACCCCTCCCACTATGGCAGTAAAAGAACTTGGTAACTCCTCCCATTATAGTATTCAAATATACATTTGCATGAAAAATAATCTCACAAATAAAGGGACCAATATAGATTTTTTTTCTTTCAAATGGTGAGCCAAATCTTTAACCAGAAATTGGAAATTTTCTACCAGCAAGCTAAACAGTTGAAAATATCCATTAAAAAAACAAAAACAAGGATGATGCAACGTGACAGCATCTTGAACTAATGTGAAGTTTACGTGAATTATCGTAGCACATTTTTAGTAAATACTCAGCACCTTTACTTCAAAGCACAACATCAACATTAGCGCTTGCAGTCTCCTCATGAAAAAATACTGCACGAGAGAAAAAACGTGAACAATTCTATGACGACTACAACCAAACAGATGAAAGCAGGTCAGTTGATAACAACAACAGTAATTAATTCAATTCAGTTACTTTTGCCAATTCTGGAAACAAAAAAGCATTATTTTTGGTCATCTAAAAACAGAAAAAAGGGGTCTGAGCGCAAATAGGGAGCAGTTTTCTATCTACTTGTCAACCAGCGTGGGTCTCAAAAGACAAATTCCAAAGAAACGTACTTGTAAGTTGACTCTCTTTACGATCTTGAAAAAAATGAAGACAAAAACTTTGAAATCGAGAGTATAGAGCGTAAAGCCAAACTCTTGAAAACGATGTCAAAAAAGCAAAATGCTGCTTTAAACAGTATATACAAGAAAACATTCTGGTAGCTATAATACACGGCAAATGTTCCCCCTAGTACCCTGCAGGCAAAACTTAAAGGCAAAATTAGCGAAATTCCTTACGCTAAAATTTTACTACTAAGAAACAAGCAGCTACTGTAGTGCATTTATAAATTGTAAATCATGAGTAACCTACCTGGACAACCTATAACCTCATGATTTTTTTGGGGGGGGGCATGATATGAATCAATATTCCTAATATTTATGCTTAAGCTAATGTTGCAATGCAAGAAAATAAAAATGAGAAAATAAAAGAAAAACAAATGATAAAACAGCTTCATTAGTGACCCAAGACGCGGGTGTTTAATGAAACTGTCGCAATGTGCTAGCTTTTATTCATTGGCAAGCATAGACTTGAGGCGTTCTCCAGTAATCCAAAGTACAAAATGTGTACAAAAAAAACTAAAAAGATGGATATCTGACAATTTTAACCAATATCAACATTAACCAAGCAGTAACACAGATACGCTGACTACAAATGATAAAAAAAGCAAACTGTTTGTATAAAAAAAATAAGAGAGAGTAAAATAAACTCTGCATTTGACATACTGGGAGCTGGCTCATCTGAAAATAAAGTACGATTACACCAGTGTAAGTACTGATAAGTATCATATACACATTGGGCAAAGAAAGGAACATTCGTGTGTACATGATTTACGATTAAAAATCAAATACAGATCAATTTTGTTTAGTAAATCATTTTAGTTCTGTAAAAGTTATTTTGAAAGATAGCAGACATGAAATACCGTTTTCTAATCGTATCAAACGACTTCCATAATGTTTTCAGTACGGGTCCATTTCCATTTTTTTATTCAAATTTACGAAATAAGGCCATACTTAAAAAAACTGGTTTGCAGTTACTGATACATTCAAAATCCTCCATATATATTTTAGCATTGTTGAATAAATATTTTGTTCTCTTTTCCAGTTTCTACCTACCTACCACACTGTTAAAAGTTTGGATTGAGTAACCGCAAAACAGTATTTTTTATGGATGGCCTAAGTCTATATATTTCTTGTACAAAATGTAAGTGAACAAATGAACCTAGTCTGCAATTAAAGATTAATCAACACCCACCCTCCTTAAGATAACCCCAAAGCACACAATGAATATTCCTTTCTAGATTGCTGGAGCTAGCCAGCAATGGTGGACATAACAGGTATAATTTACACGAACTGTCAACACTGTCAAAGCCAACTTGTCTGAAATATTTTTTAAGTCTTTTCATAAATCAAAGGTTACACATCATATATAAGTGTCTTAGGAATACATTTTAATAAATGTCACATTCAATGGGCTGTCATCATACTGATACCACGGCAACATCCTTTTAAAGCAATAATTTATAAGCTAATTGTAAAGCCAAATTAAAATCTAATTTGTTAAAAGTACAAATATAATATTTGTTCAGACATGTTGGCTTTTTCAGCTCATACACAGGGGGTGGGGTATTGTTTACCTTGGCGTCAATCTGGTACAAAAAATGACATTTTAGCCCACAGCTCATTACATGATGTTTTGGAGGCACACAATTCATCACAATCATACACAGCCGTGTGCTCAATTAAACAACTTAAAAATATTTTTATTTTTGATTCGATTTTAATTCCATTAGTGAGCTTTAAAAATTTAAAGATATCTAAAATTATTTTCATGAATTTTTATCAATTATCAACTGATACTACTATCAATAATGTTCATAACAGTGAGAATGTAAACTCAAAATGTCTGACATCCTAAAAGAAGTTTAAAATGTTAATAAAAAAAAACATAAAAATATTTATTAAAATTCATTACTGTTATATTATTAATATTTTTTATTGTGATTAAAATACGAAGCAAAAAAGTCTGTTATAGAAATTAAATTAAAACATACAGATATTTAATAACAATATGCGCTTGCGTAACAAGTAGTATATCTGTAAGCATATTGAGTTAATGTCTGTCAAAGACAATAAAATAAAGGTTATATGGTGTGTGCGATCAAATATACAAATTGGTTACATAATGAAAAACATTTTATGGAGAGGAACGTTCATTAAATGTTTTTTAATTCTGTGCAGGGAAAATAGCTTGTTCAGTCAAATATACACAATTGGTTACTTAAAATAGTACATTATAAGGAGAGGATGTTCGTGTACAATCTTAAAATTGCAATCATTGCTCGTCAGGCGTTAAAACAGAGGACAATGAGACAAGGTGTCATTCCAGTGATTAGGCCTTGGTCCAGCAATGAACATTTTGTCATGTCGGCTAATGCAGGATAATAAATGAATAGCTTTGTAACATTTAGATTCATTGAACAAGATTTTTCTTGAAAAACTTCTTGATTTATTCAATGAAGTTGTGATTTTTTTCTGAGAGCCAAGAAATATCAGTAACTTTGAGTCTGAGTAACATAATCTAATGTGAAATGTTCATTATAGTTAAATTTCTTGCTTGGCACACATTTTTTCAAGCAAATTTGACCACTTCAGTCTTTATCACTCACTGTACAGTAGAAACCCACTAAACCCGTTCCTCTATATACCGGTTTCTCCTCTAAATCAACCAAATGTTCAAGTCCCGATTTTATTAGTATATAATTCAAAGAACCCCTCTAAACAGGCTTGGTTTATCCACAAACAAATCATTTTGAGACAATACAACAGTACTTTATACAGCATCCGATAAAACGTTGTTGAAATAAATCATTTTACAAATAGCTTTCAATCCTTGAAGTTTCGATGGACACTTGATGCAAAACGTTCATTGCTTCCAATCATTACTGGATCAGTTTTAAGCCAATGGAGTGAAGATTCGGTATTTTATTGAACGATATTTGAAATGGTGCATACATAAGGGCGAATTGGGCACAGGGTACATACCTTTTTTCTCAGGAACCACTCTTTTTAATTCAACCTGGGAAACTAATAACAATTTCGCAGTGCTTAATTAAATTTTTGAGGCCATAAAAAAAATATCGTCCTCTTATGTACTAAGTATTCCTTTTTTTTCGTATTTTTCCGATATGATTTTTTTTTCAATAAATTACCAATCTATGAGAATTTATTGATCTACGTTTGAGCATTGCACTGAGGTAATCTTGAAATCATATGATTGCTTTTATTGATTTTTAATTCAATAAATGTTTTTTTAAAAAATCAATTCCATAAAAGAATTTAAAAAATCAAATCAAAATATTTTGCTATTACCTCTTGTTCATGGATCAATCTTTTTTAAATAAGAAATGTTTGAATTCAGCAAGAGCCGCACTTTACGCTGCTGAGCAAGGGATACGCAGCTAGCGTGTTATTTACACTGTAGAAATATTTCTCACATAATACACACGTTTATTGAACACAAAAAAATTAAACATAAAAAATAACCAATCCTAATGAAACGATTCACAACAATTCACACCATCCCACTCACATTTATCATATCTTCAAGCAATCAATATAACATTAAATACAAGTTTCACAAGAAATATTAAATACCAGGAAACAATTATAACAAAATTCAATCACAAAATGTTGTAATAGCTTTTACATCTGTTACATAATATTCACAGAAAATAATTAAAATCTTGACTTAATTCTAAAAATAGTAAATTGTTTCTATAAATAGATTAATGAACATGGACTTATGGGATGGTAAATACCTGGTTTAAGTAATCCCCAATCAATATCTTCTTCTTCATTCTTCTTGCCTTTGCCTTCCCTAAAATGTCATTTCACCATAAATAATGTTTGTACAAAACTCTGGATTGATAAGGGCAGACAAAAAAATATTTTCAGTTACTCAATCGACGTTATTTTTTGGCGCTGACTCTAAAGCTCCTTGAGATAAGTCGGGTGCTCGTGATATCGAAGCCCGTAATAATGAATTTTTACTTTACTAAATTGCAAATGAAAGGATTGTCTTTTCTTCATGTATTGACATTACTTAAGTACCATATATTATATAGATGTGTCTGATCCACATACCTGTGTTTAAGAAGTGATCTGAAATCCATAGCCTGATCTTTTGGATCTGTGAAAAAGAAAAGTACAATATATTAGAGATGTTACGAACTCGCAGAAGTCTGCAGCATATTATTATAAAAAACAATTAAAACTAGATATTGTATTTAGAAAGAAGTGGATTTCCCCATAAAGCCATAAATTTCCTCTCTGTGTAAGCATTATACTCAAGTTTGTGCACATCATCTGTTATTACTGTTAAATTAATGGATTGTTGCATTGAAAAACTTAACGTGCAACAGATTTTTAATATGATGCGTTTGACGAAAATTGGCCATTAAGTTGCATTAATATACAATTTCTCTTGATAGTAGAATGAAAGATGTAGTAAAGTTTCTATTTTCACATATAATTGCAATAAATTTGATAAAATTGTAATGCAGAAGACATAGCAACAGCCGCTCTGACCAATAATCGAAACTTAAATTTCATCGAAGAGAAACTTTCATCTAACAATGAGGCACACTGTATTTTTTGAATGAAAAATGTATTTTTTTAATGTAAAATGAGTGGATACTTAGGTAAAAAAACCCAAAAGGTTTGTTTCTGGTTACATGCCCAAAACAAAATGGGTCAGAAGGTAGAGATTTTTTTTATTTCTTTTTACATATATCAGCAACACGGTATATGTGTGCCTAAATATTAATGAGCAGTGAAAATTATGATAGTGCTATGATTCAGACGCCATAAAAACTTATGAGTGGGCAGGTAAAATATTGGGTCAGTCAGGTAACTGGAAACAAAGCTTTTTTTAGGCCTTACCTTTAATGAAAACACTCCATACAACTTTGTCAACAACAACGCCTTCCTGTTCGAGCATCAGCGTATACTTTGCTTCATCAGCAAATCTTGTCTTCTGTACTTGGAGTAAGGCCGAGTTGTCACGGATACCAAAGTTTGTGCGAGAATCTTCTCTGATTTCTCTGCCAGCTCTGTAGAATTTGATGGTGGGTGGGGGAAGATCAGACAGTAGATCCAGTCCTATCTTCATTCTGAGTGGCTCACCTGAAGAATATTGTCATACTTCAAAAACAAATGAAACAAAAATATTTAAACAAGATGGCCCAAGGACCCTAGGTCGCTCATCTGAGGAACATTGCAAACACTGAAAGTGTTTATAAAACAAAAAATGTTTGTTAAACATGTATGCTCCCTTAATAGCAACTAAGGACTACTAAGTGATGAGACATACCAAATATCAAAGTTCTAAGCCTTGCGATTTTGAACATAAAGATTTTTAAGATTTCATTATAAAACTCAATGTAAAACAATGGATCCCCGGGGCGGGGCCCATTTTGGAACCAATGAGCATAATTTAAGCAAACTTAATAAAGGACCATTAGGTGATGTAATTGCAGTAATTGTACTTTAGATACACTTTTAAAAGCATTCTTAATTTCAATTCTGATCAAATACCTTCATAATAATGTAAAATTTAGGTGACAAAGATTCGTAGCTCAATAATTCACACAATTAAGCAAATAACAAAAAAAAGAAATAAATTTAATGGCAGTCAAAGCTTCAACTTGATTAAATATACAAACTGAGCCAGTAATATCATAATACGAACTATTTTTGTAATTTCAGCATGCCTTAAAAATTAAACAGCACTGCAAACCCTCTCAAAAGGACCATGCGTAAACATGAGAACAGCACTTCATGTGACGCACTTTCAGATGAGAATTTAACTTAGTATTAAACATAAGCATGGTAAAATACCTTCAATGATACTCTGGTTATCTGGTTTATCTTTGATCTTGTGGGTTGGTCCTTCAATCTTAATCTTTTGTTCTTCTTTATGTTTTTGAACAGAAATACGGCGACCTTCTCCAGCCTGATGGAACAAAAAATATGGAAATGTTTTACTTTTGTCTCCAATGATTCATGAGTACAAAAACACACATGTGTTTATTAAAACCGAGGTTAGAATCAACGCCTTTTGCTAGAATTTATTTTTAAACTTTTGCTTTTTTCTAAATTGAATTAACTAGGTCTCTTAATTTAATAAACATTTAAATGCTAGATTATTTTTATGTATTCTTGCAAAAGACATTGAACATTATATAGGTGAGGTTGACAACATTTTGGATAGCACTAGCCCCTGAAAGTTAGTTAAATTCATGACTGCACAGATTAAAGCCACAGTATATCATAGCTCAGTGTAGTGACATTACAAATTAGTGAGAATCCATAAGAGGCTAGAGCAACACATGTTTTAAGACACAAGAAATTAGCCCAAAGGCGGATTAATAAATGAAAGCAAAGTATTTAAATCACAAATAGTAGATAGCTTTGTATGCATATTTAATAATTTCATAAATATTAATGCATATTGCAACCTGAAACAGAAGTAAGCATAACTGAAAATTGAATTAATTGAGCTTTTTAAAATGTAAATGAAGAATGGAAAAAGTGAAAATTATTAATTGTGTACTGCAAATTTGAATAAAAATTAGGAATAAAACGTCAAATGCAAATAGGTTATTGTAAAAGACATTCAGGTTATAGTTTAGAAAGATATCAAATCTTTGTCTTGCATTCAGTATAAGTTTTCAGATTAGAATGAAAAAAGTACAGAATCCTACAGCATCCACCTTAAATATCCCTAGTATCACACAAAAATTATCATTTTTTAAGGTGCTAATTTTCATTTTAAAGGCAATAATTATCATTTTAAAGCTCACAATTATCACCTGATTGGTTAGTGTAAGGGCAGGTATAAGTGACACTGATTTCTAAATCAGACGAAAATTATCGCCTTTAAAATGATAATTATCGCGTTACACTATCAAAATTTAATGTGGGCGCTCATAGTTTATCAATTCAAGTACATGTACAGTATATTGACAACGAACAATGTCGAACATTGTGATGTCAATGAAAACAAAACAAATGGCAGTAATGATCCTATGTGCAGAAGATCTGTATTCGTTCAAAGCTTTTGAAATTCAGAGGACTCCGTGGAGCAAATTAAACCACTCAAAACGGAGATACTTTGATAAAAATACAGTGCTCCCTCCCAAGAGCAACACTAGTTGGAGTCACAAAAAGTGTTGTTTTTTGGAAAGAGTGTTGTTAGGAGAGAATTGATACTTTCAAAACAGGTGTTTTTTCTTATGTGTTTGTGTGTTTTTTACTGTCATTCCTTGGATGGGAATTGGTCTTTGAAAGTGACATTACAGGTGGGAGCATTGTAGATAAAGAATAAATTCCTTGAAAAAAACACATACAAAATATTCCACTTTCCCAAAATTTTTTAATATCCCAAAAACCCAAATTCCATTCAACACGTAGGACCATACAAACACTGGAGAAGTTTACAAGTCTCTGAAATTTGATCAACATGTAAAAAATGTATAAAATCTTGGCTGCATGAAAAGTAAGAAGTAAGAAGTAAGACAGAAAGTTCACAGACATAATGTACATAAGCCAACGAGAAAGACTTAATACACTGAAAAGCTGAAAATTTTATCAAAATCGATTTTAAATGACTGTTAAGAAAAAAAAATGCATTTCAAACAAATTTGCATCCTTTACTTTTTCCTTGCTTATTAAATGATTCCGTTTTTCCTAACCCATTTTAAATGTCTTCAAATAATATACTATAAACATTTTGCAGCAAATATAACTAAAAATAGAGTAAAGTTTTCATAGTTTCAAAATTTTGTTAATAAAAGCTAAATATGATATAAAATGGTAAGTACTCTGCTAAAAACTTCATCAATGTTAGCTAATAACTCTATTATTTATCGAACAATTAAACGATCAGTTGTCCAAAACAAGATTACTATATTATTTTCAGCATCGGAATGTGAGGCATTAAACGCCGAGTATAGAACGTAAGCTTTAGCTATGAAGGATACAAAATATTGAAAGAACAATAAGCTAGAAGAAGATACATTTATAAAAGATGTACATGTATGTAGATGTGTGAGGTGATTTTAGGCAGATAGATCCACATAATTTTAACCGAGTAAAGCATCATTTATGTTCAAATATTTTCTTAGTTGGACGATAGATATGCGGGTTAAATTAGAAAAGACTTTTGTGCACTTCTCGTAACTAAAGTTTTGATTTTACACCAAAGAATGAATAAATTACCTAGTTAAATTTTCGTCAGATTTCTACGCTGCAACAGACTTCACACAAATCCAGTAAATTTCTATTTGGCGAGTAAACTTTTCAAAAATAATGTATTCATGCTGGTGGTAAATTGTTTATTTTTAATACCCTTCTAATAGTTTTGGCTAGAGCTTTAAAAAAATTCAGTTGGAACACAGCTAAATACCATTCCAGACAACTTTGTACTTATGATGCTTTGCAAGGTTAAAATTAATTCACAGAGAAGACAGAAAGAGAAATAAGGCATTTAATGACAAAAAGTGTTAATGAATGGCATGGCTTGTTAGATCATGGAATAATGCATGACTCGAGTTAGAGGTTATTTCAAGTAAACTAAAATACCTTCTTTTCTACCACTTCCAAGACAGTTTTCTTAACTAATTCATCATCCTGCATAAACATATACAAACCGAAAAATAAAATAATCACATCTACGTTACTACAAAACTTAAAACCCAGCCTTGTATAGGATTGGTATGTTTGCAATGAATGCTCCCATCCAGTCAAAACTTACCATGTTCTAAACAGGACTGTGCAAAATTCAGTGAGCAGCCAACCTGTGGCTGCTGATTGGTCACTTAAATATTTCATGGATTTTGATTGGTTATAATTTATTTGTTTTGATTGGTTTATATTTGTTCTCAAAAAGCGAAGTTTCTTATTAAAGAAATCAGAGCACCATACTATGAATACAAAATATTTACATTTAATATTGAATGCACCAAATAATTGAACATGAAGTAAATGCACCTAAGCCTTTGCCTCATAATACCGCATTTCTCTGCATCTGAAGCAGACGACTTTTGAAAACTGTGACAAAAAGAAGCCATAGCTTGTAATGAGTAGTAGCTTCTTTTGCCACAATGTTTTCTGATGTTTTGTATATTTGCTTTGAATTTGGAAGAGTCTAAAATATGCTAATGAGGCAAATGGTTAACCGTTATTATCAAACTGTGAAACTAATGATGTCGGGACTATTCATTCTTTTTACAGTTATCAAGATTTTAAGTCATAGCCATGGCAACCATTGGATGGGTAGCATTCATGACAAGAACAACAATTGTTAGGCAAACCAGTACTAATGTCATGAACAAAAATTTCTACATCGATAGAAAAAAAAATGAATAAAAATGTGCAAAACATACATTGAAAAGAAAGACACACACACAGATTTTAGTTTTTAGTTAAATATGCTGAGTGATTTGATGAAAATACTTAGACCCAAATTTTTTTTAAGGGGCTGTAAATGGTTGTCCCATTTTGAATTGAGGTTTATTTTTACCTTCCATGACATGAAGATATGTGTCTTTCAGTCAAAACAATTTTACTAAAACTACAAATTAATAAAACAATTTCACATTAAAAAAAAACACTCAACAAAAAAATTAAGTCAGTACATTGATTACTGATATAGGGAGACATTAAAAGCCTGAAAAATGGAAGATGTGAACCTGCATGATATTATTACGTTTTTGAAATTTGATGTATTTATAGTATTAATGATAAGCAGATATTAAGCTACTTAGTATAAGCATCAGTACGTTTGAAATTACAGCTGAAAGTTTCACTAAATAGCAGCTTAGAGTAACAGGGTTCGTCTAATGACCATCTTACCTCCTTACGTTGTTTTGGTTTGGGTTTGGGAGCCAAAGTATTAACAGGCTAGAATTAATATACATGTCATGGTGAAATAAGACAAATGTGTTCATGTTTAAATATTAGGTATGGAACACTATGTACGATAAAAACTGGAGAAAAAGTGAAACTTATAAAATATGTTTAATTAAATCAGAAAGCGGTTTATTTAAATTAATAAAACAAAAGGATTTTTGCATTTAACACAGCGAATTGAATGTGGTTGAGTATACATATAAGACAAATATAGCGCAAAAAATGCTAGCGAGCATATAATATACAAAAATAAATATACATGTCTGATCAGCGCATAGCTATACAATATGTCCCTAAAACAAGCAGGTTATCTACAAAAAACGGCAATTATTTGACGGCTACAGATTACATCAAGTATAATACAACAAAAAAGAACAAGTTCATTTTGTACGCTACGCAGCAAATCACACCCTAATCTAACCTGCAAACTACGCTTAAAAATTGATATATGCACCGCAGAGCAACCATGGGCAGATTTTTGTAGAGATTCAATCGTTGAGATGATAGATATGGGATAATGTACAGAAAGGGTTTTAAAGTTACAAATAATTCATTATAACAACAATTTGGCACAATTTTGGACACGTTTTTAAAACGTAATAGGTTTTAGATCAGTTAAATACATTTATTACAAAAATTGAATTTCCACACAAATTCTGCCCTGCCGTATTTTTTTTCGCTACATCTGACACAGCGAACCTCATCATAATATATTATATCATCGTCTGAGTCATAATCATCATCAAGATGATTTGTATCACTCGTCTCTCGGTCCTGGAAAATCAGATACATCTATGTAACATGTCTAACAATATGATTCTCAAATAGCTTTGTGTCATTCCTAAAAAAACTTAAATTAGAGTTTCAGATTATGCAAAAGAGCTCAAAATACTCTCTTAGGAACATACAGTTGTCCTATAGAGCTTAATTATCCACAATAGCTCAAATTATCTTTAAGGAGCTAAAAGTAAGCTAAAGAACTGTAAGGTACCTAAAGAATTGAAAATTATCCTAAAGAGTACAAATTATCTTAAGGCTAAAATGACTGGAAGAGCCTGCAAATCTCAAACAGGCCAAATTATGAAGAGCTTGAATTATACTAGAGAGATCAAATTATCTGCAAGAGCTTATAACAATAATATTACAGCAATAACGTTAGTTCAACAAACAATTCTTTTTTAACGAGCATTTGCGCGCTTGATGAGTTTAGAGACCACACCGCCTCGCGGAGCAGCTTTGCATTCAAAACTCGCTTCAGAGCAAATAGAGCAGGCTTGCCACGTACAAAACTTGAAGCACAAGTATTTCAACCAATCCTGGGTAACACTACGCTCTATACAGATACAGCAGCACAGATTTACAAGTCAAGTTGGCATTTTAATGATGGGTATCACCACAATTCATACATTGCAAGTTAAAAATTCACATTGAGGTACGGTGTAAACTATTAACTGTGAAATCATTGTGAACTGTACAAATTGCACGAAGGCTGTGAAAAAATAGCACGTGGGACACAGACCACAGTATGGCCGTGTGTTACAGCTCCATCTATCTATATAATCACCGACACTTCAATAAAAATAGATCGAAATTCAAATACAACACTTAATGGTTTGTTGTTTAAAAGAACGAAAGAAAAAAAAAGTCTCCTACCTCTTCAAGATCTGTCAACTTGTCTGATGTGGTCATGAAAGAAAAAAGAAAAAATATCAATGAATTACACTGAGCAACAAAAAAAAGGGAGCCCCGTTATAAAAAAGAATCAATAAACTAAATGAAACTAAGACAAAAATAAGCAGTAAGAACGAAAATGAAACAAAAAGGTTAAAGATATGAAATTAAACAAAAGTCTTTTTTTCAGATTGTCTTTATTAGATCTGAAATAGATAATTAAATCATTCAAGATGAGCGAGAAAATAACTCATATTATTCAAAACATCAAAACGTCCAACCCGCAGTATTTTTACATGATACTGTCTTTTGCGTGATTTACAAAAATATGTCTGTAAGGAAAATGACAAAACATGCATACGAAAGTCACATGCAGTGAAGGGTTATGTCCCCTTATATTCAATATTCATAATTTTAATATATTATAGAGCTATTGATAGAGTACAAGAATTAATGATTTTTCAAGCCAAGCACTGACGATTTGAGTTAGGAGTGAGAAAATATTGTTTTTAAGTAATCTAAGAATTGTGCTTATGTGCATTAACAAACAAAATAAGACAAAACATGAAAAACACTAAAATAATGCCATGACAAGATAAGTAATTATCAGATGTAATATCTTTTCTTAAGAATACTTTAATACAGCGATCTTGATTTAATGAGTAAAAATTCCGTTTTATTAATTACATATAATGAAAATGAGTACTTCATCTTTTTTTACAAGATGTAAAACATGCATCAGGCCGAGAGACATAAAACAAATTAAAATCTGAAATAGAGCCATGAACACTGCCAACAGATGTGTTTCGAGCATGTATATACCGATGCCACTGAAAAATACGCAATTCTACGAAGATCATCAAATATTTTGTTTCAAACGCAATACACATATTCATACTGCACAAGCGTAAAGCCTACCTGAGATTGGCCCATCAGTAAGTGGAACTCCTCGACTATCGACACAGTTCATAGCACTGTCGTCATCATCATCTTGAGAAATTTAACCAGGATAGAAAGCCGTCAAACAAACATACACACCAACACACACACGGAAGAAAAAGACAGTATTCGATCAACCATTGGCTATTTATGTTTTTATCTGTCAAACTTTCTTGTAATCCCTTGATGTTAGACATTGATAAACCCATGACCACAAATATTGTATGCAAGACTTGTGTAGCTTAATAACGATGCCAGTATTCAATAGCATCTCATAGTCAGGAAAACATTACCATTAAACAACAGTGTGATCATTTATCTAATTAATTGAATCTATAGCCAATGGTAGAACTGAGCAATTTATCGATCATTGAACCCTTTATCGATCATTGAACCCTATGCCTCATATTACATATTGCATTTCCCTGCATCTGAAGCAGACGACTTTTGAAAACATTGTGGCAAAAGAAACCATTGCTTGTAATGAGTAATGGCTTTTCTTACCACGATGTTTTCCACTCTGTCAGAGAGAAATAACCCAATTTTCTTGAATACATTGATGTTTTGAATATTTGCTTTGAATTTGGATTTTTTTAGCATTAATGTGCTCTACACTTAGAAAAGAATTACGGCCAAACTTACATCTGATGTTTAATTGTTACAAATCAAAATTAAATAAATGGATTATAATAAACAATTAAGCTTTTTTCACATTGTACTTTGCAATGAATGAACTTAAAATGTAACAAAGTTCGTCCATAAATTGCTCAGTAATTAACCAAGTGTTCTAGACAGTCGTATCAATTATTTCATAACATTACGAGTATAATAACTCGTATAATTAATCAGGAGATGTGAAATAATTAATACCTGCCTAAAAGATGATAAAAAATGAAAGAATCATCAAATGTTTGGGCACGTGACCTTCCAAAAATAGTGAATGATTATTTTTAAGGCAATAGGCAAATTCCTAATTACTTACTCAAAGAAATTTTCCGAAAACATATAAAAATGATTTTTTTAAAAAAGATCTTTAAAATTACCATTGTTAAATTGTTAATTTACACTAAAAGCTGATTACAATATTTATTAGCACCACTTGAATAATTTCACTGAAGCATGGAGTGAGTAATATCATGTTATCGGAACATCGAAATTTAGTCTGGCTCCTGTAAGTCACATTAATGCGTATTAGAATAATAACGCAGCGCCATCTATTCTTAGAATTATCATACAACACTGACATTATTATTTAAGTAATATATTAATCAGTTCATACATTAATCATTAATTATGACCCAGTGACTAAAAAAGCTTGATTGTTAATAATGTGCCTATGTCTTGCTAGCACCAAGGTAATTACTTAAAGCGGGTGTTTGGTCGTCTAATACGTGTCGACTAATTAAGGGGTGATGGTCTATGTGCAATTATACCAGTACTTAAATCATACTCGGTTATGCTACATGAAGTCCCTTCAATTCGATATGAACGCAACTCCCCATGCACCAATATCTAAATGTCATCTTGATTATATTATGTAATTGATATCTCATTTCATATGTCAAACAAATAGAACTGCATTATGGAGCTTCCAAACAAAACAAATTCCATTTTGTAATTTTCTGGTGTATAAACAAATGAAATATTAACATGTATACAAGCAGGTTTGAGGTGACTAAATTCATGTGCATTTATTGTGGCTATGATCAGAGGATCATAATATTACAAAATATAGATTTCTTGCGTTTGAAATATTCAAATTACATCAATATGCAAACAAAGTGAAGAGCTTTTCGTCATGATGAACATCAGAACAAATTCGATGGAATGTGACCTAACATGCCTGGATTATCTAATTACCACAACTGATTCTTAATCGTGCGTTTTATGCTCAATGAAAAGAAGAGTGGGTGGGGTATTGTGTTTTTCTATAGAAGCATTTAGTTCAAGGTAGAATCCATAACTATGACAATTACAAATAAAGTACTTTTATACAATCTATGTGAATTAAAAAGTGCTAACAAAATTATCACTGGAAAGCATTTTGACAATATTGGTCTAATAATGGTTACCTAGCAACAATAATAATCTATGGGTCAAGGTCATATCTAAGGAAGGCCACAGGATATTGCAAATATCAGCAAACAAAAACATTTCAACGCTTTGGCAACACAAAGAGATAAAAAAAAATCTAAAATATATGGTTCAAATATTGCAAAACCATATGAATAAGAATCAAAAATCTTTTTGTAAGCTGATATTCACGATAAACAAAAGACAATATCGTTCCATGCAATACAACCAACAGAATTTAAAAAAAGATGAAATCAATTATTACAGTAAATTGAAACAATTTTGGTAAATTGAAAAAAGAAAACAAATACTTAAATCATTTGAAGTTGATAATAAATGTCAAATAATGAAAAATTTATTTATCAGAATGTATAAATGATAAACATGTTGGTTGTATTAAGATATACAAACACTATCATCTTACCTTCTTCAACTATTATTGACGGTTTTTTAATGTATGACATCGTTGGTTTACGAGGATCAAATTTTTTTGCACTTCCTGTTAAATAACATTTCACACAAAACAAGATTAACTAAAATCACTTCTAAGGTAAAACTTGGTACAAACCCTGCTCACGTATTATTTAACACATTGCTGCTACTCTCCCTAAAAGGTCTGTGAAAACGGTTCATTTGAAAACAAATGGAAAGAAACTCAAAATTCAAAACCAAATGGTGCATGAAATAACTACAGCCAAAAATGTGCTCCAAACAAGACAGATAGAGAGTCAAACAGAAAACGCTCACCTAAAACTCAGATGAGGATGATCCCATGTTGGAGGAGGGGGGGGGGGTAATCTTTTTACTTCGATAAAAGTTTAAGGAGATGCATCCCGCATAATTTTTTTCACTGGGTTAAACCCATCATATTTTTTTAATTGGGTTTAATGCTGTTTTTCAACAATTTTAAACCTAATCAGTTTACCTGGACTATATTCTAACCAGTATTAACTTACCTTTCCACAAGGAGCAGGCAACCTCTCCACATATAGAGGAAAATTGACATTTTGTCAAATTTTTGTAAAAGGGTATGACTTGCAATGACTGGGATTTGAACTGGGATGGCCGTGTTACAAGACCAGCACACTAACCACTGGACTACAGTCACAGCAACATAAATATTAACTTGAGCTTCCATATGATTTATTGGACAGAGACCAATCAAAATAGCTTACAATTAGCCTTGGCTCAATGTAAGCTCAATAGAACACTGCAAACATATTTAAAAAATTGTAAAACCTCTGGAAAAATAAAGTTAATTGTGCAAGCATGCTGTGTGGTAAGTAAAGGTTATTACAAAATCACCCTACGGATGATTGTAACTCTCCCAGGCATTCCTGAAAATGTATCACTCAATAAAAAGCAAAATAAAAGCTACAGCCAAAAGCTTAACGGAACAATCGCTGCTGTGAAGCAGTTAGTAATGACAACAAAATGCTTTAGTGTCTACATAAACACTACAAACACTTGTTAAACATTTTAAATAAGTAAAGCAACTTGACAAAAGAGATATTTCTCCTGAAAACCAAACTTTTTCAACACAATAATGCATCCTGTTTGCACATAATAAGTCAATAATACACAAACAAAAACTGCAATGAACTAATACGCAAAACATTCATGGACAACACAAGCAGTGGTTAGATACGATGAGAGACGTGATGATATTATAACGATTGTAAGATACATTTAACGCATCACCGGACTGTAGAACAATACATGTATATAAGTCAGCGATGCAGTACAGTACAAATACGGCAATGTTTGTTCAACCGATTGCAATACCTATTCTGTATTCATCTGTTTCACCAACTAATATAGATGGCGCTCTTCCTCGACGTGGAATAGGGAGCTTAGGAGATTCACTGCGAGACTTTGGGGGCGTTTCCTGCTCTGGTGAGGGAGCATTCTCAGATTCTTGCTCTACTTGTGTCTTTATTTTTTCATCAACTTTTGTTTCTGAAGCTTTGGGCTCAATTTTGGCAACTTCAGTTTTAGGTTTACCTTTTGCTCGATTAGTTCCTTCAGACTCTATCTCTGTGGCTAGTTTTTTATCATTGTCTTTGCCCTTAACACTAGAATCAAGTTTGATATCAGCTTTCTGAGGTTCAATTTGGTGCAGTTCTTTAGATTTTGAATCAGTCTTTATTTTAAGATTTTCTTTGTCCTTATCGTTATCAATAGCATCAGAATCTTTGGTTTTTGATTCAATACTAATCACAGAAGATTTGCGTACTTCATTATTACTTTTCCTTAGTTCTTTGTCATCTTCAGCATGTTGTGGTTCTAGCAAGGAGTCGATGAGTGAAACAATAATAGCAACAACAACAGTAAGTGTGACAACAATGTCTAAGAACTGATTTTAATCTAAAATATGGGTATTGAACTAAATAGATGATTCAACAACAGTTACATTAAACTTTTTTATCTTTTTTTTTTGTTGGTATCAATCCAATTGGACAAAGGCAAATAACTAAGCGATATAAAAGTTTTGCGGGTATGATTTGATTCTAGCTTATGATCAAGTGGAGCTAGTATTATCTATGACAATCAATGATTGATCTACGACAAGAAGAAAATATAGCAGCTTTAATGTAGCTGTTTATTATGGCAATAATGAACTGTTGATAAAATAAAGGATTTAACTAATTAGGACTCTAGCTATAATGCACACAGTGCGAACTTTTCTAAGCTAAAGGTACAACAATGCATTCTGAAAACCCTGAACAATAATGAAAGCATTCACTGACACTGATCACGAGATGGTCTGCTGATAAAGCTGGTAAAATAAAAAAAATGGAGGCTGGCAGACGTTAAACTGTCCTGTCGCTGTAATATCTGTGCTCAGCACACCTCGGCAGGATGCAAAATGTAAAATAATGGTATGCAGTAACATCTGTGGCCAACCAATAAATGTGCATAATTTTTTTACTAATTCAATGGATGAGTGATCATGTAAAAAAAAGTCTATTTGAATCAACTTTTTAATCTTCGTTTTTAAAGTAAATGAGGTTATTGTAGAAACAATATGAACAAACAAACAAACTGTAGAAATGGTGAAGTGCTCAGCAGCTCTGTGTGTGTGTATATATTAACATTGACAGCTACAATACTGTGAATTACAAATGCACAAAATGACATACAGTGAAATCTCGAGGAGTCATCGGAACAGACAAACCGCTTGATAAACACGGTGCTCGTAACAATGAAGTATTTGTTGGTTGGTTGAAAATTATACACAACTAAGAACAAACATTGACGGGACTTTAAAAACTCCTCGAGATAAGTTGGGTGTTTGTGATATCAATGCTTGTAATAATGAAGTTTTGCTGTAACAGTTAAAATCTATCATTACTCTAAATCAAAATGCTTTTTGGTAGTTTTACATACGATTAACTTTAAAATGACCATGAAGTGCAAAATATAGCAAAAAAGAAATTAAATTTTCACATTTTCAAACAAGAGAAAACAGAACAGAACAGAACGAAAGATGACCAATCACAGTCATTAAGATCATGTGACCTCTTGCTTCACGAGCTGATTGGACAATTACTGATAAGCAAATAATTTTTGTGATTTCCGCTGAAAATTAAGCATATCCTATCTAAATTGAAACTACATGAATATGTGATAGTAAGATATCACTCCAAGGGGAGGTAACTGGAGACAAAACATAGAACACAACAAAGATAAAACATGCTGAAATAACGCACCTGGCTCCTCAGCTTTCTTTTTCTGAAATAAAAGTCACACGTTGACTTTTATTACGAACTCATTATTCACGAAAGATCTCGTAGACAACAAGACTAATGTCTAAATTTCTTGACAAACATTCTCCACAGAGGAGGATAAGGATTGTTTTGTCATTGGGCCTAGCGTCGTTTTTCAACAATTTTTCAGTTATATACGGCAGCCAGTTCATCTAACCAGTTTTCCTGGACTGTATCCTAACCAGTACTAACTTATCCTTCCACACGTAGCCAGCAACTTATCCACATAAGGTGGAAAATTGACATTTTTGTCAAATTTTCATATTTCGATATTAAGACAGCTTCCATACAACAATCACTTATTTACAGGCTAGTGTTTTGTGCGTGATTTTTTTTCTGAATTTTAACATATACACATAATGAGACCGCCTCCATATTTAAACTATGTCTTTAATCCAAAATGATGGGCTTAATGTTGAGGTTTTACTATACTTGACAATGGCATTGATAAAAGACATTAGTAAGCTTTAGTACAGAAAGTTAATTTCGCTTGAAAAGCAAGCTCAAAGAAATTCTAATGAGACATTAAGAAATAAGAAACTGGTTTACCGTTTTTTCTTCTGGCTCGTTAACTTTGACTTTGGCTCCCTCTAGAAAAGAAAGAAAAAAACATCAGATGATAAACTGAAATTCTCATCAAAAAGAAAAAACATTTTTCTCTATCATAATTATTCCTGGATCTAATTTATCAAAGAAAAGTTGTTTTTTTAATAATACAAACTACAGTTAAAATAGAAAAATACAGAAAAGGCTATCCTTAAAAAATTGTTGGTTTGTAGTTACATGACAGATCCCATTAATTTCTCCGGTCTAAAAAATATTTTAGTGATTTCGACGAATTTTTTTTTTCATTCTTTATTTGAGCTTTTTATTTTTATAATAATTTATAATGTTAATAAAAAAATGCCACTGTAACAAATATTATAACATTTTTTAAGGATGGCCCAACTACCTGTCTTTGCATAAACATTTAGTGAACAATAACGCGCTCGTGCATTGAAATCATTACAATTTACGTACAATGATACGCCAAAATTTCCAGACATTAAGTGAGAAATTTGAAGATTAAAAGTGCTTGTATTTAAAAGCTTTAAAGATAACGTCGGAAAATAACTTCCGGATGCATGAAATATTACGTTTTATTTCTAAAACACAAGATGAATCTAAATACTGTATCAAAATGCGATTTATCAAATAAATTCCCGTATTAAAAGTTTCCTTGCGAAACGAAGAAAACCCGGCATGCTACTTAAACGCTAATATGTGGCATCAATTCATTTCATTGATAAACGTTGAATAATATTTATGTAGTGATTCCGATATAAATGTACTTAAAATGTGATTAGCGAATATTTTCATGTCTATCTTTATACAATCCCATTACAGTATGTCTAGGCATTTTAATGACAATAGTGTTTCATATGAATCTAACTTGAGCATGCTACTATGAGATAAAAATACCGACAGGAGAGAGCCTAACATCTTTGTTTGACCTTGAAGTTAAAGGGCCTGTTTCACAGACATACATGTATATTTTAACTAAGATGACAGTTTTTGAATTTAAAGATCTTGCAAAATGGTAAACATTTCACACATTAACCCATTGCCTCATAATATCACATTTCCCCTCACATCCGAAGCAGACGACTCTTGAAAACATCGTGGCAAAAGAAGCCATTGCTTGTAATGAGTAATGGCTTCTTTTGCCACAATGTTTTTTAATCTATCAGGGAGAAATGACTCAATTTTCTTAAATAAATTGATGTTTGTATGTTAGCTTTGAATTTGGAAGAGTCCAAAATATGCTTATGAGGCAAAAGGTTAACCTATCATAGATCACCAAAGATCACTAAGCCATCACTAGGATAAAATATTTCATATCAGTAAACAAGGGGTAGCAAGATTTTGAAGTTTGAAAATTGCTATCTCAGCAAAGTAGTATGTCTGTGAAATGGGCCCAATATCTTTAGGTCACCATAAAACAGGAAGACTGTCAGAACATGAAAATTATCCATGTTTTCAAGAATTTTCAATATCACTGAGATAGTTTTACAATTCATACCTTTGACGGTCAGAGTGGCAGTACTGGCAGCTTTGCCGAAGCTATTCTTGGCGTCCACAGTATATTTACCAGAATCAGCAACAACAGAATCAGTGATGGTTAATGTTGCTGTATTACGTGCAAAGTCAGTTTTACATTTAGCGTCCACTGGTTTACCGTCCTTTGTCCAGTTGACTTGTATAGGAGCAGTTCCTACAAGTTTGGCACTAAACTCAACCTTGTCTCCTTCAGTGAGGTTCTAGAGATACGTGAAAAAATGAAATCTCAAAATTAACAGCTTTCCTCAGACATGAAATTCATAAATAACAACAAAACCTTGTGAAATATCATTACAGCCATCTTCGAATTCTTTAGTTATATCATAACAGCCATCTTCAAATTCTTTAGTTCAATAAATAAACCATCAATAATTATCAAATCTAATACATCACCAAGATATTCAATAGCTTGATTTTTATTTCAAATATGGCACTCAAATTTACTGCAAGGAATTTTTGAAAAAAACAACAAATTAGTGATAACTACATTAAAATACTGATAACATGGCAAACTAAAATGCCTATACATCATGATAATCATAGCAATAAATTTTGTGTTTAAGCTAAAGTCTGGATTTAACTGGTTTTATCAATAAAACTGTCATAAGGCAAGAAATTACCTTTGGAGCAAGTTTCATGGTAAACTTCGGAGGCTCACCTCTGGAAGCAGCCATTAATTCTAGAAAATATAACAGTTACAAATTATTACATTTTAACAATAAGTAAATTGATTCATATTTTCATCAACATCACTGTGGTTAACTAGTAACATTACAATACAAAACTTCAAGGTCAGTCAACTACTAGGTAATACAAACAATATAACATTACATATGAACATCTCAACACTGCGGTAGTAGAATGTTAATACAGGGGCCTCTGTAGTGGAGTGCTTGTAGCCTCTGGCTAGTTATCACTACTCCTCACCACAGTGAGTTTGATTCCCATGCAAGAACAGAAAAAAAAACAATTGTGAGGAAGCTGTCCAGCTAGCTTACAGAAGGTCAGTAGTTCTACACGAGTGTTCTAGGTAACTTCCTTCACCGTTAAAGTTGGAAAAGATGCCTGGCTTTTGGTGTGACATTAAACCCCAGAGGAAAGAAAGTGTAAATACAGCTTGCGCTACATGAGCTAAACAGGAACTTGATTTATTCCAATTAAAAGCAATTCAATATGAATAGAATTTGATTAGAAGACTGGCACACAATATCAAAATAAACAGCTGTACCTTTAATGTTAATTTTGGTTTCACAGTCTAATACACCTTGTGGTGTTTTGACAGCAGCTTTGTAAACGCCAGAATCTCTGTCACTAGGCTGTAAAAAATTAATTATATAAAACACAAATCATTTATACAAATTATTAATAAATCATAAAATTATAAATCAATTTTAGAAATCAATTACACAGAATATAAAATGATTATACAATTTTTAAATCAATAATATCAACAATAATTCACTTAAATCAACAATAACTCACTTAAATCAATTATAATTCACTTAAATCAATTATAATTCATTTAAATTAACTATAATTTACTTAAATCAATTATAATTCACTTAAATCAACTATAATTCACTTATATCAATTATAATTCATTTAAATCAATAATAATTCATTTATATCAATTAATATCAATTAGAATTCAGTCATACCAATCATAAATCACATATTAATTTACTAAACAAACATTAGGTACAAAAAAGATATATATCAAGAAAACATTTCACACGATTTGTGTGATGAACTCTGAATTGCTTAACTGCATGATGAAAACAGTGAAAAGCAAAATCATTCAGTCTATAAAAGGTTCGTAAAAATAGCCACAAATGAGTATTGAAAACTTTAATTTGTATTTGGGGAACCTTTGAAAATCTTGCTGTATCATCAGTCATAGAATTTAGACAATCAAGTACATCAAAAAGTTCAGTATATCTGACATATTCAAGTCATACCTTGTATTTGAATCTTTTCTTTCATTCCATGCAACTACCGCAAAGACGGAAAGGTATCATCTAATTTGACTGTTAAAAGTTTTAAGAGTTGTACAAAGATCATAAGAAACATATAGGTATATTCATATGCTGAGGAAAGAAACTAAAATACACAAAATATAGACTTACAGACTTGATCTCAAGTAAGATAGTAAATTCTTCCTTGTCAGCTTTGTTGGGTTGAACTTGCATGAAGTTTCTTCCTCCACTTTTGATACTAAGGCCAGAGGAAGTCCAAGTAGCAGTTGGTCTAGCACTTGCTTTTACGATAAACTTAATTGTGAGCAATTGTCCATTATTCTCAATTTTAACTATACTGTCTTTCAGTGTAGGTCCAGCAGCAGCCGGTTTCTCTGCTGGTTTTTCAGCTGGTTTGGCTTCAACTTTCTCTTCTGGTTTCTTTTCAGCTGGTTTAGCTTTTTCCTCTGGTTTCTTTTCTTCTGGCTTTTTCTCCGCTGGTTTCTTCTCTTCCGGTTTTTTCTCCACTGGTTTCTTCTCTTCCGGTTTCTTCTCTTCTGGTTTTTTCTCCACTGGTTTCTTCTCTTCCGGTTTTTTCTCCACTGGTTTCTTTTCTTCTGGTTTCTTCTCTTCTGGTTTTTTCTCCACTGGTTTCTTCTCTTCCGGTTTCTTTTCCTCTGGTTTCTTTTCAGCCGGTTTTGCCTCAACTTTCTCTGCCGCTTTAGCTTCAATTTTCTCTTCTGGTTTCTTTTCTACTGGTTTCTCAGCCGGCTTTTTGACAGTTTCTTCTTCCTTTTTCTCAGTTTTTGAACTGAAATAATCATGATTTATGTGTATGTATTAGTAATTTTCAGCAATATTGAAAAGTATTCATTTTTCATTGATTTTTGTTTCTGGTTACCCGAAAGACCTAAAGATTCTTACAGCAAAATCCAATGTACAAAAATATATTGGATAAATAAAAAAAAATTAGAAACAAAAGTTTTACGACCTACCTATTGTTTTTCATTCGGTCGAGCAACCCTAAACATGACTGCCATTTTTTTCTAGCCCCAATAACAAGATGTACAGTGCAACCTCTCCAAAGCAAAACTATGTTGTTGCTGTTAAGAGGTTGTTGCTCTAGAGAGGTTAAGTAATAGTTCAATTGTGCAGTGGAAAAAAAACCTGCTGTTATTGAATGGAGGTCGTAGCTAAAGAGAAGGCCTCTCTGGAGAGGTAGCACTGTATATCTAAAAAGATACATGTGGAGGCCAACTTCCGAACATTATTCAAAAAGGTTGCCATGGAAACAGCAATAATATAATCTTACTAATTTTGTAAAACTTACCCAGCATCCAAATTGATAGTGATGTTAGCAGTGCCTTCACCGCTGTCATTCTTAGCTGTAACTTTGTATACACCACCATCTTCTTTTGTGAAATTCTGAAATATCAAACATTCAACATTCAAGCGTATTGCTTGGTACAATCAAGCTGATAAATACAAAGTAAAAACACTATGCAAGACTGATTTGGAGGTCAGTCTGTCCTAAATAATCAATGATCGTTTTTCAAAGAATGGCCTTTATTCACAGGGTGGCCTTCATTTGGAGGTAGCTTCAAACACAGGTTTGACTATACTCTTCATTCAGATATTTTGAAATATGTCAGAACTTTGCCACTAACCATTTTTGAACCATATACTCTCTAAATTGGAGTTAAAAAACAACATACAGACAGAATTGCTTTGGTGCTTACATGTACACATGGTTGCATAACACATAAAGACAAAAAGATATTGGCTTGAAATATGTGTTATCATGTAATATTGCTGGCATGAATTAAAAGAAAGGCCATTTTTGTTCGGTCTATTTCCCCATTTACAATTTTTTTACAAAAAGCATCTCAAATATTACGAGAACACGAGAGCGCACAAAAAGCATCTCAAATATCACGAGAACACGAGAGCGCAAGTGTGGTCTTAGTTTCAAAAATTTGTCCGCCATGAATAATAATGACAACACGGTACATACAGAACACTTACCAGAATATCTAAGTTAATAACGTAGTCATCACCAGATCCAGACACACGAGCTTTCACTCTGTTGGTCTCGACTAGCGCCTTATTGTCCTTGTACCATGTAAGGGCTGGTTTGGGGTTGGCAGTGCACTTGCATTCAATTACTAAGTTCTTGCCACCACCTTCCTGCTTCACGGTAGGCTTCTCTTTGAAAACTGGAGCTTTTCCATCTTTTTTACCCGCTTGAGCACCTGAAGAAGTGACGATATTGTTACCCCCATCCAGTTATACATTAATATCAGACGTTTTTTTTATTATACCCATTTTTGGGGCTACTCTTATACTCTTATTGTAACCTCTGAATACAGGCCAGTGTTACACATCCAGTAGAACATCAAAGCCAACTTACTTCTATTTGTACAATGAAGTGTTTTTCACACATAAGCTATTAGCTTCATGTAAACAATAGTTGACTGACATGTTTGTTAATTAGGGGGCCAATGAAAGATCAACCGGTTTCCGAAATTTAGAGAGTATGGTATTCAGAGAGTGCTTTACATGGGATTATATAGAGAGAAAATTGGGACTTTGAAAATCGTCTGATTTTCAGAGAGTTCTGGTATTTAGAGAGTCCGGGATTCAGAGGATACACTGTATAACATATACAGCAGGTTGCCATTATAGCAACTAAAAGAACTCTCCTTTTTGGAGGTACATTAATTGATTTTTAAAAACACCAAATATGCCCTTGTACACTAAATCCCGTCTTTTCACTGAGTTATTTATCAAATTTTCAAGTTATGTTTAAATGATTCTTGGTTGTACATGATTTCTTCATATGCTTGTAAAAACTGCTATTTTTCTTAGATCAGCTTCTGGAATGGTGTCAATATATGCTATGGCAATCAGATGGAGCTTATTCCTTCTCTTATTGTGATTTGATGTCTTCAAGTCCATCTTATGAGTGCTCTTTATAAATTAGTGGGAAAGTACAAAGTGATCAATAGGACGTATTTGTTCTTTTATCTAAAAGCATAATGTCTTTATGTAATACTTTATATAAATATTCTTTGCTTATTTTTTTCTCATCAACAAAACTGTTCTGCCCATAGTGTACCATATTTTCTCAAATGAATTCCCAAAGGGGTGTAACATTTTACAAAAGGAGGGCATTTATTAGAGGTAATAATTTTTAAAAACTCCATTGTCTCAATAGTTCAATTTTCAGTTTCACAAACTTAGAGTTTGTATTTAGATAATGTCATTAGATTCCTTTTGTGTTTTCACAACAAAATTTGAATAATGATGCATTGCAACTCTTTTTGCAGGTAATGTGTATTTTTCTACCAAAAAAAACTAAGGTGGTGCACTGAATAGGCTGGGGGCGCTAAATAGGGAATATTTGGTAATAATCTTTTGACAAGCACTGAGAAATTTTTCTGCTAAATCTTGTAAATTCCTTTCATTAGGTTTATGCAACATCAGAAATTCAGTCTCATCAAATATCAAGTGACTTATCTAAGAAAAATAGGTTAGAAAAACTGCTTAAGGCCAAAAAAAGAAAAAGACTTGTTACCGCTACTGGCTCTAACAAAAAATAGGATTGGTAAGTTGGTATTTATTTTTATTTTATTTTTTTTTTATTCTAGAATATGACTGACATTATTTTTATTTTGCAAAATAATAATTTGACCAAAAAAATCATAGGGTTGGCGGGAAAAAGTTAGGATTGGTTAAGGTAGATGCAACAAGCTATTTTTTAGGGCTAAATCCAAGTTTTAAGATGCTGCAAAAAAAAAGACGATATGCAATTGATAAGATCGGCACAATATGCCAGAAATAACATCTGTAACTCAAAATAATTTCATACTTATAAACGTAATAACGTAACATATATCTCTAAACGTGTCAAAGAATATACGCAAATTGTCTGGTTCATTACTTCAAAATGTAACGTCATTTTTTCGGAGAATAATGAATATTCATTAAAAACGAAGGTGAAAAATCTGTTGAAAGGTAAACCTACATCGTGGTTGCGAAGATAGATGAAATTTTGTGGGAGCGTTCACTCAGAATAAGTGGTACTTAAGGTACATGTAGGCAGAATAAATGCACAGAAGTTTGTTTTGACAATATTGCCAAAAAGGTGTCAGTCTTTAACTGAGTAATAACTCCCCCCCCCCGACATCAGCAGAATTTCTTCAGCTGTTCAAGAACATGTGTATAGCGTACATAACTTAGATTGTTTTTTCTCAGCCGAAGGCTAAATTTCTACTTTAAGCATTTTTGTATTCAGTGAAATACTACTATAATATACAAAACAAGGTTTCTTCAGGCCAGAAAAAATATAGTCATGTTTACATTTACCCAAAGGACCTTATTGTTCTGCACCTACCCTAAATTTTTTTCAAAATAATAATCGAAATATTTGGGGCTGAATTGTACCTGCAAAGCACCTTAGGTTTGCTTAGAAACATTAGTTCAGTGACCTACATACCCAAACTTTTTTTGTCAAGTATCGATAAAAAAATAGACTATATTTCTTTAGCCTTAACACCATGACGGCTTACAAAATGTGCAAATAACTGCAAACATGTTGTAAAACATCTAGTATAACTCAGACGGTAAAAAAGGTAAGAAAATAGCGAGATTAAAACATATGTAACACTCCCTAGTAGTTGTACGAAGTCTGATATTGATCACGCTTCAATCTAACTACAATACTCCGCAGTTGTCGCTGATATTTTTACAAGATGAAAAAGTTCTATATGTAAAAGAAAAAACTGCTCAGAATATGAAAAACAAACAAAATGTTCATATTGTGCTGAGGTAAATTAGCTAAGCAGAGTCTGAATGCCCGCCCTAAATGTTTCAAATAATAAGCTAAGAAAAAAACGTAACACTCATTTCACGATAACCAATTTTTCGAGTAAGTCTCTCAGCTCGTACCAACCAAGAAGAGTAAACGACAAAGTTCAGATTTGGCGGGCATTGTAACTATGTAACACGGAGCAAAAAGAAGTAAAACTAACAATGCGTTGTCGAGACTTTGTCTTGCACAGATTTAATCAGTATACTGAGCAACATGTTGCGCTCCAGTAGCTCTCTATATACTTAGCTAATGGCTTTACTAAAAGAAGTGACCCTCCCCCATCAGCCGTCACTGAGGTTAGAATGAGGGGACATTTTTGCGCATAAAACTATTAAAAAAAACAAAAAACCGTGTGTTATGTGCTACCCAGCGAATGAAATAAAATTGTGATCATTATTTTCTAATCTCATCGTCATTCACGTCTTACGATATTTGACCTTGACCTTGGTGTGAGAAAACTTTCCCAAGGGTAAATATATCTATTTTTAAACATTCTAGTATGTAATAAACTGCACTTTGCGAAATTAGGAGAAGTATGCAACACATTCTTTGATGTGAATGTAACAAATGAAATTCTCAATATATTCAGACAGAGTATTAAAAAGCAGAGAAAACCCACAGTTATTGTACATGAACAGGATCATAATAGCTGCCAAACAGTAATTGTAAAATTCTGTCAATTAATTATTTAATTAGAATGTTTTTTTCAATGGCATCTAACCAGATACGTTAATTACCGTCAATTAACAGACAAATTAATACTTTGAAGTAACAATTTGATGGTGTACTCCATTTCTCGGAAAAAATGTTGGATTTATTCTGTAGCCAGGAAGTCTTAGAAAAACGTAATATCACCCGCGTGTATATGTTTACATGCGCGCAGATTGACAGATGAGATTGGCTTATGTGGTGCAATTTACTGCTGAGATTATGAACAACAAAAAATATGAGATTAATGCATATGCTGAAATAACATTACTTTAGCATAAAAAATTGTTTGTTTCTGGTTACATGCTCATTAAAAATAGGGTGGGTAGGGAGTTTTTTTTATCTGTTTTTATTTATTTTTGAAAGCCACTGTGCAGATTATTTTGATACAGGAAGGTAAAAAAGTGAGACAGCTAGGGCCTAATAAAAAGTGTAGGGTCACGGGGTAAAAATTAGGGTAGGTTGGGTAACCAAAAACAAACGACTTTTTTGCACCTTACAAGTATAAAAATGTGAAATAAAAAAATTCTCAAACATTCTAGAATGTGCAATTCAATTTTACAATCAAGTTCATGGAATTAAACATTGCAATGAAAATCTTGCAAAAGATAAGAATTAAAACGAAATTCAATCATTTAAATTCCTAGCTTTGTTTTATAATAATTTTGATTAGATGCATGAATTCGAATCAATTACAGATATTCACTATGGCAGACTTACAAGTTTTGTATTTTATAGATGATTTAATTGTGCTGGAACAAATCTTCAACAAATCCAAGTGATTATATTGTCAGCATGATGAGCCTGAATGGAATTAATTAAACAGAACAAATTGGAAATTGAAGGATTGTAAAATCTATCTCTGCTTAGATAGGATTATTTTATGTATCAGAATCAGTTGTAGTCATACAATAAGATATGAGCTGTAAATATGCTTATTTAACACCAGTAAATCTTTATACAGTAAATCTTGTGTTAACAGCCACTTTCATTTTATGATCACCTTGTGAACAAACGCCACACACACACTTAATAATGGACACCAGCATAAAATGATTTCTTAACAGGGCTTGACAAATTTCTATCAAGATACTTATCCTGTAGGAGGACCAGTTGAGAATTTTAATTAGTTCTACGGCAAATTTCAACACATGCTGAGACAATTTCTACTTGTAATTACAAACAGATGAGAGGATTTGTAGAGCCCTGCTAAATAAAGTCCATTTGTGTATGATGGCTGAATCTAATCTCATTAAGTGATTTTAGTTCGCAGGTATCTCTGTAAAATTGTAATTTACTATGATTGTATGCATGGTCGAGTACTCTATGTAAGCCGTGCCAGATATGTAAGCAACTACAGTATATGATATGATATGTAAGCAACTACAATGTGTGATATGATATGTAACAACAACAGTGTGTGATATGATATGTAACAACAACAGTGTGTGATATGATATGTAAACAACTACAGTGTGTGATATGATATGATAAGTAAACTACTACAGCATATCATATGATATGATGTGTAAAATACTACATCGTATGATATGATATGATATGTAAACTATTACAGTGTATGATATGATATGATATGTAAACTATTACAGTGTATGATATGATATGATATGTAAACTATTACAGTGTATGATATGATATAATATGTAAACTACTACAGTGTATGATATGATATGATATAATATGTAAACTACTACAGTGTATGATATGATATGATATGATATGTAAACTACTACAGTGTATGATATGATGTGGTATGATATGATATGTAAACTACTATAGTGTATGATATGATATGATATGTAAACTACTATAGTGTATGATATGATATGATATGTAAACTACTATAGTGTATGATATGATATGATATGTAAACTACTATAGTGTATGATATGATATGATATGTAAAGTACTATAGTGTATGATATGATATGTAAACTACTATAGTGTATGATATGATATGATATGTAAACTACTATAGTGTATGATATGATAGATGAATTATCTAAACAGTATATTTTTATACAAGAATTATTTTTATACTAATAATAAAATGAATATATCATCTACTATCAATATGTACGTAATCTTATTATAGTATACATATGATGAAATAAGCCAACTATGCGACATGAACATATAATATAAGCCATATATGACTGCTGCAGCCTTAGATTTGTGCATATTTGTGTATGGCATATACCAAGGGTCCAATGTCAGATGTATTTATATACATAAATCCAACATTGAGCCCCTAATGTGTGCTTTTTGTCCTGGAATCATGTGATATAGGTTAACATACAGAGTGCAATTTCTAACCCACCTTACCTTTCGATTTAGCTACAAAAATTGTAAGAAAACATTCAATACAGAGTAAATTATTCAAAATGCATTAAAATTAATCACTAAGCAGTTATCACAAGATTTCTATTTCTTATGTTGTCATTTTCACATCTGTCATTTCATCTAATTATTGTTAATTGTAAATATACTGGTTCATTAAACTTACAAAGATATAATACAACTTTCCATAACGTTTTTATCTTAACACATAAGTCTGTTTAAGTTGATATTCAATAAAAAAAGTTTCCCATCAAATGAAAGACTTTACACTTGCTAGAATTTGTAAAAATTCTACAATAGATAAACAATTCCTTTCCTTGGCACAGCGACAGTACTTCTTACTTTGTATCAGTCGTTGTCTGATACTAAAGGATATAAATAAATTAATAAAGTGCCAATTTCTGAGCTAACAAAACTTAGATAATGCTCCTGAAAGTTGTTGGAAAGAGTTGCAATAAATTAAATAAGTTAACGCATTAAGAAAGTGCCTTTCATCTTCACAACGAAAAATAAGCAAAATCTCTGATAAGTTAAAAAAGAAACGTGTCCCAAAAAATACAGAGTAAGTAGGTCTGTGGAACATTTTTTCTTTGAATTCATCTTTGTTAAGTTTGGAAATATAATTCATACGAAAAAGAAAATATTGGCAAGAAAAAATTGTCCAAGACAAGTAAAAAAATGTCTAAGGTTGGTAAAAAAAATAAGGTCAGTTAGATTAGCAGAAACCAGGAACTTTTTTCATCATGCCAAACCAAATATTCTAAAAATCACAGAGAAATGTATAAAAGAAATAAAAGTAGGTTCAAGTCATAAGGAAATTAAGCCAATATTGTTTTTTTTTAAGAAAACAAATATTAAAATGAATGAGAAGGTGTTTGGAACACAAGAATGATATTGCAAGCTGATGACCTAGATAGGAATCGTACCTGAGAAGTTGAGAGTGATGTTAGCGTTAGATTCTCCATGTTCGTTATTTGCGGTACATTTGTACGCACCGCCATCTTCTGGTTTCGGGTCCTGAAAAAAAAAGACAAGAGATCAGTACAGAATTAAATAGCATGTGAGTCGCAATAATTTTTTTTCACTGGATTTAACAGTAGAGGAAGTTCCCCCATGTTTACACCTGGGTAGAACAACTGACCTTTTGTAAGCTAGCTGGACAGCTTCATCACAAGTGAAAATTTGGTTTCAAGTGGGATTCGAACTCACAGGAGTGAGGGGCTGGTGATCACTAATCAGGGACCATAACCACTTAACCATGGAGCCCCTCATGGTTGGATTATTGGTTAAAACAAATCAAAGGTGTCAGGCACAAAAAATTGCAAAAACAGAATACTGCGTACAAGATGTGTATTTACGTACAGCAGATCTTTTTACGTAAGATTCATCATGATGAACAAAACTTGATCCAAATGTAATAACTTTCATCAAAATATCATAAAAATAAAAGTGAAGTATTTTTCATTAGCGAGATTGTCTGCAAAACTCATCGTCTGATCCCCCTCCCTTCGATAAAAATTCCAACCAATTTTTTTATTAGAATTATGCTACAATGATTTGCAGATAATGAAAATTTTTGGACTAATCTCAAGATTAGCCTGTTTGTGTCTATACAGGAATATAATTGATACATTTAGGATTCAGACACATGAAGATTAATCTACACTCCGTTATATCTGGCGACCATGGTCCAGTGGTTAGTGTGCTTGACTTGTAACCCAGCGATCTGGGTTTATATCCCAGCCGTGGTAAGTCATACCTGTCTATGAAAGTTCGACAAAAATGTCAATTTTCCTCCATATGTGGAGAAGTTGGTGGCTCCTTGTGGAAGGGTAAGTTAGTACTGTTTAGTATAAAGTCCAATAAAACTGGTTAGGTGGACTGGTCACCGTATATAACTGAAAATTTTTTGAAAAACGGCATTAAACCCCATGAAAACAACAGACTTGGCAGTTCTTCGAGCCATAAAACCGCAGCATGCAATATGGTAAATAGTTTATGCATATGGTGTATGAGAAAATCTCACTTTGGATGGTAGGAATGAACTGCTTCATTAAATTAACTATTAAATCTGCAAACGTCTTTCAAATTCCATTTAGGAACGCTCCGACAAATCATCTGTAACCAGAATTCCAGGAATTTGAGACATAAAACTGGAACCTTCAGGCATCTATGTATACTAACAGCCAACATTCTTGTCAGATGTTGGGGCTATAAAAAATACCTAGAAACTTTTACATCAAGATTAAGCAGAAAGTGGTTGTGCAGTTTTTGAAGCCAAAATGAGAGCCAAACATATGAAATAGATAATTTTTTCCTCAAAATTCCCCAATAATAAAAGGACATGGGTGATTTGCGTAAGATGTAATTAAAAATCAATCAGAGGACATTAGCACTAAATTAGTATTATTTTACTGTATTTAAGAAAGTTGAGTTATTTCTCCCCTACAGGGTGGAAAACATGGTGGGGATTACTTATTTGCCACAATGTTTTCAAAAATCGTCTGCTTCAGAGCCGCGGGGGGGGGGGGAGGGGGGGAGGATGCTGTATTATGAGATAAAGGGTTAATGATGCCTAAACTGTGTACTTTTCAACATTTTTTACAGTTCAGTGCAATTCTAAGAATCAGCAGCTACATTAAAACTTAAGGCCTAAACAAAAAAAGTTTGTTTCCGGTTACATGGCCAAAAAAAATATAGGTCGGTAGTTAGGGATTTTTCTTCTTTTATGTTTTTTTTTTACATATATCGGCAACACTGTTGTGAAAATTACAATATAGCACTAAGATTTGTATGCCGTAAAAACTTTTGAGTTGGCAGGTAAAAGATGGGTCGGTCGGGTACCCGGAAAGAAACTTATTTTTTTACGCCCAATGGTAAGAACCATAAAAATGGGACTTTACTAATTTAACAATGAAAACTATATAAGACATGTCACTGATAAATCAGACAAACCAAGAATTCCTAATCATTAAGATATATTAAATTGAACAACCACATAAACATATGAATTTTAAATTTCAACACTCAAAATGATTGAAATTATTTAAATATTTATAATCGCATTTCTAAGCGATCCCACCATGCTTGTGTACAAACTTGAATGAATTTGCACATAAATTCAGTTTACACCGCAGAAAAAATGCAAAAAGACATAAAACTAGATTTTGTCGGATAAAAATATTCTCAGATAATTTGAGAACACTTCAAAGCTATCAATCCCATGTGTTTCTGCAGAGAATTCCACATTTTATGATGCAAGAAGGTGATAAAAGTGTAACAATCAAAACAATGAATTCCTTGGTTTATGTGTTGAACTTTATACATTCCTCCTGGCATTTAGACATTATCATATCAGTTTTCTATTATTCCTTGTTAATCGACAATTCCATGTTAACTGATCAGTCGTTTCTTTTTATCTAACAAGCATTTAATGACCAACTAAATCCAAGAAATAAGATTTCACAATTAGTTAGAAATTAGATGAAAATGTTAGACGTAAGTGATAACTGAACGAAACTTAAAACCATCCAGGGGCAATAACTCTTGATTATTATCTAAACTCTAATTACCACGAAAAAAGCGGAATTTCGGAGGAACATTAAAATTGAAACCATTACCACGAAAAAAGCGGAATTTCGGAGGAACATTAAAATTGAAACCATCCAGGGGCAATAACTCTTGATCATTATCTTAACTCTAATCACCACAAAAAGCATAATTTCTGAGGAGTATTAAAATTTAGATTCAACCAGATAAGACAATGAGCTAGCTCTTAAGTTTCTATGTCGCTTTAACATACAGTAAAAATCATAAAATCTCAAAAAAAACTCTTTCACCTGGGTAAAATGATGCCAACATTTTGACAGACTAAAAAGATCTTTCTCTCAAATTTGTAGCAGAATTACTTAATTGTTACCATATCACTTGATCAGTATATCAGATACTTAATTGATTTAGTTGAAATTTCCAGTTTAAAAAAGCATACAGCATTCAATCAAAATGTAATTTGATATCTAATTTGAATTGAAGTTTGATATCTACAGCCTAACCTGTCTTTGCGGCCACCTCCAAATAAAGGCCACCATGTGAAAAAAGGCCACATTTTGTCTTTTCCAAGTCTGGCCTTCATTCAGAGGTTTGACTGTATGCAATTTAATATATTTTATACTCATTTTAAATGATGAAGGATTTTTTTATGAATTTATGTTCAACAACAATTGTGTTCAAAGTTTCGTCATTGAGACGCCAATGAAGTATTCGGAAATTTCGAGAGTTTTCAATCAATTTCAATCGTTCTTGTAAGTGATCCAAACTTACTGACAGTTACTAAATCTGCACGCAACAAATGTCGAAACAGATTTAGTCGACTCGGTATTCGTCTTTTTTCTGGCAAAACAAAAGTATTACGGCGTGAGATGAAAAAAACATCCCAAGGCACGATGTAAGGTACGGAATGGCTAAGAATAGAAATAGTTATTCTTGTTTCGACACTGGTAGAATGCCGGTATGTGCACAATCAGCATCTGCCTACAAATTATCGCTAATGTAGTCATTATTCTTGTAATTATGAGCCTAACATGCTTTGCCTTCATCGCCGATGGGTTATACTTGGGATTAATTATATTTGCGAAAGAAATTACAAAGTTCACGTTTCGATATTATGAACACTCAACATCATAAGTGTCAAATTAAACCTCTCAATAATAGGATTGTGAATGTTTTTTATATGGTAACATTTTAATAGAGGCTCAAGGCAAAACAACATTAATGTCATGAGGTATAATTTTCCGGCCAGACATTTCTCATCTTTTGTTTCTATAGAAAACTATGTCAATTTTGGTCGTATCTAAATTAATTTTTGCTACTTAAGTTGTACATGTTCATTACAAAATTTATGATTTAAATTTATAAAGAAAATTGTGTACAGATTGTTAACAATTAGTATCATTAAACTCAACAAACCGATGCGAATAGAATTTTTATATTTTTCTTTGTAGATACATAACAATTTAACATGTGAGCATAAATACAATTCATTCACATAGAATTTATTTCCAAAGAATTCTCATTTTTTTACGTCCATACAAAATAAAGGAAAATACAGATTTTATGTTTATATTTATTCTAACACTTTTTCCAAATTATTTGTATAAAAAAGTTTGGCCTTAATTTTAGAATATATTTTCAACACGAGTATATTTACCTCCCTCATATTTCAACAAAGATCACTCAATTTCTTGTATACAGTTAAATATCAGCTGAAATATGTTCATAAAGATAGTGCACAAAAAAAAGATAATTTTAAGAAAAAAGAGAAAATTGTTACATAAATATGAAAAACAGATGACTTACTAAAAAGATTAATAAATAAATTTCAGAATAATAATAAAAATTATACCAAAACACAAAAAATTCAGAATAATTTTTTACCTTCACAATATACAAAATAAATTGTTTATAACATTAAAAACAAAGACAAATATCAGCAAAAAAATAACTGAAATTTTACTAAAACTTACTTCATTTGTTTCATGAATTTCATAAATGACTGGGAGATCTTTTAATGCCGGAAGTCGGGGCATACTGCGAACTATTCCACGAAAAAAATATGAATATAATCTAAAACCTCACAATTTTAACGAAGAATCATGATTCAATTAACACACTCGTTTTCGTATTAAACTACACCTTTTTTTTATTCAAATAATTTCCTGAAAATTCCGATAAATAATTCCAAATTGTAGAAATTTTGGTAAGAACAAAAAACTTATTTATTCCAATCGTGAATCACCAAAGCACTTTGATTAAAATTTTGAATTTTTTAAAAAAATTACACACTTTTTTTCTCTCTTTTAATTGCAAGAAGATTTAAATTTAATTCAAATTAATCCATCAATTTTTAACAGCTATTTTTTTTTCTAAAAATTCAGGGCATCTAAAACAAGGGTATTAATCCGAGACACAATAAGTTATCCACATTTCCTCAAAAGTTCCGAAAGTAAAGATATCTTAACTCCTTATCGTGTAATGACGAGCCCTGTTGAGAGGAGAGAAGAACACTGGCTCACGGCAGAGGAAAGCACGTAAAACCACGAGCTATAAGAAACATCTAGGTAAATCCCATATCAAGACAACCTGGGAAGGAGCTATCGCAAGTCAAGCAAGATGTTTGATCACGAATAAAATTCCGCATAAAAATAATTGATCCAGTAAACTAAAGATTATAAACTGCATCAATCCATATGATACAACAGGATGATTTTTATAGATATAATATCGCACTCAAAAGCATTGGCATGATCGACATACTAAAGGCAGCTATGAACACCGCAACAGTCTCGCAAAGAATAAAAGAAACGCTGAAAATATATCAGCCATAAAAATCTCAAATACATATGTATAAAAAACATCATCTCGTAGAAGCTTCCAAAAATTGAAACAAAATTAGGCAGATACATGAAAACGTATCTGTGAGCCAAGTTAAACCCAAGCAGTAGACTGTATCCAACGTAATTGGTTTCAATGTTAATAGGCCATCAAGTAACATACTGGTATTCCGTTCTGGCAGAAGTAATGGATTATTAACATATTTTATGCGCAATGCAATGATATAAGACTAAGATTGGGATATATTTTAAGCCGAGCATCTTGCATGCCAACCAAAGAGATGATTTTATAAGTGAAGCTCAACTGGCAGTAATATCCATCTGGGAACATTTTTGACCCAGAATTCATCATGACGAAAGTTTGACAAGAATGCTACATGACAGTGTAAGAGATAAGATTAAAGCCACATCTGAAAACGGAGAAGAACAGGAAAGAATGTACGAACAGTGTGCAGTAGTAAAAAATGTAGTCAGTGCTATGGTAATTGAACTAAATAAGTGACTAGGTATTGTGCATTATCATTTCGACTGTCACAGTAAAAGAATCAGCTAGACAGATATATGCACATTAATTTAGCTTTTTTCCCCATTTACTATTTAGACACAACAATAATTATGATACAGAAAAAAATTCAGTAGCGCATACAGGAAAGAATGGATATGAAAGAATAGAATGAACTTGGACAGAATAAGGAACTTCAGCACTAAGCTAAAATCTGGCATCTCATACAACCAGATACAGCCTGGGAACCTTCCTTTCACCAATCCAAGGTAAATCTCCCCAAAGCTGACATTTTGCATAAAATCTTAATACTTTTATCAGTGTAAACTTAATCACTACCACAGGCAGAGAAAAATGCTTAGATGTTTAGAGCACTTTTTTGCAGGAAAATAGATCTCTGAATATTTTTGCAGCAAGCATTAAATCCTTTGGGAACTATAGGGGGTAGATAACAAACGGACCGGAACAAACTTCAGCAAAGGTAAGGCATTAATCTGCTGTCATGGTAACAACAATGTCACTGTAGAACAGATGGTAGTGAAAACAGTGAGTATTTGGTTCATTTAGTCAGACATTTTAATTCAAATTCTCAATTAGATTGGACGTTTTGGCATACAGGGAAAACTCAAAAAGCGACCACATTAATATTACGACCACCTTGTCATATCGACTACTTATCTACAGACTGGCTTTCAAGAACTCCCCTATAATTCAACTTGGTAATGAGACCACCTCATCATTACGACCGATTTTTCGAGTCCAAAAGGTGGCCTCATATTTGAGATTTTACTGTAATTCCAATGCAAAAATAAAAAGTAAACAGTCATCTACAGTATGCACAAATGATGACAGTTTCATCACTAATTCCCGGTTACAGAAGTTAAAAAATCCATACAAAGTAAAACAGTTACGACACAACCTTTTTGTACTACAAATTTTATACGTTTATTTCTCTTCTTTCCAAACGATTTCGTGCGGAACACAATGTAACAATTACATAGATAGCTCGCGCGTTAATTATTAACATACAAATACAAAGCCAAGTCTTAATTTACCTTAGATATATCATTTATTTCAGTAATAACTGATAAGCCATTTTGGCTGTGAATAATGCATAAAATTTGCAGTTGATGATAACAAGATATTACTGTAATAGAGAGGGAAAATTACGCGGTTAAAGAAATTTATGCTGACATTTTTATTACAGATTGGCGTAATGCGTTGAACATTTTTGACAGTTTTTAATTGACAATAACCCATACAAAAGGCTAATAAATTCTCGTAGACCCTGCGGCAATATTTAGCGTTCCAAATCCAAGAGGAAAAAATAAGGAAGTAAATTCTACACTGGAAATAAGAATAAAATAATACATTTGAAATGGGTGGAGTGAACATGTGCGTCTTATTCATTTTCAACTTTGCAAGATAAGTGATTCAATACAGACAGTTTTAATTAAAAATGTTTGTTTTCAATTAGTGACAAGTTAATGAATTACTAATTGATAAAACTGAAATCTAACTGATAGGTCAATACACGTGTAGAAAAGACATAATCCAAAACAAACATGTAAGATTTCATAGACACAAATAAAAATCAAGAAGGTTTGCCAAGAAACAGTTAAAGTTACGTAACATAATGTGGAAATTCTTCCATACATCACCACGTTTTTTAGACATTGTAATTTATCAAAATGATCCAACATAATCATTTTTTTTTCAACTGAGCATGCTCATCGTAAAACTGCATAATTTGCGGAAATAAAGCAACGTGTTTCAGAATGCTTTTCGCAAAACAGCCAACAGCACAGCTGCACATCAAACGGATGTTCCACGTAAATGAAGGGTAAACTTGAAATACGCTCGTTAAACTAAAACAAGGGCTGAAAGGCCAACTTTGTTCATCGGCTATTTTTTGCTTTTTGAAAATTGAAAATGTTTGGATTGGGGTTCAAGTTTAAAGTTTACTATACAAAACATTAATTAATTACAGAAAATTGGGTTATTTCTTTCTGACAGAGTGGAAAATATTGTGACAAAAGAAGCTATTACTCATCACAAGCAATGCCTTCTTTTGCCACAATCTGTTCAAAAGTCGTCTGCTTCAGATGTAGGGAAATGCGGCAATACAAGGCAAAGAGTTAATTTCAAATATGAATTAACAGAGAAAAGGTTTTTTAAAGATATGCGTATGACTAGACTAGTAGTATTAACAAAGTAAATCATCCCATGGTATCATCAGGGTTCTTTGTGCCAAGTTGAGCCAAAACTGGAGCTTTTCCCATCATTTATTTTGGTACAATTGCCAGGACTACTTTCACTGTGAAATCCCTCAAAGATTATTTATATTTTTCAGGGGCAAAGACATGAAAACATGAATGCCATAGGTAGTTGATCCTGAAATCATTAGATTCCTAAACAGGGTACTCAAGTGTCAAACTGGCAGACAATATGGCTTGTAGTCGAATTGATATGATGTGAATCAAGAATTTCACCCAAAGAAAACAACAACAAATATGTAAATGGGTCATTGACTGAAGAAGATAAATAAAGAATATGATTTATGTCACATTTAGGTTTTTGAGGTAACGACTAAGTGAAGTGGACAGGTGTTTTACAACATTATAGGGCATGGTTTAATAAAACAATAAACTAGAGCACAGTTATGTAACACGCTGAGGGTCAATGCTTTAAAAACAAGCAACAACCCCCCCTCCTCCAAAATAATTAGGTCTTATCAAAGCCTAGACCAGTGCCAAGTAAAGAAACAAACTCAGATATATTCACAATGAAACAAGAAGACAATGAACTTCAAAAACAGAAGTATACAGAGTATAACATATCTACAACATATATAGTACAATATATCTACATGTCTGCATGTACAGTGTAACCTCTTGAGAGTGGCCCTCTCTTGAACAACAACCTCCCTGCAACAACAACATGATTTTTTCCCACAGTATAATTTAACTATTATTTTGACCTCTCTAGAGCAACAACCTCTCAACAACAACATAATTTTGCTTCTCCCAAAGGGTGTTGCTTTGGAGAGGTTGCAATGCATAGAGTACAACATGTCTACATGTATACAGTAAAGTTTGTGTACATGTATATAGTACAACATGTATATTGTACAATATGTGTACATGTATATAGTACAATATGTGTACATGTATATAGTACAATATGTGTACATGTATACAGTACAATATGTGTACATGTATATAGTACAATATGTGTACATGTATATAGTACAATATGTGTACATGTAGACAGTACAATATATGTACATGTAGATAGTACAATATGTGTACATGTATATAGTACAGTATGTGTACATGTATAAAGTACAGTATGTGTACATGTATATAGTACAATATGTGTACATGTATATAAAAAGAGGCAATTCCTGGCAGAAAGGAAACCAACAGAATTAGTTGCTACCAAACATATTCCGAATATGAACACAAAAGGTCATTGTGTACAGTTTCATGTTAAGAACATTGCCGACATGATATGATGTAAATAGTACACGCTAGACACAAAAGTTAACAGGTTTCTTATGAACAAAAAAAAAGGAACACAAACTCGCATGCTGTATCCTTTGTTGATGTAAACATCCATCGAATAAAAGCTGCCTGACATGGATCAAAGCCGACCAGATTGTAAAGGTGTGTTTGTGAAACACGATGAAACATTTATTCCTGAAGCATGTAAAACCGATGAAAAACCATTCGAGTAAAAGTGGCTTATCTGAGAAGACTTCCGTCAGCCTAAATGCAGTCAGGCTGTAGATTTTTTGTTAAGAATAATGCACAAGTGTTTTAATGAAAGCAAGTTTACTGAGAACTAATGCTGGTACAGTTGTTCAGCATGTATTTATCATGAGGTTAGAAAAAAACTTGTCAAGTTTATGGCTACTTGACCAAAGAAAAAAGTAAAGAAAAAAAAATTTTAATTTTTTGTTTTGGAAACATATTTCCTATCTTGAAAGGTAATTCATCCCCGAATATTTTTGTACTTTGAATTCTGCTGTCAGAAACGGAACGGTTAGTCGGGTAACCAGAAATACGACTATTTTTTCTGGCCTAAGGTAGCTAGTGTTATACAAGTAGGTGGCTTACATGTTCAAAGCATTCCTACCCAGCAATACTAAACATAGTGAGGATTTTATCTGCAAGTCTTGAATTACAAACCAGTAGGTGGTTAATGAACAGTGTACAGACTCCATAGCATAAAATTTATTTTCTTTACATAACCAGAGCAATAAATAGCAATAAAAAGCGCCACATCACAATTACATGAAACAATACATTAATCAGATCATTAATTAGCTCAATATGATTCCTGAAATCATCTAACCATTTGCCTCATAAGCATACTTTGACTCTTCCAAATTCAAAGCAAATATACAAAACATCAATCTGTTGAAGAAAATTAGGTTATTACTCTCTGGCAGAGAGGGAAAAATTGTGACAAAAGAGGCCATTGATCATTACAAGCGATGGCTTCTTTTGCCACAATGTTTTCAAAAGTCGGCAGCTTCAGATGCGGAGTATTAATGAGGCATTATGAGGCAAAGAAAAATGTGGTACAATCTCATCCTGAATTGTTCTCAGAACTCTGAGAAATTAATTGTGATGCTGGTTCTCAAATTGAAAATGAAGAAAATGGAAAGGAAGAAGATACTGGTACCAGTATATTATGAAGAGCATTGAACCTTTAGCCATTATCATACTCATGATGAGGAATGCAACAAGACAAGACTTATATGCCTTTCTCCAGATTATCTGGTTGAAATCATCGCCAGTAAGAAATTCATGGCAGACGGATTATGTCACCTTGTTGATGTTACATGTAAAAACAAAGATATAGATCCTCTTTAAATAGAAAACCAATTTTGTTTCTTGAAATACTTCAACAACAGAAAAAAAACTGTTGATGTTGCAGCAACAGTAACCAGACGCAGATTTTACCAACATTTATCAAATATACAACATTCTTGTATTTGCAAAAACTTTCAACTTCAAAGTGGTAGAAAATGTCATAATGGTAATATTTGGCTGAGGAACTAATTAATCTATCAACACTTGAACTGTAATCTGGGATTCCACCAATCATTCAGATTTCCGTAATTAGCAGAAAGTGGTAAATTTCGATACAACATTCTACTTTATGGCCGACAGCTGAAATTTTCCAGAAGAAGATGCTGTGGTTTTTTTGGTTCAATTAAATATTTGGAGAAGTTAAAATGAAACAATTGAAGGAAGTATGAGTGATGTATGTAAGAACTTCGACTCTAAAACTTACAGATCTTCCGACTCTAAAACGTACAGATCTTCCGACTCTAAACTCACAGACCTTCCAACTCTAAAAACTTACAGATCTTCCGAAGAACAATACTGCGAGGTGATATTGTTACTAATTAATAAATGAGAGAATTAAATCACCTTGATATAGTCTAGGGTACTCAACACACTCATTAAGAAAATCGCGATGCCAAGAGATGAGGCGGATCCAGTCCTCGGCTCTTGTGTGATATTACCTACTCATGTTTTTTTTTACAATCATATTATCTAATATCAAATAAATCATAATAATTCAGGACAATGACCTCTTTACAGACACACTCTACATCCAGATGTGGCCAACAGTTATTGGCAGGAAATTATTGCCTGGAATTTATTCTAAGCTCAACTTATCTGAAGGCAGATCTTAAGATAAGGCAGTAAAAATAAAAAAAATGTTTGTTTCTGGTTACATGTTCATTAAAAATATAGTTGGTAGGTCGAGTTTTTTTATTTTGAATTGTTTTTATCAATCTTAAATGCTGTTGTTGAAATTATTTACCAGTAGATTGGTAAAAAAAGTGAGACAGTGGATGCTGCGTTCCACAGGCTTAATAAAAAGTCTACAGCTGTAAGGGAAAAATTAGGGTAGGTCTGGTAACCAGAAACAAACATTTGTTATGCCTTAGAGACACATGGAAGCAATTCAACAGAAATGATTTCACATAACATCAGATGAAATAGATGGTATAATAATATGGTCAAACAGGAGATAAAGGCCACCTGTGAATAAAAGTTACTGGGAGATTGATGTGCCCTCTATAACACTTTGCCTCATAATACTGCATTCGCCCCCCCCCAACCGTATCTGAAGCAGACGACTTTTGAAAACATTGTGGCAAAAGAAGCCACGGCATATAATGAACAATGTCTTCTTTTGCCACCATGTTTTCCAATCTGACAGAGAGAAATAACCCAATTTTCTTAACTAAATGGATGTTTTGTATAACACGCTTTGAATTTGGAAGAGTCCAAAGTATGCTAATTTATTGATACAATAAACCAAATAAACTTCTGAATAAAGTAAAACTGTACAATGACCATACAAAAAATTATCTTCTCTCCGCAGGTTTAATGATATAGCAAATGGATTATCTTAATTGGTATATATTAGAATCAATCATTAAACATCTATAAGGGCTGCGGCCGTGGTCAAGTGGTTAGTGTGCTGGACTTGTGACCCGGAGATCCAGGTTCAAATCCTGGTCACGACAGGTCATACCCGTCTATGAAAATTTAACAAAAATGTCAATTATGCTCCATATGTGGAAGGTTAAGTTAGTACTAGTTAGTATACGGTCCAGGAAAACTGGTTAGGTGAACTGGTCACTGTACATTACTGAAAACTTGTTGAAAAATGGTGTAAAATCCTAATGATTGTTGAAAAATGGTGTAAAATCCTAATGACAATGTTGCATAAAAACAAACAAAACAAAAAAACATCAATTAGCATTGAGACCAGTATGTTTGTAAGTACTAAATGTCAGAATTCGTGAGTGGTATTTAAGTGTTGTCACTAATTCAATTTGGCAAGAACATGAACAAACGCAAACAGACACGTCTCAGTTCAGCAAGGAATCACCAAAAAACTTACAAACCACAAATCAGAGAATTTACAGAGTCAAATCTTTGCATCTTAGACCAAGAATGTTCAAAATATGAGTTATGAGGTTTCAAAGCTCCTGATGTACAGAATATGAACTTTTAGGTTTCAAAAAAGTGCTCACTAGAGTTTTGCCATTTCCCAGGTACAATCATCATAGTTTTGTTGTTTCAAGACTATGTTCACGTAAACTTTGTCTGTAGCAGAATATGATAACTAAACCCTTTGTGTTTTTAGCTGATGAATATTTAAGCCCAGCCTCGAAGATGATACAAACAATTAAGTGTTATGTGGACTGCAACCAGTCAACATTTGTTCTCGCATGATCAATATCACCGTAGCTAAAATATAGACTCAACTTTACAAAAATGAAACTTCTTTTTTCTTCCCCAAATTTCTATTTTCATTCTGGCTGCTCTTCATACAAGGAGGGGAGAACGATCAGTTACCAGAGAAATGTAAGGAATGCCTGTTTATATCTATATAATTAATGTTACCAGTATGTTGAATGGAGTGGATGTATATGCGTGCACTGATGCCAAATGGTGTACTATTTTCAATCTTGTTCACACTTCTATAAAATTCCAACAGTTCGAAAGAAATGCAAGATGAAAAATATCTGTTGGATTAATTAGTAGTTTTTTGGCAAACAGGCTAGGATACAAAAAAAATATGGAAAAAACATCAATTCGCGAGAGAAAATATGTTGACTTTTCATGAAGACAATTCAAACAAATAATGTAACTGGGGCCATCCTGAACAAAATGTTGGTTTGTAGTCACATGACCCAGCTTTTAACATTGGGTGGTAGGTAGGTGTTTTTTGTTAATGATATAATTATTGTATTTGTACTGACAATCAAAAACTGACATGTAGGAAAACGTTTTTTGGCAAAATCGCTAAAAATTTTGGGTCTTTTTTTTTAATGAGTCGGTGGCATAACTGCAAACCAACAATTTTTTCAAGATGGCTCGTGGCAACATTAGTACAGAGGATAAAAATGACAAAAGCAGGAATTGTTCCTAACAAGACATGAAAAGACAGTGAAATGCAGTTTTAAAACAGCTCAAAACTTACAATACATCACTGTGGTGAATTTTTACCAATTATCTTATAAATCATTTATCAAAACAATCTTTCACATCTAAGTTATATTTGAAACGTCCAAATTCCAGCAATATTTTTCCTTCTTTGTTTGAGTCTGGTAAATAGGCCCTTCCCAATCAAAAATAAAGATATTTTTCCCAATTCCCAAACTAAAAATTCCCAATTTTTGGATCTCATCACACATTTTTTCGCAACTGGACCAGACCCGGACACTTTCCCAAAATTGCCAAAAAAATCACTGCATTCATGCAGCATACTGCATTTTGGTAATTGCCCATGAGACTTGTTCTTGGGTATCGATCAAGGAAATGAAATGAAAAGTAGTTAGATCTATAAAATATTCCACTCAGGCCAAAAAAAAGACTTATTTCCACTACCGGCTCTGAAAAAAATACGGTTGGTAGGTAGGGATTTATTTTTTTTTATTCCAGAATATGACTGACATTATTTTTTATTTTGCAAAACTATAATTTGACAAAAAAAAATCATAGGGTTGGCAGCAAAAAAAACAGGGTTGGTTGGGCTAGCAGAAACAAGCTGTTTTTTTAGGCCTAAGGCCTACATTTAGGGTGTTCTGTCCTGATAAAATCTCAAATTGCAATGATTTCAGTTATCAAGATTTTTCTATCAGCTTTTCTCATCTGTGGAATACAGACATGAAAGTTGAGATTTTAAAGTATACATTTATCAAATTATAAATTGCATGGGTGAAAAACTTGATGTGAAAAATATGTTATACATTTAAACTACATCCAATAAACTGTTTTAACCTTGGAAGATAAGAGAAAAATGTTTTCGACCACCGAAATAAAATCTGAGAAATAAATCATGGTCATATTAGAAATATTTGCACTTTGTGAACTGCAAATTCAAATTTCACAATCAGCTATAAGGCTGGGCTTATGCTGGCATGCATACTTTATGTGAAATGGGCAGATTTTACAAATTTATAGTTTGACAAACTGATTAACTTCCTCTCGTTGGAGTTCACACGAACAGCCGGGGTCATTTGGTGACTTTGCAGCTCCAACAGTGGAGGAAGACCCCATCCAGGCTTACACTTGGGTAGAAATCACCAACCTCCCATAAGCTAGCTGGATAGCTTCCTTATATGTGAAATTAGGTCCCAGGCAGATTCGAACTCAAAGCAGTGAATGGCTTGAGATCACAAGTCAGAGACCATAACCACTCAGCCACAGAGGCCCCACTACCACAGGTTTAGTCTTGCATCACATTGATTTGTACAGCAAGCCTGATAGAGCTCAATTTGAATTTTTAGTTCAAAACTATTTTACCGACATAATGAGACTTTATGTTCTAATAATAATATCTAATATGTTTTCTGATGCATTCCAGGCTTATTAAGCAATTTTAAAGTAATAACCATGTTGTATATTCATGCTTATCTAAAAAAAAATTTTTTTTTCTCAGCAACATTTGAATTTTTTCATGCATCCTTTGAAATTAAAGAACAAAAAAACCAAAGTCTTGAAAATATGATCTGACAGAAAACTAGACTCAAATCGATCCTAAATATCTCGTTTTCAACAAAATATGTTCTAAGTTTTCTTTACGCCTAAATTCCAACACGCAAGTTAAATAAAGATTACACTATACATAAATCAAGTACCCTTATCAGTCTCACCAATTAGTTGAAAATATCTTAGCTACTGTGAAAAGTCTAAAATTAGTTTATACCAGAATTGTGTCTAATTTTAGACAAGCAAAAGCTTCCATAATCACCAGCAGTTCAAAATTCTAAGCAAGAATTGTAGCTCAGTGTCACTCGAATACATTATATAAAATTTGTAAAATTTCTGTAGCATCCAAAAATAAAACAAGTTAAAATCATTAAACATGCTTCAAATAATGACATGAATGAGGATTTAATTAATCTGTCTGAACCCAAAGTCATGAAATGTAAGGAAAGTAACCAGACCCAGACCGATGTCTGGATACAAATGAAATTAAAATCACAGCCGTCAATATATGCCGCAACAAACATTAAACAGACAGCTAAGTTTAAATCTAAAAAATAAATACATTTAAAACAAGCAAAAAATAAATGAAATCCTACAGAATGGCATTTGATTGGATTAGAAACTCAACTTGTGACAACTTATGTAATTAATTTCCTTCCAATTAATTGGATACAGGTATTACTTTCTAAACCAATCAGGTTGCAGTAAAAAATCAAGTTATTTGCATGAGTTGTCTTTCCTGATTAGTCATGGAGTTGTCTCCCTTGCTTCATGAAGTAATGTTAGAATGATGAGCCTATATTGTGGTAATGGATAGTCATAAAATGTTGTAGATAAAACAGCTGTCTAGCATACAGACTGATTTGGCAATCTCTCAAGACAGAACATATATTGATACTACATCAGCCTACAGTCAAAGAGTGAGAATAGTAGGATAGATCCACATGTAAACTCGACTTGGTAGCAAAATTTCCAAGGTACACATTTATTTTATGAGAAATACCAACATAGGCACTTGCTTCTGTTTTCTGAAACCTCTGAAAACTTGCAAAGTCATCAAACATTCATCGTTTTTACTGTTATAGAATCAAAGATCTACCAGAGTTTATAGGTGTATGGAGAAAAAGTGGGGAATGCCAAATCAAAGAATATACTACACAAAATTCACTATTATGTCTTAATTTTGGTGAAATAAACAAACAAAAAGAAGCAAACGATGCCTTGAAACTAAGTCTATTGACTTAAGAGATCATAACTTGAGCTTCTGCGCATATGAAAGGTGCTTCATGTACTGTAAAACCTGTGAAGAAAGGCCACCCTTAGGAAAGACAAAATGTGGGCTTTAATGACAGGTGGCCTTTATTCTGATATCAATTTGTTCTAAATAATCAGAGAATAAAGGTCATTCTTAAAAAAACGTCACTGATCAAACTGACCTAATAAAAATCACCTGTCAATAAAGGTCACATTTTGTCTTTCCCAAGGGTGGCCTTTGTTCACAGGTTTGACTGTATGTGAGTATGACATAGCATAGATTTATTTTTTTTTTCTGACGACTTTGAAATGAATTTACCTTTATCTGTAAAGTGGCAATAAATAATTCAGGATTTTTGGCATCAGTTGTGAGTTCAATGTTGTAACGGCCCCCATGAGTTAGTCCCTGACTTTCACGGAACCATTTTATGGTTGGGGCTGGCTTAGCTTCCAGCTGGCACGTCATTACGAGTAAGTTAGCTTGTTGTTTTATCGTTGGTTTCTGAAGAAAGTGTGGAGCTTTCCCCGCTGGTACCCTGAAGGTGAAATAATGTTCAATGTGAGCATAGAGTCTTCATACAGACAACATCAAGGTGCCGATAGTACAAGGGCATTACTGTTGGGAACAAAGCCAATAAGTTTTTGTAGTTTGTTATTAAATTCTAATCATTCTATTTTATGTTATATCGAAAAAGGGATCTCCAGAAAGGAATCCCTCATGATCCAACTTTTGGGTTTCACTGCTTATTTAGACACTGACACTGTAAAACTGGTTGCCTGTTTAGCATTTCTAATTTATCATGGTCAACATTGCCAGATGAAGGTTACACTACAGCAGACTGTATTATGAAAAGGGAACCAAACGATTTCCGGTCAAAAATTTTTCAATCACAATTGCCACAAAAGTCCAAACTTGCTTTTTTTCATGTTGTTCTCTCAGCTCTTGTTATGATATACATCGAAATCTTTGTAATATCCACTCTCTAAGTACGGACAATAAAAAACTTAACCCAATTATCCAATTTTTGTTATCGATTACATAAAAGCAACATATCGCCCACACCACAATACATCCATGATATGTTGCCAAAAAATGTTGTTTACTTTATCAAAGAAGATGAATGATAAAATATACTTACTGTGGTTTTTTACCTGTAAAATAAAAAAATACAGAACATTATAATTAGTTCATACATCACAGTCAAGGTGGGAAATGAACGTAGCGTAAATTAACAAGTAATACATATCATATTAATACTAAATCATTTTACAAGATCTATGATGTTTTAAGTAGATAAAGATTATATTCTTAACATTTAATTTGAAGTCGGAGCATCAAAGCCACCAATTAGGAATAATCTCAAAGTACTTGAAAAAGATGTAATATCCAGTTTAGTTTAATTGAGAGAATATATGGAGGGTACGTTATATAATTACCGTCACACGATGAAATAAGAAAAAAAAACATCTGAACCACTGCGTTAATGTAGTCATATAACTACTGAGAAAATATCTGAGTTATAAAACATACATACAGCTGATATATATATTTATTTACGCAACAGTTCAAACTAATTGTTTCAAGCACTATTTGATTAACATCAATTATATTAATTACGATATTGCTTATTGTTCAAGTACCATTGATAGCTTTGTATAATGAAGTTTCTAAGTAGCAATGCCCTTTTTTACCTTAGATATGCATCTTTTTCAACAATGTACATATGTAACTTTTTAAGGCCTGGAAAAAAATACTTGCGTTTCTCGGTTATTTGACTGACCCTATTTTTATCCTGCCCTAAAGATCTAATAAAGAAATTCAAAAGTACAAAAATGCAAAGGGACGAATCATGCCTTTAAAGTATGAAATAAAAGTTCAGAAAAAAATGTGGCCTTCTTACCCTATTTTTTGTTGTCAAGTAACCTGAAACACAACTTTTAAATTTTCTGGCCTAATAAATTAATTTATTAAATGTACTTAATTTACAAGACAAATAACTAAAAGTGTTGCATACAAGTTGTATTTCAAACAATATAGTATTTACTTTATCTCTGTCTGGCGTTTATGAAATGTGAAATACACAAATACCAAGTCTTAAAGTGTAAGTAAATCATTTCAGCCAAGCAATTAAAAATGAACCTTTATCATTAGGATTGACTACAGCACTCTATAATTGACAAGATAATTCACAGGGGAAGTAATTATAACAGCATCCTACAAACTCATAACAACTTTTCCATTAAATAAATCTCTCATTATTAGTATTTAACCTATCATATTTGCAAGAAGAATAACATAGATGATGACTACCATTAGCTGGAGGTGACCGAGGATTCACACCAGCCAGGTAGTTAACTACTCATGCCCGTGTGTGGATATGTCCATCATACTGGTGTGTTGTATTCACCAGGTATTGGACATGTGTCTAAATCGTCTAAATCGTACATAAAATGTCAGAAACTAATATAACGGAACAGGCAGAAAGTTATTTTGAATCGCATTAAATGGCAATCATACTGGCCATAACATGTGGTATGAACAATATCTACCTATCAAGACAACATGCAAGCATAAAGCTATGTCAATATGCTTTAAAATGGCAGTTTAATTCTAGATTTTATTAGTCAAATATATAGCAATATTAGCTTGGAACTACTTTCGATATTAATTGTTTCATTAATAAGATAATCTCAATAGTTATCATACCAGAGAAATTTCAGTTCACCACAAAACAAACTTTTTTACTAAATCCTGCCAAATTGTTTCATACAATTGGCAACGCAAAATGATACATGATAATAATTCAAGTCTATTTTAAGTGCAAAAAATTAACTTCTTTTCATCAAGTGGAAGAAAATGTAGTATTTAATGTAGCTTTACTAATCAATCTAGTTTAAACAAAGAATTTTACGATATGCTTTTGACTCACTCAAATTCTCCCACTTTTCAACCCCAACCACTGACTTTGCCCTAAACTGGGTCGCATGTATAATGCCTACATTTCCTTATTTTTTAAAATTCTGGTGGATATTTTGTCTCAAAAATTCTTATAAACCAACAAATAAAGATACAGTGATCTTACTAGCCAAATTATTTACTGTCAATGACAATGAAACTGATTCATGAATTTTTTTTCACTGAGTTTAATGCTGTTTTTCAACAATTTTTCAGTTGCCGTTTTTCAACAATTCTTCAGTTGCTGTTTTTCAAAAATTTTTCAGTTGCCATTTTTTAACAATTTTTCAGTTGCCATTTTTTCAACAATTTTTCGGTTATACACAGTGACTTGTTCACTTAACCAGCTTACCTCATCATTACTCAAGCCTATTTATTAGCTTTCTGAAATCCTTTATTCATATAGAACTCTGCATTCAAATCATTATTTTGATTATTTTAAGCCTTCATTACACTAACTACAAAATTGCGTACACTACATTTATCATTGTACAAAAAAAATAAATTAATACAAACTAAATCACAAGAAAATGAAAAAAAGAAACATAACGCAATATTTGAATAAATTAAACCGATGTTAAATAAAATTAACTGAAAAAAAGATCAGAATCATATTTAAATGAATAATTTAATTGATAATTAAAGGAAATAAATACTGATTTTTTATTACATAATAAAAACAAATTGAATAGAAATATATCAATCAACATTGTGTCGTATGAAAGAAAAGACCTAAGATTTGTAAAAGAGGGTGTAAGTATAGAAGAAATTTATTGTTCTGACAGAGCCAGGTATGCTGGAATGTCATACAGGGTGTGGTATACATGAAGCTTGTCGTCATGACTGTGAGTATTTCGTCTGGATTCAGGATTACATAAGGAGAAACTCCATCAAACTGTGGGACACAACATTAAAAAACTTGGTTTTGAAAAAGTTCAGACTTTGAGGAATACTGGGTGGTAAACAATATTTTGACAGCATGTTGAAGGAGAATCATTTATGCTGGTTCAAAGGTGTGATCGGGAGTGGACAGAAGAGGCTATGGTGAGAATGGAATGTCTCAACAGAAATTGAGGACGGTGTAGTGTAGAGAGCGAATTAGATAATGTAAGTGTTTGAATCTAATCTGATCAGCCTTATTGTATACTAAGTAAAGTGTAAATTCTGAATACCAAACACCAATGGAACCGCTAGAAAGGTTCAGTTTCTCAAAGTTTCTGGTTTTCCAAAGTTTTCGGTTTCCTAAAGTTTCCGGTTTTCCAGTTTCCAATTTTTGGAAATTTACGATTTTTGGTTTTCCTCAGTGTATTTATCACCTAAAAACTTGAAAATATTTATAATGAGATTTTATGATGAGTGACCAGTAGATACTAGAAACTATCCTTTTTTTGGTGTAGCAGTTAGCGGAATACAAGCAGCCTCTTCAGCAAGAACCGGACACCTATTGCCTGTCTAGTAAATTAAGTCAAAATCAACATGTCTTTAAAAACGCTTAGATGTAACTAGTGCATTGGCCTGACTGATATTGTAATAGAAACACAAAATGTAATCATTTCTGTGGCTGACCAGAGAAAATTAAAGCACTTAACTGCGAACAGAACAAAAAGCAGCAGATACAGAAATGATAAATCAAAGTTGTGAAGCCTGTACCTTAATCAAATACCTTTTATTCACTCATATCATGTACATTCATGACAAAACGTGTCAAACACAAAAATACAATTCAACCTGATTTTCAATACATATTACTTAGCAATATTTATAAATACATACACATGTCTACAAGGTCGTAATTTTTTACAAAAAAATTTGACTTACTTGATAAAATTTACATGTAGCAGAAGCAACAGTGAAAGCCAGACATGAAGCATATATAGACACATGTGGACAAAATTCTCATAGTGAAAATGTCTCTGTCTAATCACCTTAATACAATTAAACCGTGAAAACTGGAGTCCTTGAAAACAGGAATTCTCTGAAAATCGGATGATTTTTCAAGTCCCGTTTATTTCTCTTCTATAATCAACAGTCCTCTGAAAACTGGAATTCTCAGAAAAGCAGACTTTAACCTAGTCCAGAAGGGGTCCAATTTTCAGGGATTGTACTGTAATACTAAACTTGAGCATTAAATCTGATGTAACATTTATCAGTTGTCTCCCCTTGAATATGAATATATAATTGCTGCTTCAGAGGGCTAATATGTTTGTTGTTTGAACAAAACAAATGTATCCTCTCATTAGACTCCAACCAAGACATTCTACTCATCAAATTATTGCTCTAAATCACAAATTTCATATGATTTTTTCATATATTGGAACTTATGTAAACCCTAAATTAAATAAAATTCTGAAATTTTGTTTGGCATGAACAATAAGACTAGAAAAGAAAGTCAAGTTTATCATTACTTGAGCAAAAAAATAGTGTAGGTCTTTTCTTTTCTATTCTTTTTCCTTAACCTTTTGCCTCATAAGCATACTTTGGACTCTTTCAAATTGAAAGCTAATATATAAAACATCAATTTATTTAAGAAAATTGGGTTATTTCTTTCTGACAGAGTGGAAAACATTGTTACAAAAGAAATCATTACTCATTACTAGCAATAGCTTATTTCACCACAATGTTTTCAAAAGTCGCTTGCTTCAGATGCGGGGGGAAATGCAGTATCACGAGGCAAATGGTTAAGATACTTTGGAGGTACAGAAAATCTCAAAATATTTTCATACTTTGAACTTTGCTGATAGAATTTTAGCCTCGATTCCAAAAAATAGTGTTGGTCGTATAATCGTAAACACAACAATTTTTTTCTCAAAATAACACTGAAGCCGCTCAATGGTTCAATGAAGGACAAGACCACACATTTATTGTGAGCATAATTTTGTTGATGAAGTTTATACAGCAGACACGGAACATACTGATCATACGAAGAGATCATAAATGCCTGAAATGTTTGATTATAAGAGACATTTTGCACCATGAAATATTGAGAGAGTGGGCAATAAATGTCACAATTCTTGTTTGTTTTATACTTAGCTTACCAGACATCACTGAAAAATTGTAAGTTGGAGAAAAATGATAAATTCTCAAGATATTGAATACTGCATGTTTTTTTTTATAAAGCTTTTTAACAGTAAGCTTGCAGCAAAAGAATATATTGCATTTTTATCAGAACAAGAAACATGCAAAATTTGCAAGAACTAAACTCCAGTAAAAAAACGTTTCTTGAAGCTTTTAAACAAGAAGCCAAATTGCAATTCCATGTTAAACATGTCTGGAGACCTAGTTCTTTAACGAACTTATGATAAACAGACAATTATATCAGCAAAGAAATAATTCTTGTAAATCTTCACTGGCATTTTATATTTATTGTTGAAGAAGTACGTAATTTGAAAGCAAACACAACACAAAAGTACTAAATACATCAAACAATGTAAACATGTTTATGTTTTCATTTTAAACGATGCGCTTATCAGCCCAATGTTTCTTCTATTTCAAAATGAACCATTAAGAGATATGAATTAAACCTGAAACTGTAATTTCACTGACAAATATTGAAGAACAATGGATTACCGGTTATAAATTGATATTTTGTGAAAATAATGACATGAAATTCAATGAGTTAAAAAATGACAACCTTTTCTCAGACAATTTGCTCTGTTTAACATGAGTGACAGACAGAAGTAACCAGTCTACTGATTCAGACTTCATGGTAAAATTAAGCAAAAGATAAAAAAAGAAATGAAAGTATGAAATTGTTAGGAAAGTTAGGTGAAAATAATGCCAATGTTTTAATTGGATTGAACATTATTTTAGCACATAGTTTAGAAAGTTAGTTAAACTGAAATGTGACTGATAAGGAAGTGAAACATTTGAATGCAGCTTTAAGCGATACTGGAAGTTAGGAGTTTGAATAAGGATAAATGTGAAGATATGGTCAACCTGTAAATTAAGGAAGCATTAAAAGGGATATGGTATTCACCACAACATGACTGTTTACCTTCCAAATTAAGATTAATTGTTGCAGTGGCGTCACCACGGGCATTTTTAGCCAACACCTTGTATTCACCACCATCCTGTATTCCGATATTAGATATTTGAAGGGTGATAATATACAAATCAGCCCCTTCTTTTGTTTGCGTGATTACATATCGTCCACCGTTTTCGATCACTTTAGACCCCTGAAGCCACGTAATTGTTGGCTGGGGATCACATTTTAAACGACATTCAAATACAATTGCTTTCTCCACCTGACGAATCACTGGCTTTCCAATGAAAGTTGGCGCACTTCCTGTTTTCTGACCAACTAAACATAGATGAGACAAAAAAAAGAACAAAAGAACGTAAGGTTAGAAACAAGACGTACTAATAATGTACCAACATGACTGTATAAGATGAGGGCCCTATTGTTTTTCATAAGAGTTTAACGTCGCACCAACGGCCAAGGTCATCTGGCAACTTTCCAGCTTTAACAGTGGAGGAATAACCCAGGCTTGCACCTGCGTAGGACCACAGACTTTTTGTTAGCTAGATGGACATCAGAGGACCTCAAATAGTTCAAGTATTTTTATGCTAATTTTAAACACTCATTAATGTTACAAGGAAATAGCCATTCTTATGAAATCTGTATACACTCCAAATATTAGTAAAACGTTATGTATGTTACAAACATAAGTATGACAATTAATAAATTTGACATTTTTGGTCTTTTATTACCATAGCCATTTTATAACCAAAGGATGTGATATTTAATTTAATAATGTTTTATGGTGCGTTAACAACCAACAGTCATGTAGCGCACATTTTAAAAAAGACATGATATACTGTCATGAAGGTACACACTAAAACAAACTCAAGAAATTATAAAATACAAATAAAAACATGAGAATTGGCATAACATACAACAATAATTTAAATCACAACTCAGTACAGTATCTATCTATCTATGACTAAACGGCAGGCTCTGAGCCATCTCTAAAACATCAGTCTAAGACCCTACACACTGTGGCATTTCGTAAAGCAATCATTCATGTAGTATTAAGGCAATACACACTCTCCTACAGTGCTTTGATTCTGATGGTATCACATGGAATTAATGCACATAGCACTGATTGATGGTAAAAGCACTATTGATCACTATCACTAACCATTCTTATTATTATTCATTTATGCAGAAACCATTCAATAAATATTCATTAATGCAGGAAGCATCCCATGAATATTCATTAATGCAGGCATTGAATGAACAGTAAAGTCATGAATATTAATGACATTCAAAATATATGCACATACATTACTTAAAAACAGGTATAACTTTTATATCTTCTTACCAGGTAAGCAAGTTTGGATATTTGTATCAAAGCAAATTAAAATGCAAAAAGAAATATGATTTTTACACTGTTTTTAGCTGATAATAAAAAAGCCAATCACCTTCTGAAAGCTTATTCAAAGAAAAGATAAAACACATTTTTGCAAATATTTTAAATACTTCGTCTTATTACCAAGTAAATTGATATTACGGAAGACAGGCTTTAGAATATAAATCACGGACATGAACATAAAATGCTTCAAATTATTATTTGGAATCATCAAATTACACATAAATTCACACCAGACAATATCATTAAAGACATTCCCTTGAAATTTCATATCATTGAAAATAAAATAAATCAAAATAATCGACTCTCTTTATGGAGATACAAAAAAACTAGCGGAAACCGAATTTTTTTTTTAATGAAATCCATTTCATATTTTGGCACATCAACAATCATTTGGATAAATACAGAAACACAAAAAGGTTTTATGTCTGATAATTTAAACTGATACTTGGAGGGAACTTTTATCTAAATGTCTCACATTTATACAAATCTTTACAAGGTCGCTTACGTCATACGAGGAGATAAAGTCCATTATCTGAATATTTCAGTCGTAAAAAATACATGCAAGATTTTGACAATGGATCTTAAAAATTCCATAAAGTGTAAGTATTGTGTCTTCATACTTTACTTCAAGTTACAAGATACTTTTTGTCACAGAAATGCTTTAATCAAAGGTACACAACTCATGGACAAATATCGACACACTGTTTAATCAAAAGAGAAACTTTAATGCATAAGAGTTACTTCCCTTGAACAAAATGTTAAACTTGGACATTCACTGTTACTATATTCTAAGAAAAGTCCTACTTTCTAAGTAAGCAATAAGCTCCAAGATACGAATCACGATATTCAATTCTAGATTTAGTACGAAATAATTCTATGAGTTATAATTTGAGAGCTCAGCTATAAAAAGTGTCAACTTCGTAATTCAATATTCTGAAAGAAGTTGTCACTTTGATACTGTGAGCCCTCATAATAATTATGACTAAAACAACTCTCAGATGAATACAATAATCATCCAGACATACACTACACGGAGCAAGCATCACAGAATTTCTTACCATCAAAGTTAAGTCCTATGGTAGCATTGCTCTCTCCCAAAGCGTTCTTTGCCATGACACGATAGCTACCAGCATCTTGCGGGGCTACATTGCTCATCTCTAAAGTAAGGATGTACTCTTTGGGGCCTTTGGATTTCATGTCCATCTTGAGACGATCTGGAAAACAAAATATGGTACATCACTAGCAAGGGATTTACTTTTTAACAAGCCTTCTTGTGTTGATATAGCATGGCATGGTTCATCGTTCCGATGCATTTTCCATTTAGACAACCATTCAAATCCATTACAATAAAACCTCGTTATCTGGAGGAGTCATCAGAACAGACTGAATTCTTGAGATAAACGTGGTGCTCATAATAAAAGGTGCTTGTTCTTGGTTGAAAATTATATGCAACTTAGAACAAATATTGACCGGACTTTAAAAGCTTCTTGAGAAAATTTGGATACTTGGATATTGATGCTCGTAATAACAAAGTTTTACTGTATATTATGACTGTGACCATACTCTGATATTTACCAACTACAGCATGATAACAAAACTTATGATTGAAGTTTTAGATGCAATTTGAGCCTTAAAATGTCACAGCATTAAAACATATCTTTGTGTCAAAAAAGCTGCTATACGTTTTGTAGTATTTTGAACATAACGCGTACAAACCCATTACCTCGTACAGACCCACTTGAAGTCTGGACCATTCACCTCAAATAGAAGCGAAATGTGGTTTGATGTTTGATAAATCATCATTTTCATTAAAAATTGGGCTTTTAAATAGATACTTTGATACATCAAACATCTAAGCTAAAAAACCTGGACAGTCTATACTTTCTTATATGTAAACTTACCACTAGCTGCAAGTTGTGTAGAATCCCTGAACCATGTAATAGTAGGGGCTGGCTCAGCCGTAAGTTGGCATTCAAACACAAGACGTTTTCCTCCATCTAATTGCTTAATCACCGGCTTAGATGTAAAATTTGGTGCAATACCTTCTTGTCTGAAAGAAAGATGATATAATATTATATTTATTATTTTATTCTCAAACCAAAGGGCATTCATACAAAAAGGTTCTCAAAATTTTTGTGAATGACTGTTTTGTCTCAATCAACAGTTTCTACTTCGAACACTTTTGTACTCAAATTTTTTCAAGTGATAAATGGAAAATAATCTTTCAACTTTTTTATCAATTTGTTGTAGCCTCAAATTTTGTCTGCAGAAGGAATGCTATGTTTCCACAGGGTAAGTCTTTTTAATGCTTTGCCTCATAAGCATATTTTGCATTCTTCCAAATTCAAAGCTAATGTACAAAACATCAGTTTATTAAAGAAAATTGGGTTATTTCTCTCTAACAGGGTGGAAAATATTGTGGCAGGAGAAGCCATTACTCATTACAGGCAATGGTTTCTTTTGCCACAATGTTTTCAAAAGTTGTCTACTTCAGATGCAGGGGAAATGCGGTAAAAAAATTGATAAAATCTTCCTAATAATAACCGGTAAAAAAATTTTGATAAATCTTCCTTAGAAATGACCGGTAAAAAAAATGATAAATCTTCCCAGAAATGACTGGTAAAAAAGGATAAAATTTAATCTTCCTAGAAATGACTGGTGGGGGGGGGTGATAAATCTTCCTAGAAATGGCCGGTAAAAAAGATAAATCTTCCTAGAAATGGCCGGTAAAAAAGATAAATCTTCCTAGAAATGACCTGTAAAAAAAATGATAAATCTTCCCAGAAATGACTGGTAAAAAAAGGATGAAATTTAATCTTCCTAGAAATGACCGGGGGAAAAAATTGATAAATCCTCCTAGAAATGGCCGGTAAAAAAAAGATAAATCTTCCTAGAAATGACCAGTAAAAATATGATGAATCTTCCTAGAAATGACCGGTAAAAAATATGATAAATCTTCCTAGAAATGACTGGTAAAAAATTTGATAAATCTTCCTAGAAATGACCGAAGAATTCTGTATGAAATTTTGACCAATATCTACAGGTGTACATCAAGATACCAAAAAATAGGAGAAAATTTGGAGTGAATAAACTTTTACATGTAGAACACTTATAGGTATACAAGATAACCAATTTCTGGAAGAAAACCTGCTGATAGACAAAATAATGGCAGATCTTAGAGATCAGATAAATAAACACAGAAGTCAAAAGCATTTCCTGTAGTGTACAAGTCAATCATTCAATTCATAAACAAGGCCACTCTTAAAAACATGTTGGTTTGTGGATTGGTAAATAGCCATATCTCCCTTTTCTTTATTTGTTAAAATTAAATGCTTGTTGCGAAAACGAAAAGTTGGAATAAGGAAAGAAAACATTTTTTTGTCAAAATCGATAAAATGTATTTCGGTTGGGGATTTGGAACGAGTTGGTCATGTAACGGTAAACCAACAATTTCTTAAGGATGGTCCAATCAATAGTGATTATATCCATATAATGGTGTTATATAAGAAAGAAATGAGATTGCCTGGCTACAAGATTACAAGACAATTGATGCACAGGGGGGCGTTATTGAAAATATCCCATAGGAAAACGGCTTAGATATCGTGATTAGAATCGGAAATCATTGACATTAATAATGCTTTAATGATTGATTTTTGAGTACAACAGTAAATAGAAATATAGATGTGTTGATACGTAAACTAATGTTAGTACATACGTGGAGATATGAATTATATTTGAGACGAATATTTGAGATAACCACTAGGCCCAAATCATTCAAATTTTGATTTCCTTCCAAATTGGCTGTTGTTTAAAATATGATTTCATGAATCAACTTAAACAAACAGACTTTTTCTTGATTACAATCTAAGGGTTCTTTACAAAACAGAATTGATTTTAGGCTGCAGTTTTCAGATTTTAAGATGGGTAATTAACCATGGATCGTTAGATAGTAATTTTGTGAAGTAGTTTAGGTGCAAACAAATTTATTTTATACAAAGTCTATGAGTATTTTCTGCATAAACAGACAGGGTTTCTCATCATATTAAGAGGAATAATGAATTCAATAAGTTCTATATGCTTAAATTTGTAGTCAAATTCTGGTACAAAAAGTGGATAGCATCTAGTCAATATCCATCTTTATAATTACTTTGTTCACATATCTGCAGATTTTTTATTGATAAAAATTTTGAAATGAAATCATTTTTTATCTACACAATGAAACAATAAGATGCTTTGAGTAATTAACATCGTGAATCATTCAATCATGATCTTATTGAATAAAACATCCGATTTAAAGACTTTGCAAACAAATGTTCTAAGTATTCATATCATTTGTAACACAGGAATGATACTATAAAAAAATAAAATAAAAAACTTTTATCAATGAATCAGGTTTTAAAACACACGCACTGCATAACAGAACTGCAATCGTATCTTATCAATCATTTTTTTTACAGTTTAACGTCCACAAATGCCCAGGGACATATGGTGACTTTTCCAGCTTTAACAATGGAGGAAGACCACAGGCGTACACTTGGGTAGTACCACTGACCTCCTGTAAGCTAGCTGGACAAATCCTCTCACAATCTTATCAATACACAAGATGGTATACTATCTACAGTGGTCCGGTCAGGTGAGTTTATTTTTCTTTAAGCAGAATTTATCATGGCTGACTAAATCTAAATAAATTATGCTGAAAACACCCCGTGTTCTTCTAGATTAATTCTGAATTTTGTTAACTTCAGGAACTGACGAGTGCTTAAGGTTTTATACCCATAATGACCAAAATTAGTGTCTGAATAAGGAGCAGACAGATTTTTGGAACCTTTATAATTTTTATAGGTTTCTATGATAGAAAATGATTTACCTTGACTTTTTTTCAAAAATAGCAATAACCCTTACAAAATTTGAAAAATGTGTCGTGAAAAATACATTGAAGTATCTAGGGTAACTATCAAAGAACTAACGATAATTGGGCAATACTACATTTATAATATTACCATTTTTGATTAGCATTTAGCAGAGCCCAATTGTATAAACATAGGTTAACTTTAACCAAATGGTTAATTTAACCCAAGGTTAAATTTAACCATTTTGGTTTACTAATCATGAAAAAAGTCATTTAAACATTTAAAAAGGGTTGCCATTTTGGTACTGGTTACCGTTTATGTTAAGATTTAACCAGCATCTTAGACCTGGGTTAGATTTATGTGAGCTTTAACAAAAACAACATCCGGTTAAATTTGCAATAGCTAACCGAACACTTAACCAAAATTTTAACCCAAACTCTGATTTAACCCAGTGGTTAAAGTTAACCAATGTTTATACAATTGGGCACAGATGAATAAAATGATTACCATATTATGGATATAATACCTTAATAAAAAGTGCACTGAAAATTCTGATACAAATAAAACAAACTACTTACTGGTTCTGGGCAGATGCTGAAAAAGATAAAAGGAAGAGTTATGAAAGAAACAGGTGAAACATAAATACACAGATCTTAAAGAGAGAAGAAAATTCACCATAGGCTGTAAAAAAAACCTGGTTTCCATCAACCCTACGGACCCCATTTTTTTCGTCCTTGACTTTAGTCAGTCTCTGATAATATTTTTTGTCAATATTTTCATTTCTATATGAACTACATCTCCTTGCTAAAAAGTGTATACATGAAAACAGATACCGCCGACCATAAAATTTTTGGGGTATGTTAGTGGAAACCAGGTATTTTATTCTTTTGCCTTAGAAATCTCATTCAGTTCGTTTAACTCTGAGTTTGTAATTAAAACTTACATGAACTAAAAGTTTCTCCAATCATCATAGTTTATGAAAATTGCCGTATAAATATCCGTGAAGAAACATAAACTAGCAAAAATTCAATCAAAACAAACATTTATGTGAAAAGTGAGTAAGTAATTAATCTCTGTATTGAGTATCACCATTTAAACCCTAATTAAATGGCTAATAGAGATCTAAGACTCCACAGGTAATGTGTTTATTAATGACTCTCTCATTGTATCTTCTAATACGATCTGATAGACATATTTACATAAAGCACTATTCAATCAGGTAGAATTAATCCATTCCAGGGTAAGCATCAGACCTAATTCCCCAACATGATGTCCAATGATTTTTTTCAAGATTCCAAAATTTAATATTTTTGATTTCAGATCCAACTTCTTTTGATCCCCTCAGCTTATGAGCGTATATGTTTTTGAATGTATTTTGAAAATGTTCAATACGGTGCAACCTCTCCAGAGCAGCCTTCTCTTGAGCAACAACCTCCCTTCAACAACAGCATGATTTTTTCCACTGTATAATTTAACTATAAATTCAACTTCTCTTGAGCATCAACCTCTCATCAACAACATAATTTTGCTTCTCCCAAAGAGTGTTGCTTTGGAGAGGTTGCACTGATTATTCTTGTGGCATATTCCAGTTTCTAAGATATTCTCACCCTAGGTAACTCAACTCCTGTTTCAACAGGAATGACATGTACTGGGATGCTTCCCTAAATGAAGAAATGTCCAGCTAAATCCTACATGTAGTTTTTGCTTTTTGAGGATTTAAATACAGTCAAGACCACAGGGGGCTAGCACGTTGAAGGGATGGTGTATAATGGTGTATTAGGCTTAAATTGGCCACACGGACCAAAAACATGTATACATATATATACATACAGTGTATATACATATGAGCGTAAAGAATTGTAGTCTCCAGATGGAATCACTATGGTATCACATTTTATTAAACACCCTGTATATAAACACATATATACAGGTGGCCATTTTAAGCCTAATACACCATTATACACCATCCCTTCAACCTTGTTGAATGTTCTCCGTTTAGACAATTTTACGCTTTCTTTAAATGAAAATATTCTATTAACAAGACTCTATTGTTCTATTCCTTCAAATGAAATTTTTTTGAGACCCGTCAAAGACTGCTTTGAAAACGGTATGCCATTCATGACATAGATGGCTGGGTTAGCACCTGGAGGGGATGAAGTATAATGGTGAATTTAGGCTTAAAATGGCCACGTGTATACATGTGTATGTACAAGGTGTTTCATAAGATGTGATACCATAGTGATTCCATCTGGAGACTACAATTCTTTACGCTCATAGTGGAGTACTAAGCCGTTGGAATCGTGACACTCACAAGTTTTTGATGGACGTCAAAATTCGGGAAAACGTCAAGTTTTAAGTATGTAATTCTCTGTACAATAATTTGTACACTCTAAGTGTGTTTTTAAAATTTTAAAATCGGGTGATGCAATCAAAAGTTATAAGCTGTCGAAAAATGGTATCACATATCATGAAATATAGGATCAATGTGTTTACGGTCCGTGTAGCCATTTTAGGCTTTATATACCATTGTACACCATTCCAGAACGTGCTATTATCTATGATTAATGACACATCGATAAACAACAGGGCAGCACTATGGCCAAGCTCGTTTACACCTAATCCAACTATTTAGACCCTACCCTGACTGAGAGGATGGCCGTTCCGAATTCATTTATGAAATCGGGCAACTGAAAAAGCCAAATTAGTAGGGCTAGTTCATACCATGACCTTGATAGATAAAATGTTTTGAATGCATGCTCTTTATGACACAATTACTATCAGATTAAGTCAGATCTTTTTCTATGATTATTTTGGGTTTAACTGCGGTAGATCCACACACGTGACAATCGTAGTTTTATATAACTCACCATTAAAGTTCAAATTAATAGAAGCTGACATTTCTCCTAGTTTGTTCTTGGCAACAACTTTGTATTTCCCTCCGTCAGCTTGGGTAACACCAGTAATATCCATTAAAACATTGTATGTATTTCCTCCGGCGTTTTCTACACGCATTTTAATCCTGTCTGATTCTTGAAGCGGTGTTTCGCCCCGAAACCAGTTGATTTCAGGTTGCGGGGACGCCTCAAGAGCGCATTGAAACACCAGTTTATTCCCGCCATCTTCTTGCTTAAGGGAGGGCTTCTGAGTGAAACGTGGGGCAATATCATCACCCGCACCCATCCTGACCCGTCTCTACTTCCTGAAATTATGAAAATATTCATTGTTAGCCAGTTTGCAAAAGAATTATTGTAATATGTCATCATTGCTGAACGTGTCACATTTTTTCCTTGGCACTTGTATGACGAAGTCAAATACAATCTGCACGGCAAGACGCCGACTGAGTTTTGACAGTCCAAATATTGTGAGAATGTAGCGTTTACCGTAATATCACCCTATTCAAAGCACATGACTTGATATAAATGTCAACTGCACCAACGATTTGAGGGCCTGCTGATGGTTACAAGGCTCGAAAATTCATGCCAGTATTCAAATGACAAAACTATCTTCATATGATTGCAGCGGTGTTATTATTCGATTAGGTAGATAGAAGGTATATTTATGACACGGAAACACACTAAGTGATTGGCATGATACAATAATTCGCGAAATTACGGATATAACTAAAACGCACATAGTTGTCATGGCAACGGTTGAGTGTCAACAAAATATGAACCTATCATAATATTATAGTACTACTTCAGCACATTTCTAGACTTTTTGTGCAATATATTGGGATATGTTAATGACATTAAATCATAATAAAGTCTAGTAGTAGGCAATTAATGTACTAGCACTTAATGCAATGGCTGACTGTTCAGTTGCAGCAGGTGTAAAAAGTCTCGTGCAACAAAAACATTTTTCAGCAGTGTGACAAGTGAATCCCCGGCTGTTTAAGAATGGCCATTGTGTTTTTCAGAAACAACTTAGTGTTTAGAAAAAAAACTATTGATTCTCCGTAGTGAAAGCAGTTTACCGGAAACATGAAAATATTTCAACAAGCTTCCAATTTACAAATCTCTATCTACGTTCATCTCACAGGTAATACAGACCATAGCGTGTTACACCCACGTCTAAAAATAAACAAATTATATTATTGTTTATATCAAGTCTGTTGTGTTAGAGAAAGAACATACACCGCGGTAAAACAAACACATTCCTGACGCCGACAACGAAACGTGCGCTTTTTTCTAGTTTTCTATCTTGTCGGTATGTTCTATCTTTTATCTCTTTTGCATGATCGTCTATCGAGCGCGTAAATAAAATTTAAAATTTTGTGCAACGTCCTAATGATATTTTCTACTCAGGATCATGTTTCAGTGCAAAATTTATTTCATTTTGTCTATTTACGCATGAACGAGCTATGAAATTAACTAAGACCGATTCAACGATTTGTGGTTTTCTGAAAAATACCAATCTTCCGTGACAGACTGAGTGAAGATGGCACACGTGTTTTTGTACTCGCTCAGGCAAAAACAATAAGATACCTGGTGTTCGCTAACATCTCTAAGAGCATAGGTTCGGGAGGTCAACAAATTCTTCAAATACAGTGCAACCTTTCCGAAGCAACGCCCCTTGGGAAAAGCAAAATTTTGTTGTTTTTGAGCGGTTGTTGCTCCAGAGATGTTAAATTAGCAGTTAAATCATACAATGGAAAAAATAATGCTGTTGTTCTAGTGATAATGTTGCTCAAGAGGGCTGCTCTGGAGAGGTTGCACTAATTAGTTTCCAGTTCATATGAAAATATAAGAAAACGGTAAGAACAAATGGCCGGGACCGAAGAAGGGTGTGGTCGGCCGAAACAATAAGACAACGCGCTTCAAGTCATGCTGTTCAAAAAGTATTAAATATTAGTCAAAGCGATTCCATTAAAATCTAAAATGTGAAGCACATGACTGAGTGTGATGCATTGTTAGATAGATACAAACGTGCAAGTGAGGTATCTTGTCTTTTATTTGATGGAATCCTACGTGTACCACGTGCATGACGTGTACCACGTACTCTGAGCATAACTGCAACATGCGGCAAGAGTATGATTCGTATGTAAGGCGACAGGCCATAAAACCGAATGCTAATATGTTTCTGTCTCTTTGAGGGTCATACCAAGGGTTGTGGAGGTTTATCGTAAATAAAATGGTGATTGATCAGCCTCATACATATAGATCTATCGTCGTTGAGACAGGTAATATCACGTGTATGCCAAGGATATCATAAACTTCGCATTAAATATGAAGTTTTATTACAACAGTGTGTATAATCACAATAATATTACACATACGAGTAAAAATCTCCACAGACAACACAAGGTAATTCACAGAATTTGGATTTTTACCTACGCCAAGAAATATAGGATTGTTCGAATTGTATGAATGTATAAACTGAACGGTACCTTCTCCTGAGGGTTTGCCAGGTCGTTAATCAAAGAAAAAAATACACCAAGAATATACACCAACAATTTCTCTTTTTTTAACAGTCTCAATACAGATGGCTTATAAATACCATAGGAATGGCAAAAAATACACCGATATTTAGTTCATTATTACCGCATAAATGTGGTTAGGTTATCAGCGCTTCATCAGCATATACCATACAATGTACAACTATGTCATGAACCGGTACACCTATGTGGTTTAGTTGTGTTGATGTTTTCACCCGCACTTTTTGTCTATTTTATCATTTGTCTAGGTTTGAATCACTGTACAAGGTCGCCTTTTGTTGTCATTGACAACCCTGGACCTTTCTTATCTCTCCTGCGTGCAAAGATATAACAGCCCCAGATAAAAAATGCAGACTAAGTTTTAGCTACTTAAGTTGTGTATGCATATTGTATGATAGAATCTGTGTTTCTAAATATAAACTATTATATTTGTTGATAAATTTTGCTTGCCGTATTACCAAAAAAAATGACGTCAACGTCACGTGGTATGGGCACACTGTTTATAAGCATATTTGAATATGTTTGCCGTGACTCCGAATGAATTGCAAGAAGGTAGAGAAAATGTATCCTTTCGTGGAAGACTTCACAGACCAGACGAAAGTTACCAAGGTAAGTGTTTGATGAGACAATATTTTGTTGTAATACTTGTATGTTGGCATGGCTTGTGACAGACATTCAAGCGGACTACTGATAGCAAGCATGCTTAATTCTTAGACAACGCATACCAGTTGTGCTTGTATAAAAATAACCTGTTCTGTTTTTTTAATAAACAATGTCGAATGATCATTTAAGCGAAGTGTTGGCAAAGAAAAACAATAACGCGTTATTTTAGATTATTATTGTGTCTTCATAAGCCGCTGGATGTTATAAATTATAAATAATGGTCAAATTTGTTTGCATTAACTATATTCTAAATCAACAGACGATTTACAGCGATAAATTATCTATTCGTTACACAAACCATATGTACAATCCTCACTATCATTTTTCTCAGGTAGGTGTGTGTAGAAGAACGAAGAAAGATCGTCTGTTTCTTGTTAAAGGTACATGTATTATGTTTGCCAGTATACTGTCTAACCACTGTATAACACAGGTAAACATGCTTAGAAACTGATTCACGTATAATTGCATACGACAGGTATGCAGTAATGAATTCCACATGTAATTATCGAAAGAGAAATTCTGAGTCCCACAACACACGTGGACCGCATATGTAAACATGAGCGCCGGACAATAGCTGATATAATTAGCACCTAATTAATTCAGACTAGCGCTAATTTAGTGGAGCCATTTCATGAAACCACAGCTGCGTTAGTCTATTTAATGAACTATCTTCAGACTATTATTTTCAAATTATTGTCTGCGAATGTAATGATGATGTCAGCAGTGTGCAACAAGAGGCAAAAACTATAGATTATAATGATATCCATTTTAATAGCAACACTTAATTCACAATTTACCAATTTCATATGCTTTTCCAATCTTAAATCAATAAACATTATATGCATGCATTGAATTTTATTGACGCTAAAACCGAGATTAGAAACAAAGGCATTTGATCGTTTATCAACTTAGGGAGGATTGTGCATAGTGAAACTAAATAATTTTCCTTAAGAGTTTTTTCACATCAAAATCTTTAAGAATCTACTTATCGCAGGAGTAGTGATGCGCCTGGGGTGTAATGAACGAAATCGAATGTTTATTGACGCATGTGTTCGCTAAGGAAGCATTCTAAAGACTTTATCAACTGAGCTGAAAGTAAATTATCCCATCCAGCAATCTAGTTAAAGTGTAAATATATTTACAAGTACATTAGAATATCGAGTTGAGCGATTTCTTTTTACCCTTTGCTTCATAAACATATTTTGGACTCTTTCAAATTCAACGCTAATATACAAAACATCAATTAATTTAAGAAAATTTGGTTATTGCTATCTGACAGAGTGGAAAACATTGTGGAAAAAGAAGCCATTATTAGCTCTTTACAAGCAATGACTTCTTTTGCCACAATGTTTCCAAAAGTCGTCTGCTTCGGATGCGGGGAAATGTTTCATGATGAGGGTAAGTGTTCAAATGATAAAACAGCAGAAAACCAGACACAAAGAGTACATCGAACAAAAATGAAAAATCGTTTAAAGCGATGTTAGCACAACGGGGCTCGACTGTATTAGATTCGTGTACGTCTGTTGTAGCACATTTCTCAGGAAGTCTCGTAGAATAAACACCATGAACATTCCATGAAAAAAAGTGATCAGGCAGGTCCAGATCCGTAAAGAAAATCGCTACAAGTACAGTGGTGACAATAAAGACAGAAGCTAAGGGCTTTCTGTATAATTTGGTGTTCGTTTCGCACTTCGTTATCTTAGTTCTGTTTTGTTTGTTTGTTTGTTTGTGTTTGTTTGTGTTTGTTTGCTTCTGTTTGTGTTTGCTTGTTTGTTTATTTGTTCGTTCGTTCGTATGTTTGTCTGAACGCTTGTTCGTTTGTTTGTTCGTTCGTTTGTTCGTTTGTTTGTTTGTTTGTTCGTTCGTTCGTTCGTTCGTTCGTTCGTTCGTATGTTTGCCTGAACGCTTGTCTGTTTGTTCGTTCGTTCCATTTTTTATCATTTCTGTAATGGAATCTTTTGAAAAGGACGGAATGCGATTAATTTAGATTACTTATCTGTGTAATACTTACAGACACTTCTATAATACACACATTTTAAAGTAACATTTCTGCTTTTCATATACAATACAACACTAATAATAAGACCACTCCGGGACCCGAAAAACTGGTCGTTATAGTGAGGTGGTTTCGTTATCAAGTTGTATTACGGGAGCGATACTGAAAGTCGGTTCGAGAATAAGTGGTCGTTATAACAAGGTGGTCGTAATATTGAAGTGGTCGCATTGTGAGGTTTTACTGTATGATGTGCCGTTGTATGAAACGCCGCGGTCGTCTATAAATAAGAATATAGCTAGCCTCAAACGCGATACTTATATTTGTCTCTAAGATGCATATAGCGAAAAAATATTAATCTGAGTGTTTCATGAATGCCGGAGGATGGGGTATAAAATGCGTATTTTTATTACAGATAGTTCTATAAATACACCGATCTATAATAATGTTAACGATAAATATAAGAGTAATGGCAAATAACTCCGCATTTTCTGCTTACAAGTCATCTATCGTTATCGTTAATTAAGACTAATCATGATAAAACAATGACAAAGTGATCAGTGTAATAATCGTTTATCTTATTCACAAAACGGTATGAATAATATTTTTCGAGCGTATAGCCACAGCGAATGTAGCAGAAAAGAGTCTGTTGTTGATTTTAGTTGTTTTAGTAACGACAAAAAATATCCCGGACTTGTCCGTCGAAATGACCTTTATCCAGTACTATACTAATCAAAGTACTGAAAGTTCTCAAAGTCACAAGTTGGCCAATATTGAGATTTTATTCGAAGTTAGACTTAATCAGTAACATATTGAAAGAGGACTGAATCATCCCAAGTGTTTTACTGAAATGGAAGTACCAGTATATCAAACTTTGACGTCTTATCTTATTTTATACGCCACAATATTCACAACCTATCTGAAACACCTGGAAGCTGTAAGCATTTGAAGACTTTTTTCAAAACAAAACATATGTTGAATAAATATACCGATTCTGATCACCAGATTTAAGATTTTGCAAGGCTTGAAAATTGAACAAGAAAGTAATACATGAATTACTGTACGAAGCACTTTCAAGGATGGTAAAATTTGGCCTACTATCAAGAATGTCAGATTGCTTGGTGCGAAATAGATCATTGGTTGAGAAAAACTGAAGTAATGGTAATTTCAGTGTGTAGAAAACAGTGTATAAGGTATGCGATGCATCTATTCCGTATATTAAAGGATCCCTGTTTACAATTCTCAGAAGAAGAAGAGAGAAAAAATTAAAAAATGAAGATGAACTTTTTATGATGATTGTTTATCGTAATTCGCATGATTTACACAGTTTCACGCAGGATGGAGATAAAGTCCGGAACTGAAACGAATATCCGGAACAGGAATATGATGACATGACGGTACAAATAGTCGGTAAGGAAATCAGTGTAAAAACTCTCCCCTGTATAGTCATCGATGCACTAGTACCATTTTAACGCTTATATGTTTAACCAAAATGACCGAAACTTTATCTTATCACATATACTTTCGATCAAATGAATACAATTTGGACTGTATTCTAACCAGTACTAACTTAACTTTACAGAAGGAGCCGACAACAAAATTGACAATTTGTCAGATTTTCGTAGAAGGGTATGACCTGCCGCGACCGAGACCAAATTGTTTAAGTCAAGTAGTCCTAAACATGACTTTTTATCAAGCCTATATTTCATCACCTTACAGATGAATCTTTGCATCAATAATACCCAATACATCTGATAGATGATATTACTTCTGACAAAAACGATTAGGTAAATAATTTTTATCAATCTTTTAGACAAAACGAAACAAGAGTATAGTTTACCCAAATGAGATTTCAAGACAGGCAATATCCTATTTTCATTGCACCTCGTGTGAGATTTGATGTGCCAACTTCCTGTCAAATTGAATTCTGATGTCGGAGTAATCATATGAGAACGAATCTAAGGTGTTTGTTTAAGTTTAACGGCCCGGTTTTGCGAGGTGAAAATTATTGTAACATCATCGCGGTTATCATTAAAGTCCGTAGAACTGATAACACTACATGCACGCGCGTTTCCAAGAGATCGTTCCTCACACATTCCAGGAATACTTCCGGAGAAATATCGTACAAACAGAAACACTGAAGAACATTTTCACAGGTGGATAACTAAGATTAAGTTAGAAGAAGCCAGCCAGTCTCCAAGGGAAGATGTAGTGCGATGTTTTCTCTGCAGTTTTAGCGCAGTAAAACCTTTCTTAGTGACCACCCTGACATAAAAACAACGCCGATATAGCGACCAATCTTTTCTGACCGGTTTTCAATTTTTCCTCTTCACAGTGAGAACACCTTTATATTAGGACCGGTTTATTTGTTTCTAAAGGTGGTCTGAATATTGGTACATATACTATGAAATTCGTCTTCAATGTGCGAACAGTGACAATGTTTGACAAAATTGATACATAGCCAAAAACCTTGAGGAAGAATACAAAACATGTATAATTACTATGTGAAATTCATTCCAGAACTTTTGTTACTTCTGAGTTGAATCGTATTTTACTGGAACTTCGCATCAAAGAGAAAAAAAAATTAACTTACTATTTCACGTACGCCCTGAGCGCTTTTATTGTACTTGGTATTAGTTCATACGGTTTCCCTTGCTAAGAAAATCCGAGCACACAATCATTTATTAACTAATAACATTAGTTTTAGCTAACTGTGTCTTAATTTTACTGTCGAAGTAATTTTCCGCGGGTGCTGTGTAATTTATGATTATATTTTGTTGATACTGTTGCTTAGCAACAAAATCGAGTAATAAAACTGAGGAGGATTTTCGTACATGTAGGTTGTTAATTTTTATCAATTAAATCAGCTACCTTCGTAACCACTTGTATGTGAAGGAGGAGGAGACATATACTTCATCTTCATGTAAAAAGATCTCGAATTGAAATAAAATGCATTTGATGTTAGGGGGAAAAAATTACATAAAAGCGAGCCTATTCTTAAAGCTTTACTTGCTACCGGGGATAATTATTAATGTATTTTAAAGTGGATAAAATTCAAACACATAAAGAACAATAAGCAATAGAATTAATGAAACTTTTAAACCTGTTTTAAATGAAAACAATGAACAGAAACAAAACAAGAAATAAAGGAAAACTTACGTTTAAGATGTTAATCAGAAGATGTTCAAAAATTGATTTTTTAATCTTTTTTTATTTTTTTATTCACTGTGTTCTCTTATGGTTGATATTAATCCAAAATTTCTTCCAGTTGGTGTAAATATTATAAAATTAAAACTAAAAAATCCGAAAACTGGCAAATCCGAAAATCACTCTAAGTTGGTTACTGGAAGAACGTCGTTAAGCACAGAATTTGTGGCTGGATGGTTACAGCCTCCTCATCACAGTGATAAATAAGTGTGTTTACAGGGGTATAGATAGCATTATTATTAGGTATAATTGTATAACACGGCTGTAAGTTAGAGACCATTCGCGAATGATGTATGTAACAATCACTGATTCCTTATCTACATATTAATTATCCGAGTCTTTACAGTAGGAATATATCAAAGCCCATTGCCCGAGTCCGTGCAAACATATTAATTGATTTCTCACGATAATGCTATTCTCACGACACCGTTATTTATTGATAAAATCTACATGTTTTTATCATTTTCAGCGTACGTATTGGAAGAAGGTAATCAACTCCGAAATCATCGCTTGTACAGTAATACTATCAGTAGATAGACATTCAAATGACTTGGTTTTGAACACAGCATAATTATTTGCAAGGCGTGTGGCATCATGGTGATTCACGGCGAGTGTGATAATGGTATCGTTGCTCGATAGAATCGTACTTAATTCCTGAACATTGTTTGATAGATCGAAGCATGCGGGGTTCAGACAGGGATCAAGAACCATCACTCTGCGGTGGGTGATTAGAATGCTTATGACAGACCAAAATACACGTAGATATATTTATATTAACATGCGTTTATCGTTTCATGATTGCCGCATTCGAAAAATTGTAAATCTTTGTTGTTTTGGACTCCGAGACAAAAAAGTACACCGCCTCATGTTAAAATCGAGATGATCACGCATTTTTGTATCATCGTTTTAGAGGTGTACCAAATAGAAGCCTTATGTTGGACATCCAGAATGGTGAATATAAATCAATTTTCATATTATTGAAATAAATCAGAGGTTGTTGTGCTCGTTATTTTACAGTGCAACCTCTCCAGAACGGCCCACCCTGGAGTAACAACCTCCCTTCAACGGCATCATGATTTTTCCCACTATACGATTTAGATACTAATTCACTTCTCTAGAGCAACAACTTCTCAACAACAACACATTTTTACTTCTCCCATTGGGTGATGCTTTGAATTGAAGAGGTTGCACTGTATAAACAAACACATCGCATAATTGTTCTGTGGTATTTCATTAACTCGGGCAATTAGCAAGCATTGATGATGTTGAAATGTTGATTGAGAACTTAATAATGAGAACTTAGTAGAAACTTTTGTATTTTTATCAGATACCAGTCCCGTACATGCATAATGCCAAAACCATTTCTACCTTCACTTCAATCATTACCGTTTATGGTTTCTGGATAAAGCCCGTCTCTAATGAAAACAATTTTATCCTCTAAAAAGTGGTATGATATACAAGTTTGACGGTATGCCCTGAAAAAAAAGCGTGTTGTTATCTTCGAAAATACCAATTGATCAAACTGCTTATATCATTCCAAATATCCTCATACGTGAAGAAGTTATTCACCTTAGGCAAGACCAAAAAAACCCAGCGAACATCCCTAAAAAAGTTTTTTTTTTCAGTACAGAGAAAAAAAATAGGTTACCTGAGACCGGAAGTCTATGGTCGGCCGGGTTGGTGGAAACCAGAAGCTTTTTCATGCATAACCCGCTCTGGTAATAAGTTTTTTAGCGTTTCTATCAATATTTAAATGTTTATCAATGTTCGCTACAGGGAATAATACCACAAAATTTTTGTACCAATATATTATACCAGTTACTTCTTATATATTGTTTTATATCATATGGAGAGAAAAATCAACTTTATCCACCAATGTAAAAGATATAATCTTGATAAGTTTCCAAAAAAAATCATTCAACTATCTAAGAAAAGAGAGAGGAAGTTTATGAAAATAAGTAACTACTAGCAGAGCAGAAAGTGTCCAATCAGCATAGCAACAACGCTACAATTCTTTGCTATTCACACACGCAAGCATGTAAATTGAATATCAAGAGGAGGGTACGGCATTACCACACCCCGAGGAGACAAACTTGTAACAAGCGGGTTACGCTTTAGACTCAGTAAGAGAAAGATCAACATTAGTAGTAATTACGCCGCTAGCGATGACAAAACATGTGATTAAGCAAATTATCAAATCAAAATTACTTATTAATTTTCCTAATCTTATCCGTCAGATTAAAAGCTTAGCAAGTATGCGTATATCTTATAATCATAATGGTTATTTACACGGCGAATGTTGATGCTGGATTTTTTCGTAGTACGCCTACACTCGCATTCTTAACAAACATTCAAATACATTGTTTATAATACCTTACAGCTTACGATGCATATTTCATAGAATTTTAACGATTGAATTCCATAGGTTTCAAACATTTATACGACTTACAAATAGTAACTTTTTGAACGCTTCATTTTCCATTTTCACGTGGGAAAGTAAATTGCAACTACAATGTATTTGAATAACACCGATTCTTGCTTATGTATATTAAATCCTAAGATTGCAAATAACAGATTTGTTACAGAGTCGGAAATTTCATTGCCAGGACTAATTAACTGTGTCAGCATTGTTTGGCTGAGATTACTAAACTCGGCACCATACGGGTATATTTATTACCATATGTTAGTTTTGAATAATTTTATTATCACACAAAAGCATTCTTTTACCAATACAAATAGGGTTGTATAGAGTCAATGCTTTAATTAAGATATAATTAATGTTTTTACGCAGCAATATATACTTCGGTATTTCTAGAAAGCTGTTCTGTTGAACCCAGGGTCATGAGAAAATATAATACTGCGTGTATATACGGTGGTATTTTGTTGGTATTTTGCTTAAAGGTTGAGAAAATGCAGATTATACATAACTTATGTCTTTCAATAGGTAATAATTGGCAATGGTTACAAATATGAGATTTGCTCATATTTTTATGTCAGTATGCGATGATTAACGTGACATCTCCGTTTATCATCAGAGTCACTTGTGTCGGATAATTTTGATGATGTTACCCGCAGAAAAAAGCCCAACAGTGGAATATGTAGTCCTGGAAACAAGTGTTTTGGTATTCTTTTTTTTTGTGCAAGACAGCGCCAATATTATTGTGCAACAACTCTAAATGATAAGCTCAACTCAATGCTGAAAGTCAAACTCCAATCATGCGCTGTTGTACCCCCCCCCTCCAAATCACTTTTACAGGCGTTACCCTTCCATGAAAATTTGACAAAAATGTCGATTTTCCTCCATATGTGGACAAGTTGCCAGCTCCTTGTGGAAGAGTAAGTTAGTACTGGTTAGTATATAGTCCAGGAAAACAGGTTAGGTGAACCGGTCGCCGTATATAACTGAAAAATTGTTGAAAAAAACGGCGTTAAACCCAGTGAAACAAACAAAACAAACAAAATAAACAAACAAACAAACAAAACAAGCGTTTTTTGGGGTCACGCAGCGTTAAGTTCTAAATTCATTGAGAGTATTACCTGTGTGAAGTTTGTAGGATATTTTAGAAAATTTTGTCAAGCAATAAACACCGTGCTCAATCGTCTGTTACCTTCATACTTTTGGTACTTCGTTCAAGGTCACTCACGTGCTAGTATGTCAGAATACCATCTGTTTATTTGACTTGTACCTGATTGTTGAATCACTATGTAACTAACCTTTGTACTTTTTTCACATCTCTCAGTAAACTCGCTACTTTAACGAGTACTCAGCTATATTCAATCGATCTTGATTGTATCAAACAGAAACTACGAAATATTGACATTATTACAAACTAACACCAGGAACGCCCAAGGTCATCTTATATCAGGCGCATCAGCAGCATTACAACAGCATTTTTGTGTCAAGTTGTCATATTGTGATGTAGACGAATACACCAAAGGTGCTTCAATTAACTCCATATTACATGTTCTTTATAATTTTCTAATCCAGCTGCTCGCAGCTGATAGCGTAATGAACGATTTGCCAAAAACACACTAGAACCACATTATGGGTGCTTATGTGTAATTTAATAAAAATGGGTAATTCGCCAAACTGAAGACAGGTTGGTGCTTCTTAAAATTGCAAGTGACAAAATGTTCGGTAAAAATCTGCTATGAAGCGTAGAAACAGGTCTGACATTGACATAACGACAGGTAGCTAAGCAAAGCTTGGAAAAAAACAGATACAAATCCTTGAGGCTGTTTGCAGAGATTTTCCATGTTGTATTATGAACCGTACCCGTTTCTATTTAATGGTGTTTAATGGCGCAACGACAGCTAATGGTCATCATGTAGCGCGCATCAAATCAAAATGGATAACAATGATAAGTCATTTAATAAGATAATGTAAAAATAAAATACAGCGCAACCTCTCCAGAGCGACTTTCTCGTGAGCAACAACCTCCCTTCAGCAACAGAAATTATGTTTTCCGACTGAACGATTTAACTATCAATTTAACCTCTCTAGAGCAACAACCTCATTCAGCAACAACTTACCTTTGCTTCTCCCGAAGGGTGTTGCTTTGGAGAGGTTGCATTGTAATGTAAAAATGTCTCCATATAGGCACTTAGGTATTAACGTGAATTAATGTTCCAGGCTCATACAAGAAATGTCTCAAAGTTGTTTCTGAGATGAGAATCATGTTTGTGCTGTGCTCAGTTATGCCTATATTAATTGGCGAAGGAATTCTTTTCACACATTTACATTGATGAAGATTGCTTTGTATATGCATTAATATTTAGTCTTCGAGTCAAAATAAATTTCGGTCGCTCATTGATTGTTATTTGTCTATCATTAACACAGAATTACAACATAGACCCCTTGAAGACGCTGTTAAGTGGATAGTTTTATACCATTACTAGGTGTGTTGCAAAATATTTTAGGACAGAAAAAAATCGTATTCACGATTATTTGACTGACATCATGTTTTTTTGGTGCCGACCATAAAGTTCCTAACTGCGAAATCCAAAGTACGAAAATGTTCTGGGACGAATCATACTTCCAATGGTATATTTGCAAAAAAAAGAAAAAAAACGCGTCCAACCTACCCAATTTTGGGGTGTTAGTAACCGTAAACGTGACTTTTTTCTAGCCTCGTAATACATCGATATAATTCCTGAAATGGGACAGAGGAGGCTCATGGAACAACGTATACAGAGCTTTTATATATCTCCAGTTTGTTTAAAATCTTTCCACTACCTGTAAGGACCGAATTTATAGAGGAATTTGAACTCGGACCAATCGAAGAGATATCTTGTAGATAAACATAGTAGATAAATAAACAGAACCACGGTAAAAATTCTTGACATTTTAGATCTGTTTTAGTGCTGCCTGCATGTTTAACGGAAACGAATAATATCTTACAATCAAATTCTACTGATAAATATTTTTGTTCAGTCTGAACCAAAGGATTATTTGTCACGAAATTCGATAGACGCGAAAACCACGCCTTGCACTGGGGTATGACGCACTAACTATGACCTAGTCAGCTTTGTAATTATCATACATGTATTCTTATATCCTAGCTAGATCTTGAATTAACATACATGAACAGTAAAACACTTGAAAATCGGACTCCCTGAAAACCAGAATTCTCTTCCGATTTTTCAAGTCCCGTTTTTTCGGCATCTACAATCAATAGTTCTCTAAAAACCGGAATTCTCAGAAAATCGGACTTTTGGCCCAGTCCGGAAGGGGTCCGGTTTCAGGGGTTATATTTTATTACTATAACCTAGGCAGCTTTGTATTTACATTACAGATATCACGCCTTAAAATAATACATAAGCCACCTACTCGAGTAAAAATAACAAAACAATACAATTTCAGACGGTGTCGGATCACACGAAGAGAATTCATGTATTAAAATATACATCCTACAAATGACAAACTGAAACTCGGTGTTGGTTGGTCAGAGTTTTTGCAAGAAACGTATGTAATTGGTACAAGTAAATGATATTGTAATAACTCAGTTTTAATATTACATCTCTAGTTCAAATTGATAATGAGTCAACCTAGACATTAAGACTAATTTTCAGGTTACAAAGGTGGTCTTAATGTCGAGGTTTTACTGTAACTCCAAGCAGTCCAATAAATGTTTCACATTTCGAACAATCAACAAATTCCAAGACGGTAAAAAAATGAACAAAATATAATCATGATTAGAGCAGAGAATGATGAAATACTGGAAAAATGGCAAAACATCAGAAAACATCAGAGAGATATACCTTTACGGTCAAAAGGATTACTCATATATGTTGATACTAAAAGTACATTCTTCGGTAGGTTCGCTAAGGAAATGCGGTCATTTTGTGGAAGGTTTTCTCGCGATGTTCGTTCAAAAGGACCCCTGCGTACAAAATTCTTATTTCTTTCTACTTTCAAGAGAATACTCCAAACACGCAAAACACCTGCGCTGTTCACCTATACAAAATCGCAAAACAATCAGGTCTGGTTTCCAGTATATATATATACACATGCGTTTACTGATCAAGGTTCAAGGTTACATAAATAAACAGACGAATGGAACGTAGATTATCCACTTTCAGTAGAAGTACATTATAAACCTTTGAGATGAGAGACAACAAATAACTTGTAGTGGAAGAAATATTGAGAGGCTAGATAATCCTCTCGCATCATTAGACTGTTCAGTATTTCTGACCTTTAGTTGCTTACGGAGAGACAGCGCATATTCAGGTCTGTTTATTAAAGATTTATAATTAATTATACAACTAGTAGTGTAATACCATTTTTTGTGTTATTGGCAAAGATAAAAAGTATGCAGTCTTTATTGAAGTCTGTATGAAGCACACGTTTTGTGTTCATACCTGGAATGTAATGGTGAAGTTGTACACTCACTTTTAACTAAAAATTTAACGTTAGGAATACAACTCAAGAATGAAGCATTTTAACAATAATTAGACATAGATGCTGACAAGTACAACACATTCCTAATTATACGAAATGTTGAAATGATGTTTGGTAAACAGGTTGCCTGTTTTAGATCTACCTAGAGAAGTGGCCTATATTCACCTTTCAATTAAAATTCTTAAACTATCCAGACAGGCAACTGAGCAGGTTTGTAGTTTTACAGCGTCAAATGTCGGTTCACATAAACTTAAATATCAGCAGTTATCAAAATAGCATCCATCCGAATATGACGTAGACGAAATTGGGTAAAGAACTTACATGAACAGCAGTCCCGCACTGAATGCAAAAAAACAGACACGTCATTAATCATTTAAAGAGGATTTGCTATCACTTAAGTAACTGTTACTTATGATATAACTACACATGTTAAACATGACTGCCAGATCATAACTGACAATGACAGAGTGGATAAATTAACTTTGTTCAGACAACTACAATTATGATTTCTACAGCAGAAACTGACACATGTTTCGGACGGTATTGTTTTTAGATTAAATTTCGATTTACTGTTGTGTAATTGCCAGGGTAGCAGAATAAAAGTGCTTAGCAAAACTGAGACGATACCACCATACGTAGAATGATTTTTTTTTGTTGTTTTCCCATAGAATACTTCTCCAATGTTGTTTTTATTTGAACATGAAAATGGGGTAAACTAATCGATGAATTTAACCCATGTATGCAATACAAATAATGTTTCACTCAAAGTGAGATTCCGTTACATTATAATGACCCACGTATCTTGTGGAGCATTAAGTCTGCGGGCAGGTATTTAAGAAACTTATTTATGAAACTCAAGTGTATTTTACGGCAGTTCTAAATATCAATAAAAAGACTTTCATGGCGCTATGCACCAAATGGAAATAGGTTATGATTGTATATTTACACGGAGAAATACGTTTGAAATTATCATTGACCTCACCTGTAGGGCCTTGGTCTGAAATATCCAAAGAATCGGGCGAAGCAAAATAGATTATTTATCGCCTTTTTTGCTGGTTTAAAATCTTACACCTCGGTGGAATCATGATATTTTTTTTATCAAACACGTTCAAAATTATTATAAATTTAAATGCTATATACATGTACCTTATTTCACTTAATTCAAATGGGCACAAAGTAACAACATTCGATCATTGGGTCAAAAATATAAGAATGGAAATTAGATGTTTATCAAATTACACAGTAGACAGACAGACAGACTGAAAAGTCGCATTTTCAGAATTGTGGACAGCGGACGTATTTGTTACCAAGGTGATATTTCGCCAAATGAAGTTGTTTGTATCATCCCAGAAGCACCCTGAGAGCTATAATCATCATTTACCATACAACTTGCTAGAAATACTTAACGAAAAAAGTCATGTATACGTTATTTACAGAAGAATCCTTACCTTGAAATAAATAAAAAGGAGGCCATTGTATGGATCTATGATAAAAAGGTTAAAGCAATCTTCTTGGGGAAGTAGTAAGGCATTATTAATATATAAGTACATAATTATCAGCACCGAAGAGTGTGTATATAATGATATAATATCAATTCAATAACGCAGCCTATATAATCGTCGTACGGTTATTATACAAACGATTTCCTTGTAATAAATCCCGGTTATATCATTGATATAAATATGACAGACATTTTGCCGAGAGGCGAAACCACATCTTCCGGGTAAATACGTATTCTACAGTAACACCTCACAAAGTGACCACCTCAATAATACGAGCACCTCTTTTTAACGAACCCTTATTTCCAGGATGGCATACACTATTTCCTCCATATTTCAACTTGATAATAAGACCACCTCATTATTACGAACGATTTATTTCGTCCTACAGGTGGTCGTATTATCGAGTTTTTACTGTGTACAGCACAATCTCTCCAATACCCCCTTTTGGGGGTACCAAATTATGTTGTCGCTTAGAATTGTTGCACTGGAGAGATTAAATCAATTGTTAAATCGCACAGTGGAAAAAACGTGCTGTTGTTGCTCAAGAGGGGCGTCGTTGCTCAAGAGTGGGGCCGCTCTGGAGAGGTTGCACTGTATTTTGAAAAATATTATCGAAAAAAAGCAACAAACAATAATTTCTTTACACTAGGTATAAAAATTAGCTTCAGTTCAACCAATCAAAAAATTAATCAAAAACTTAATTTACGAAATAAAAGGCTTGCGTAAATTAAGTGACGAGTGTGATTTCTGACGTTTTCTTTCTTGACGGAGAATGCATTCGTATATTTCCTCTACCAAAACAGAGTGAACTACGCCGTCTGTCAGCGCTGATGCTTATCACCTGAAATAATTGATCTAGTCACGTGTTGCATGTATTTTCACCTTTATTTTTATGAGTTCTCTGTTACTCTGATTAAGCCACTCTGATTTTGTACGTTTAAGTAACCTAAAAAAGCAAAGGTTGCCGTACTTTACCTTCTTTAAGCGTCATTTTAGGTACAGTCAAACCTGTAATCGCCGCCACCTCCGAATAAAGACCGCTCTGTGAATAAAGGCCATTTTTGGAAAACCGTCACTGAATATTTTGAACAAACTGGCCTCCAAATAAAGGCCACCTATCAATAAAGGCCACATTTTGTCTTTCCCAAAGGTGGTTTTTGTTCACAGGTTTGCCGTACAGTGCAAACTCTCCAGAGCGGCACTCTATTGAGGAACAACCTCTAACTTTAAACTATTAATTTAACCTCTCTAGAGCAACAACCTCTAAACAACCACAATATAATATTGCTTTTCCCAAAGGTTGTTGCTTTGAAGAGGTTGCACTGTACTTCCATTGTTATTTTGAAGAGGATTTCGCGTCGTATACTGGTATGATATTATACACATATAAACGTTATTTTCTGTTCCGTTCTATGTAATAGCAGCACTGCTAAGATAACATAAAGAAAAAAAATCTTGCTTACTCAGCATAATTGTAAGTGGCACCTGTTACGTACGTTTTTATCTGTCTCGTCAGAGCAAATGTTTGTAATCCACTGTTACAGATCTGACACAGAGAGAACAGCGTGTACAATCTATTGTAGAGTTACATAATTCAGTTAACTGTTGTTAATTCTTACTTCTGTTTATTTTTACACTTTTTTGTACGTTTTAGAGATTTATTTTTTTAAAAATCAATTTGTCACTGACAGACTTTATCAAAATATTCTTACGTCTATTTTTATAAATACAGTATGCGCTCTAATTAACAGACGTGTTTTATAGTTGTTTTTTTTTTACTTTGAGCATTTTATTACTAATATCATTTTCCTGTCTTTTTGGTTAAATTTCTGTCTTAAAATTCTTTTTTTTCAGACGAATATTTGTACTAGTTTTTCATATTCGAAAATTCGGTCCAATCCCTAAAAAATGCCAAACCCTTTTCCCTTCACTTCACTCTTCAACGTACTATGAATTTTACTATGTCTACGAAAGGGGTCTAATTTTTTAACAGAAAGTAAAACTCTTGTAGGATTTTTTTTTCGTATTGGTTTGAATATCATAAATCAACAATGCGCCTGCTTTGTACGACGTCTACTTTACGAACCATACAATTGCAGAATAATTGCCGAGGCCCGAGGTTATAGAATTTGAAATTGATCTCCCAGCCAAAATTTAATTTTTGTGTTTTTCTCAAGTAAATTATACATTCAAACTGGTTTTTTTACGCATAAGTCAAATACTAGGAATATTTACATACAAACATATGGCGAAAACATACATATTGAAGTGAGATGTGAAGTGTGAGACTAATCCCAATTGTTTACAATACTAAAAGACGTCACGTCTCAACCAAAGGCATGACACATGTGACCATTGGTATGGTACTGTCAGTCAATTTGTCGACGAGGTATGTTAGCCCCGCCGTGGTTTCTGGCAAACTCACGATAAAATGAGAGACCAATGTTTAACTCTTGATTGGAAGATACCACGCCAGGAATATCTTTCTATAATGATAAACAAATAGAAATGTAATAAATGTTTACACCTACATAATATAATAATTACAGTGAAACCTGTCGAAGCGACCACCTCAACAATACGACCACATCATTACAACGACAATTTACTTCAATTTTAATTTTTTCCTCCCTATATCAACTTGATAATAAGACCACTTCGATATCAAGACCATTTTTCAGGCCCAAAAGGTGGTCATAATATCGGGGTTTTACTGAATTTTGTTATAAATCTCGTGCAGCGCAGAGAACTATGGATCCACACAAAGAGACAAAGAATCATCAACGTAGTTAAGCGTTTATGCAGTGTTTAAAAAGCGAACAAACCATAATACGGGTTGATGATTTATAAAAACAGGCAAAACGGAAAATTTCGCATAAATTCAAGTACTGGCGTCATATTTAAGTCTTGGTGCTCTGTAATTTTTTTTCTAATATGAATGGTTCCGGAATTTTCTGACTTTTTGCGATAAAAGAGGAATATTATCGAAAGACGATTTGACGCGTACTGTAATGTGATTGATAGATTGCCAGTGAATGCTACACCATATGCAGATAACATTGCAATCTTGTGCATTGGATGTATGTTACACGAATAATTCGTGAGAACTGGGTAATTTATAAATTATAGTAAAACTCCTTTATATTACGAGCATTGATATCACGAGCACCCGACTAATCTCTAGGAGTTTTTTAGTCCCGTCAATATATATATATTGACCATGTGCCCATATTGACCACGTGACTTTAGAAGTGACAGACAGACAGCCAGGCAGGGAGGCATGCAGCATGCGAAGTACCAAAAAAAGTATTATAACATATACACATATATATATTACTAATCTGTTGTTTTTTCTCGCGATATGTTCAAGGCCCAAACATCCCAGTCATTCATGCATGTTTAAGGCGATAAAGCACATTTCTGAAGTATTTTAACCGACATTTTAAAAAAGCAGTATCAATACCCAACGCCAAAAAAAGAAAAATTGAAACTGAATGAAAAACAATTAATTCTTTACAGACAGATAAATGATCATAAATGTGTAAAACATGGACTCTTGAGATGAGCCAAGTCAGTAAGCACAAACGACTGGAAAGTGCAATCAATTAGCAACAAAATTATCTAACGTAGCATAAGCTATGTCATTATCCACGTGGATATAATTATGTCCAGACTAGGAGCACAATTACACCCACCAGGTTATTGTGTAAGTATCAATACTCCATGTTAGCATGACCATCTCGGAGAACTCTACTCGGTCTGTGATTGCTCGCCATAACATTAAGTGTTTTTTGTAAAAAGAAGTTTTCTTTCTCTTCTTCGTTCCAGAACAAAGATTTTGTTTGGCAACAGACGGTATGTTACATATTGAACTGGCAGTATTCAGATTACATGAATCTCTACATTTCTGTTGTCTCATTGCTCATGTTTTCAACTTTCATCGCATGAGAAATGTTCATAGGGCAATGACCTCAATACAATAAGCACCCTTTTGTCTCAGTGCTTAAAGAAGTTTTTTTGTTTGTTGCTGACACATAAAGACCATCATTAACAATTATCCTTCCTTATTACCAGCAATGTCTATGACAAGCCAAACTTATCCAACATAAATACGGCATCCATGCACTGATCTGTTGGTTTGGCTAAAACCCATCGATAGCCGTTCCAAAAATTCAAAAGGATAAAGGCCGTTCCAACGTTTTCATAATGTACATTCTATGAAGTGACCGTACACAGCTGATCAATAAATAACAGGTACATACACTGTTTATAATCGCCCATATTTGCGCGCGCAGCATATTTTGTTGTTGTGTAATCATTACGTTTCCAGCGGAGAAATTATCCTCAAGTATCTGGAGAAAGGCCAGGGTAATACATTTATGTTTGAGATGTATGGGAAAAGTATTAATAATATTCTGCTTAGAATGATTACACTTTACGCTCACTCTGTCATAAAAACATTGTTATTCATCATATCTTCCACTGTAAGTCACACGATCGTATTGCAGGCAAATTTAAAAGGAACATGAAATCTTCAGCATGCCTCTTGCTTTTGGAATACACGTTAATATCGCCTTAAGCAAAACGCTATAATACTTTAAGCTCTTCTCTGTTGATAATTTATGACATAGTAAAAAGCAAGTGCGTACACCCTTTACAGAGATTTGTGCCTCGTCAGAATTATGCAAATACAGTGGAACCCCTCCAAACCGGTCGAGCCCGGGACCAGGTCATTGGACTGGTTTAGAGAGGATGCCAGTTTTGATGGGATTTTTGAACTATATAGTAATAAAGTCGGGACCAGAACATTTGACCGATTTAAAGGGAAAACCGGTTTATAGAGGAATCGATTTAGAGGGTTTCCACTGTATTTATATTTGGTACAATACAGACATAATATTTAATATTCAACCTGAAATACTTTCTAAACGCCTTCAGCCAGCTACACGGACTGCTAAAAGTATGTGAAATCATGCATATTTATAAATATTAATTTTGAGTGAGATTGAAGTCTTAGTAACAGTTTGTGATTTAAGTTCCCTGCCCTCTGCACGAACAATGATGGTTCTAGCACCGTTTGTCTTGGTGAAAGGTTAATATACAGAATTAAAGAAATATTGTCGGTTCCTTTATTTTGAAACTCTAGCTGACAGTTGGACAAGCAGTTAACAACTGAACGAGTCATATTCGTCTTAAACAGCGATTTTATAAGCCATAAGTTATCGGGTGTAGATATATGATAAAACGGCTAGGTGGGTTACAGGCATAGTTAAACTGGTCCCCGTCACATGTTGCAGTCTCTGTACAACCAGAGTCAACGGGAACCAGCTCAAAGCATAGTGTCTGCTTACTACACCAAGGGTCAGTCAAGGATTTATGACCCTTTACGACATACCGAAACGGCGCCATTTTTGAAGATCGGGGTATGACAATGTGACAACTTTAGAATCAAGGTTAAATTCCAACTACATAAAACATAGAATTTTTGCTAGGCTGTAAAACAATCCTGCCCGGCTTCTTACATATGGTCGCTAATTGGCCGAGGAATTCAGAATGATGGGTTCTAATAAAAGAACAAGAAAAACTGAGGCGCAGCTAGTGTCAATCAAAACAAACATAAGTTAATATTTCTACTCAATCCACCCAACTGTAACCATTATACCGAACCTGTTTCTGAAGGACAAGTGATTATTTTTAATAATACCCCGATCCTGACTTTTATATAATACCCTTGACCTTTAATAATACTCCGACCTTGACTTTTGATATTACCCCCAACCTTGACATTTAATAATACCCCCGGCCTTGATCTTTAATAATACCCCGACCCTGACTTTTAATATTACCCCGACCTTGACCTTTCATAATACCCCGACCTTGATATTTTACAGAAACAACGTCTTAACACCAAACGACATGACAGGCGACGATATAAAATACTTGTGGATTTGTTTTCTTCATCTGGTGTTCTGGAATCTTATCGTCTGCTCTGTACCGTAAATTCTTGTAATATTTCCATAGTGACGTAATAAGTTTTCAATAACAAGATATTGAAACATCACTGAATAAATCACAGCATTTGTTTGAAAATGTCATACCTTTCGGTATAATGCGAAGCTATCATTTCTACAGGTAAGCACATTTAGTTAGCATCAGGGCCAATGTAAACAAGCATAAAATTAGGAAAAAATAAAAAGTAACACAATTGTAAATGTGGCTGAATTGAAATAAAAGTGACAGACCTTATCCAAAAAAAGCGCTTCAAGAAAACAACAGTAATTGTTGATGATGATGATGCTGTTGTTGTGTTGTTCGGGGTATTTCCATAATCCATAGGGAAGAATGTCAGGACTTCGAAGAGATGGAGAGAATTTACAGAGGAAATAATTTTATCGTTAGAAATCATACGGGTAAGACTAATAGACATGCGTGGGTTAACAATCGTCTTCTTTTACAACATTTTCAAGAGCATAAACCATTAGATATATATCCTGTTTGTATAAAAAGAACACAAATTCTCATTATAAAATACATACTCATCCCAAAGGCATGTATATTTATATATTTATGTTATGATAAAATAAGTAGACAGAATCCTCTTCTCCAATACGTCGATTTGAATTTTCGTAGTCTGTGAAGTTTAATTGAAATTAAATTAAAATTTCCCAGTAGCGTTATTTCGAACAATAGTGAATCGCATTGATCTTATGCATGCACATTCACAGGCAATTAGAATATTCGGCTTCTGATTTTACAACAACTGAATGACTGGTATGTTCAATGTTGGTATTCTTATATTAGACCCTAGTCCTTATGGAACTATATTCACAGTACAATCTCTAATTGAGCTTTGAGTTTTACAGCTAAGGGTTCTGGCATAGGCCCTAAATTCTGCAAGTCTGGAATTTCAATATTGAGCGCGTGGCTTTACAAAACATGTTAGCACGCTAGTCAATGTGCTTGTGCTGTTAAATGCGAGTTGCTATCAAAACGTTATGCCTCGACAATTGTTCCGACTTAGTTCGTGTTTTCAAAGGAAGAATCAACCATATAAATAGACATACTATTACTGAAATATTTCCAGTATTTAAACCGCAGAACTTTCAACAATTAATCATCCTCGGATTCGTATTACGCTTCCAGCAATTATCATAGTGGTTATGACGTAGAACGTAATGTTTTAAAGTCATGGTAACAATGTGGTAGAATATATCGAGATCACCATGTCTACACATGTGCAAGCCAGCCGTTTGGAATGCGTAGCATTGTATTTTATGAATCCCAGACAAGATGCATTGTAAATTGATAAGAGATCAATCGCTTTATAGTAGTAAGTTACCGAACAATTACAGACAAGTAATACATTAAAGTGTTTCATTTAAAACTTTCAATAAGCATGGTTGTACATCTGTCCACACAATTAGAAGTACGCTGTATATATTAGTTTACGCACTTTCTCAGCATTTATTTTACTGCACATGGTCCAAGACAGTGTGGCTAGCAATCTGAATATGTTCATATTTGCAGCTTGCAAATAATTGTGGCTCTCTGTACCCGTTATCAAAAATAATACAACAACCAAATAGATGTGCAAACTCAAATGTATTGTTACTGATATATTCGCATTACAATGCAACCTCTCCAGAGCGGCTCTCTCTCTCTCTCTCTTGAGTAACAACCTCCTTCAACGACACCATGACTTTTTTCGCATTGTACGATTTAACAATTAATTTAACATCTCTAGAGCAACAACTTCCCAACAACATAATTTGGCACTCCCGAAGGGTGTTGCTTTGGAGAGGTTGCACTGTATATATAGTTTTTACATCTCTTTTACACCGATTCAAAGTCTAGCTTTGTAGTTAAAGAAATAAATCTGTTTCTGATTGGTTGTTTCAAGTCAAGAAATGAAATACAACATTATATTGTGCATTTATACGGCATTTTAAAATTTATTGTAACACTGCTTAAGCCAGCAGAAAATAGTCCTGTTTTCTGTTACCCGATCGACCTTAGCTTTTGGCGTCGACCCAAGTTTCTATCAACAATTTCCAAAGTATGAAAATATTAGGGGACGAATCGTACCTCCAAGGTACAAAAAGTACGTTCACATAAAATAGAACGAGGGAGTTTTACCGCCTAGTTATCCTGATTTTTTTTTGTTAAGAAACAGTAAACATGATTATTTTTTTTTATTATAATGCTATACATGAATGAATGCTCATTCCTTCGATCAATACCAAGTTGGGGTGCAATGACCTCATCACACTGGGGCATTTGGGAACATTTTGATTTGATAGATCCAAGTTATTAAAGGGTAATTATCTGATTGAATTTGAATTAATATATTTAACGTGAATCAAATTTCAAAAATAAATTCGTGAAATTAAATTTTTATAGTGTTTTCGTTTAATTCAGTTTAACATACTTCAGTAAGTGTTTCGCACGTTGAATGCAAAAGTGATACAGTTTATTGAGTTTGCCATCGCATTCAGGTTTGCTCTGAAGCGATTTCGAGGCATTAAGCGAAGTTCATACAGTTTAAGATGCGTGAATAAGATATTTTGCGCTCAGATAACGAATAAACACACTCATAATTGAAACATAGAAACATAATCATGTCTTGCATTCTGATCCCATATCGACTATTTGCATTCAAAGCATATTTATGGGTATTGACTAAAATTCAGAAGATCTTTTCGAAAAATTTCTAAAGATCAATCATACGATTTTGATTATACATGTAGCACGTAATATCTGAAGTCCTTTTCACATAAACCTGATTAAAGAAACAAACCTCATGATACAGTCAAGCTTGTGAACAAAGGCCACCCTTGGGAAAGACAAGGTACGGCCTTCATTGACAGATGGCCTTTATGCAGAGGTCAGTTTGTTCTAAATAATCTGTGACGGTGTTTCAAAGAATGGCCTTTATTCACAGGGTAGTCTTTATTCGGAGGTGGCCGCAAACACAGGTTAGACTGTATTGTCCGTGATCTCAAAATGCCAACAAACTCGTTCGCGACGCAAGTTCTAGGCCTATCTTCCTCAAACAAAATAAAAAATACAGCAACTATGTTAATTTACAATTATTTCTCTACAAGGACGCATATTTACATTTTTTTCTTAAGTGCAATTTTTCACACTTAAGAATAGGTTCCAGTTATCATAAAGTTACGTGCAATTTTTCACTTAAGAACGGGTTCCAGTTATCATAAAGTTACGTGCAATTTTCACACTTAAGAATGGGTTCCAGTTATTATAGAGTTACGTGCAATTTTCACACTTAAGAATGGGTTCCAGTTATCATAAAGTTACGTGCAATTTTCACACTTAAGAATGGGTTCCAGTTATCATAAAGTTACGTGCAATTTTCGCACTTAAGAATGGGGTCCAGTTATCATAAAGTTACGTGCAATTTTCGCACTTAAGAATGGGTTCCAGTTATCATAAAGTTACGTGCAATTTTCGCACTTAAGAATGGGTTCCAGTTATTATAAAGTTACGTGCAATTTTCGCACTTAAGAATGGGTTCCAGTTATTATAAAGTTACGTGCAATTTTTCACTTAAGAACGGGTTCCAGTTATCATAAAGTTACGTGCAATTTTCGCACTTAAGAATGGGTTCCAGTTATCATAAAGTTACGTGCAATTTTCGCACTTAAGAATGGGTTCCAGTTATCATAAAGTTACGTGCAATTTTCGCACTTAAGAATGGGTTCCAGTTATCATAAAGTTACGACTGTGCTTGTCATCAAGATTTTTCTTTAGTATGTTTTCGGAGAGCAACTTTATCGTAAGATTTCTGTTACGATTGAAATTGGTCGTAAGATGTTATGTGAAAAGAGTTACAGCGTATCTTTGGTTATTCGTCAAGCCGAGGTGAACGAGTGGTTGCTCAGATTTCAAACGTCGGTAGCAAAAGAATTTCTATGTCTTACACGCACGTTAAAATTTGGATTTCTTATCACGTGATGATGTGTATCATAGATATATAGTGCAACCTGTCCAAAGCAATACCCTTTGGGAGAAGCAAGATTATGTTGTTGTTGAGAGGTTGCTGTTCTAGAGAGTTTGAATGAATAGTTAAATCGTACTGTGGGAAAAAACACACAGTAGTTAAAGGGAGGTTGTTGCACAAAAGAGGGTCGCTCTGGAGAGGTTGCACTATATATCTAACTTATCAATGTTACACTACGACGTTTGTAAGTCTGCATACATATATTGTACATATTACATTTGTGTATACTTTTACATCAAATAAGAACATTCTCGCTTGCTGCATCGGCGTAGGCAAAAACTACGTGTTAGTCATAATATTACCAGTAATGCGTAGATTATATACACACATTGACTAAGACAAATACTATTTTCATATTTTATTTCCAGGAAAGTGAGAATCTAGTGTTGATTGTAGAATTGAACATTATTATGTTGTAATTATTTGCAGTTTATTGTTTTGTTGCAATGCTTAATTGATTTCCAAGAGCAGGAATGCTGTACTTGGTGGTAAAGAGATAGGGTATTGCAAATTATCTTAGAATACTAGTGTCACAAAATATCGTGACACATTTCTTTGTAAGGTGAGCTTATCCACGAATTCAAGCGCCTATGAAACAAGATGTTCACAAAATTACGAATGTATCCGAAAAAAACACCAATCCGAAACTGGAAATCCAACGAATTTACATACCATGACATTGCCGACTTAGGCAAGCTCACGAAATTTAGTACAAACGAAATTAAAAGCAACACTATAATTATGAAAGTAAGTGGGAAAAAGACCATATTGTGACAAGCAAGACCTCTTAGTCACATAGACCACTGACAGTCGAAAATGATGAAAAGACAAAAAACAACCAGAACATGTTCTTAGTGACTTCGTATTCATCTATTCAATGATATCAACATGCCCCAAAATACGATCAGTACAGCAAGAACTGATATTTGTTGACAAATACACTGTAATCTTACACCCGAGTAAAATTGACAAAAAAATGTAGTATTGTCCCGATGTTAGTTACTTTTAATAAGTATGGATGGACTGCTTCGTAAATTTAAGTGTTGGAGCCGGTACACCTAAACATCCCATGCCTGGTCACCATTTGTTCCCTTTATGATATTAAAATCTTCAATAGTTTCTTCTTTTATCAGAATTTGGCATTATACCGTATTGGAATGCATACGTTTAACCTCTCATGCCATACAATGTATCATAAGTCAAGTCCACGTGAAGGTACTTGTTAACATTGGTTTCCTCAACATAAGATCTATAAGCCACCCCTGATAAAATACACAATAAATTGCGATACTTTTTTTAAAAAAACACTTCCTTTTAACTATGTACTGTATATGATTATGCACTATATAAAACACAATGTGAGATAAGTCTCATATGATAATAACCAAAATGTCTATAATCATAAAGTACAGATACACGGCTAATATTTGCTACCTCTGTTAGTGGCATTACAATAAGTACATTCTCAAACAGTATGGGACATTCCTTAATGAACTGATTCCTCAGGCAAAACGTAATTAACTGCAGTTGATTTTGGGCCAAACCATTTTGCTTTTATATTCATATATATGTACATGTGTTTATTATTTAGAACTCATTTATAGTGGATGTATTCACATAACATCGCGCCAGTACTGAATTAAGAACATTATCAGAATACAGTACGAAACATATTACTAATTAGTAAGTCTACCGTTCTTTTTATCAAGCGATTTGCAAACATACACAGATTTCTTATCGTATAATAAGCGCACTTATTGAATTATCAATCTATCTCCATGTAATTTCATTTCAAGGACTCTACTAGTGTCCTTACAGAATTTCATAAGATATACACACAAGTGCTTATACACGTACGTAACAGCATTTTTCGGGATTTAATTGCTTTGTACAAGTTTAAATCATATTAATATATCAGAAAAGGTTAAAAATATCTTAACCAAAACTTCGTAAAGCTCGCTCTTTGATTACCATTGCTTAATTTAATACTAACCAATGTTATACTTTTTCAAAATGTAATAAAATTTTATAAATATCACATAGCCGCCATATTGTCGCGTATCACATGACCGTTTTAGCCAATCGATGAATGGTAGAATGATAACAACATTGACCATGTGATTATAAACATTAAAAACATACTGAGGACACCAGCAAAACCAACATCATAACAGAATCGGATAATAAATAATTAAGAATATTTCAACATTCTTGCAAATGGCACGAATGAGGAAGCAACACACATTAACACCTGTCTGTCAACACGCCATCGCAGCGTCCAAGCAGCATCATATGAAAATAAAAGTGACAGTGCGCTCACGAAGTCAGTAATTGTTGAAACAAACCACCTCTATAAAATCTAATACCATCTTACCTATTAAGAGGTGGACTCAATTCCCATAAAATTTATCGATGGAAGCTATGCGAGAATCTAACACTGACAACGGTAGAACTCTCAGCTACGAACAGAAGCCATAGAATTCGGAAGGAAATACACAGACACGAAATCGTATGTCTGTTCTAATTATAGATCATTAAAATTACATACAGGTAAGACAGAAAACAGCGGAGAACCCACAGTAACCCTATCTTCTATTACCGCTTGCCATATTTGCAACGCGATCTCAAAACGAGGCTTCGGACTACAGAGACCGCAATGAGAGGTCGCTGCCATATAGAGCTTACGATTGGCCAATCAGATGCCAGTGTTTTATCGAGTGCGCACGTAGTACCTGTGGACTGTTTACAAGCAGGCGATCTAGAACTTTCAGCTGAATGCTGTCTCAACCAACTCTCGGCAAATTTTGCTGGCAGATTCTTCTTGTTTATGCTTTATATAATGGGAGGGAAGATGTCTTAGTGTAGTTTATCGTTACATCGTCAATTTTGTCAGGTATGGAGCGTTCAAAAAGTATCGACACCCTGTCTGGCGTAAGAGTAATGCATTGATTACTTTCTTTATTGTGTGGGTTGTTTTTCAAAGCGTTGTAGCCGCTTACCTATGCCTAATGTTGTGATATAGCTGTGTAGATTTTATGTTTATTGTGATTATGCAGTTGATTGTGGCATATTTATTATAGATGGTACTCAAGGTGCAGCATGCAGAATGCATTTGTTTTGAAGTAATAATGAAATAACCGGATGCAAAGATTTCCACATGAACATATTTTATGTACATTTTCTTGCCAAGACTGTCAACGAAGATAATTAAATATTATCAAGAATGTTTGACGCTCAAAATACACACCTGTCAATGATATTAGTACTTTTTCTTCTTTCGTGAAAACACGATGTATCATATACATGCAAAACAAAGTGTGTATGTTATTCCATTACAAATTATTACGGAATAAAAGCTGACAGAATTACGTTCTTAATGACATGCTGGGGATGGTCTCAGGTCTCTAAGTTGTATTTACACGGCTCATCTTTTGTGATCGGTCACCAAGTTGTTGAAATATTTATATAAATAAAAAACACCATTAGAATATTTTTGACAATTCATTTGGCGGATAACTTATGGATAAAATGTAGAATAATTGTATTATTATTATTTTATTTAAGAATGTGTAAAGCTTATGAATAAATAACGTGATATACTCTTCGTCTGTTTAGTATGAAATAAAGTATATAATAATACTTCGACCACACAAACAACAAACAACATAGTACAAATGTTATTATTTTCGAACCAAGGATAACGAAGTACATGTACACCGTTATAGAATACAATTCTACGAATCAGGTACCCGTTTCAAAGACATATTTTAGGTGAGACAGAATGTGTAATTTAAAAATCTTGCTATCACTTGTTAGTATATAAAAATGTTTTATCCCATCGATTGTTTTTGGAGATCTGTTGTAGGCTGTAGAATGTAAATGGCTCAAATTTATACCACTAGCAAGAATTAGGTTAATAACTGCTGACTCAGCTAAGTTTTGTTTATAAAACGGGACCTAGTCATTTATTAAATCAATATCAAGGATATACCAGTTGTCATGCTGTGGATCATATGATTGGTATGTACTGGTGACATTATTTGTGGGATGCATTTATATGACAAACATTCCAACACATATCGTAACAATCACTACAACCACATTGACAAGAAAAACAACAACAAAATGACAAACGTATTTACTCTTCATGTATTCAGTGTGAGATGTTGCTAGAGTCAGTTCAGTTTTGAGGGCTCATTTTTGCAAGAATTTGTAAATTTGATAACTTATGTATGGTACTTACGACCTACTGCGCAATGAAATACATAAAGAGTTAGACTCAAAGACCTATACTGTACTGTATATGTATAGGCCTAGAACAGGTGCTTGATAACCTTTACCTTTTTAACTGAAGTCGCCTATGAATCGTAATTCATTGATAAATTTTCAAAAACTTTTCTTACCATTGAAATTAACAGTAAAAGGAATTTATTGGTTCCATACGTACAAGTATTTCATTAAGTTCGTGAGAAACTTTGAGGCTGCGTAATGGCGTTCTAAACATTGTGGTTCAGGCTACCTTTATAGTTCTTGAGACATTTGTGAAAATAATGTTGTCTGCAATATTTAATTTCCGAACGGCAACTTTTATTCTTCACCTTTTTTAAATCAATTTCAATTTTTTTTAAAAAAAAAATGATGTGATATTTTTCATTTTTCATCTCTTAGTTACATTACACAGCGTTCCTAGTTTACATTTAACTTTTAATAGTTAAAACGCACATTTGTGGTCTTTTTAAATAGTCTGCTGTTGTAAATTGCATATTAATTATAGCATATTTTCTAAAATTTTAGTAATACATGATTTAAAATCCCTTGTTTTGATAAAACGGCATCCCGTGTTAAGAATGTGGAAGGGAAACAACTCGTATATACTATTTTTTAAACATTTTACAGTTACCTCCCTTATACGAGATTTGTGCGTGGAATGGACGTTTTTGTGTTGGATTTAACAACTCATAGAAACATTATTGTGGTTATTCGCGAGGAACAATTCGCCAGAATCAGTGCACAAGTGATATATTACTGATCTTACCTAGTTTCCTCCCCCACTTCGGCACGAATAAATGAGTTTGGATGCGCCTTCATTAATCATCTTGAACAATCATGTGCCTCGTTTTGAACTGGAAGTCACGACCTGTCAATCACCAATCTTATGTGTCCAGTCTGTGATAACGAGGCAAATTGGGATGGACTTGGATAATAACAGTTGATGTCACGCCAAATAACATATTACTCTGTGATTTTTTGTCTAGTGCCGTCTTTGTAATATTTTTTTTTACTAAAAACCTCATAACGTAGCTACTGAATGTGTAATACAGTAAAACCTGTCTTTGTAACCACCTCAATATAACGACCACTTATTTTCGGAGATTTTACTTCACATCTAAAACAATGATATTTTGCATTGTTTGACAGTTTTTTGTCTTGTAATGTCATTTTTTGGCTCATCTGTTTCACAGAAAAAGTCGAGCTGTTGTGATCGCTGGGTCATCATAGCCATCGCTGTTGTTGTCATGCAAAAACTTTAATGTAGCCCATACCTCAATCACTTTTAAAGATATAAGCTGGATACATAGACTACTTGATTATCATGATAAAGTGCAGTTGCAAGACAAGGGGCATTATTCCGAAAGCCATACATTTGGAGTTATGTCCCCTTTTAACTTAGAATTTTGGTCAAAATTGCTTATTAAATAGAGCGATGTAAAACAGTATTGGTGTACCGCTCTAGTTATATTCAAATTCTTGAAAAGACAATCAGAGATCAGAAAATTCATGTTTATAAAATGTTATACTATGGGTATAGTACCATGATGCATAAATGGCATCATGATATTCTATAAAACTATGATCCAGAAGCTTATACCCTGATGATCTACAAGTTTGGCTTGGCCAGCAGGCTCAAATCAAGTTTACATTTCAACACTTACATCCCTACTACATCATGTTTCAGACCAATTTTTTACTTTGACCTGAAAGTGCGACATTGACCTTTGAGCTGCATACATTAATCTTAGGTGCAATATGCCATCTCATCATGGTGAGCATTTGTCCCAAGTTATTTCAAAATTCCCCATCTAATGATTCAGTAATTTTCCAGAAGCTTAATCCCGATGGACAGACATACGAACATACACCTAACATACTGCCATTGTGGCGACTCTGTTGAGCTCATCGCAAGCAGGCTCAACAAAGAGAATTGACTAACATGTAATAACAAAATGACAAGAAGAATTTATCGCATAGGTTTATTTCATAAATAAATACATAAACAATTTGCACAAATCCTAAAGTATCAATTAAATATCAATTTAAATACATACATTCACTCATACATCATTCAGTATAAGTCACAAAGCATTGTCTCCCTGCTTTGTAATGTACACATCAAACAATGAGAAAATATTAAATTCCAGTGAAAAACTCATTCAAGCAAAAAACATTCATACTTAATTACACAGGAATACTCCGCATTTCAACAATTTCAAACACAGTTTAATGTAAAGAAAAATACATGTGTGCAAGTAGAAAAGTCTAAAAACCTGATATTGCTTGGGGCCTTCACGCAAGAATACTTTGCAATATGTCACTAAGGATTTTTTCCCTTTCATTTTAGTCTCCTTATAATGATAGATAACTACTCAACATTTACGTGCCAAGGGAATGCAAATCTTGTCGACAATTTCTCAATGGATTTAGACGATTCGGAAAAACAATCCTCGGAGCCCTTCAAAAACCAGAAATCCACCCCTGAACATAAGATAAAGTTTGAAATAGAGCTATGTGTAATATGGAGATGAAACATTGCTTTTACTAACAGACTACAGGTCCAAGTAGCACTTGTACAGGGCAGGGTGCATGTAAAATGTAATGCAAGCTTTCTTCTGACCATTCAGATGGTTTATAAGACCCAAAACACATTCGAGAATCATTCGTTTCCGCACAAAACATTACAGTAATTAAAATCTTACTTCTCAGGAAAAAACTTCAGTAAATATCAGTTGAAACAAAAGTATACAATGTTGATGATATTATAAAACAACAATTCCCAAAATATAGCACACTTTTAACACAAGAAAAATTGTACGGCAGACAACATAGATTTGTTCTAATAAAAATTAACATCAATTTGGTAGGAAATTGAAAATTTATTCAGTGACAAATCATAAAATACAAATGTGTCATTTGAAACAGTTGAATGATGATGGGATATTTATGGTACTGTTTCAACATACAGGGTTTTCACTAGACATCAAAAGTTGAGGGTCAAAAATGACCCTTAGAAGATGATATTGTAAATTAGACTCATTGGTACAAATTCTCAAGAGTCAAAAACTTTATTTTACAGATTTCAGCAGTCAAAATACTGTTTTAAGGATCTAATGAAAACCCTGAACATTTAAATTGAAAATTATTCCACAAAATAATTATCTGAACAAATGAAAAATGTAATGAAGATAAAATGATCAAAACTTGGTCTGGTCAATAATACGTTGGATTTACAGAGAATATGGTTTCCAATTTTATTCAATTTTACTAGATAAAGAAGCAAAGACCTGCCGACATGACCAGCAGAAGTTGAAAATAAGCCAATCTACAGAAATAGGCCCAATAATTACATTTGTATACTAAACTTTCCAGTTTCATCAATATAATATGATGACTGGTATTGACAAATGTAATAATAGGAGAGGGCAAAAATGGCAACCAAAGGAATTCTGACAATGAAACTATTAAATTGGCTTTTTTTGGTACTCACTATTTTGTGATGTGAGATACACCAATTTATTAAACTAGGAAATATTTACCAAGAAATTATGCAATACATATGAACACATATCCATACAGATACCAAAACTGCCCACTCTACAGTATGTAAATCACCCACAAAGTGGATATACAGAATATCCTAATACCAACAACTGTACATGTATGTTCACACTTTCATATACATTTTAACATTTGTCAAGGATGATTAATTAAAGCCCCTCATTTATTTTGAGTCAGAGCATCAGACAACCTGAAAATGTAAGAAAAAGAAATTTGTTTAAGTTAAAAATCTCAACAATGACACATATGTTTAGGAAAGTAAGGCCATCCTTATATATATGAATAAAGAACAAAAAAGATAGTTTTTCAAAGTTTCAAGTCAGGATTTCTTTTATCAGTAGGTCACGCAACTGTGAACCAACATTTTTTTAGGGATGGCCAAAAGGAAGCAATGTTAAAAATGTTGAAGACATAAAACACATATTAGCAATTGATTGGCCTAATAAATGTGTTTTATTTTGTCAAAATGATGATGATAAGGTCATAGAAAAATCACTGAGTATTTTAATCACTGTACAAGCCACAACTAGAATTTGTCTCCTATGAAAAGGATGGGTCATTTATCTACTGAGTTCATTAAATATATTAATCATATTCTCATCAACACAACACTAACAGATGGCAGGGTAGCCGAGACAATGGTCCAGAGGTTTATAACTTGTAACTCGGAGATCTTGGTTAAAATCCTGGTTGTGGTATGTCATACCCTTCTATGAAAATTTGACAAAAAATGTTGATTTTCCTCCATATGTGGCGAAGTTGCCAGCTCCTTATGGACAGATAAGGTAATATGGTTAGAATACTGTCCAGGAAAACTGGTTAGGTGAACCAGCCAATGTACATAATTGTAAATTGTTCAAAAATGGGGTTAAACCAATTAAAAAAGGTAGCAGTGTTGACATGAAACAATCAGAGAGAAGAATCTCTTCAGACTTGTTGTGTCAATGGGTCAACTTTAACACACAGAATATTTACAAGAAAATTTACACCTACCATTGCATAGCCTCCTGCAGCCCAGTACCTTTGATAGCCGAAGTTTTGAATAGTTGGTACTGATGTGATTTTATAGACGTCAAACTGAGGGCTTCAGCAACTTCAGACAGAGACATAGCACCTTCAATATCCTGTTTGTTAGCAAACACAACAATTACGGCTTTCTTTAGTTCATCTTCCTGTAAAATGAATAGCAAACATTTTCGTTTTGCAAACATCAAATATATTTTGGTTTTAACCTACAGGTATGAATTAGAGTAAAGTTAAAATTGACTTGCACACAACTGTATCCCTCTTTTTTGAAACCATGAAGGCAATTGAATGAATATTATCGTACATGTAAGTTTAAAAAAATAAGGGGGATTAAGTGGTTCTGGTCTCTGGCAGGTAATCACTAGTCCCTCACTCCTCTGAAGTTCAAATCCTATCCGGGACCATATTTTCAGGATCAGAGAACTGTTTTTTCAGAGAACATATTTTTTTCTAGCCCTGTAATAAACATCAGTTTCTCCTCATGAAAATATCTTATTTAACAGAACAAGGAAAAATACCCACAAGTAACATAGAGGTAAGTTCTTGTTTGGAAATACCAATCCTATCCCTATCCATACTATCAACAACGTATATGATTGCATCTGTATTTGAGTAATAACATCTCCAGTAAGGTCTGAAACATGATAGAGTTACATGGTAATTACATTACCAACAATTCTAATCTCATTAATCATTTAATGAGTACATAAAAGCTCTGGTAGATAAGGGTCATTAACACATTAGGTATCTACTGGACCCTGAGTAGTCTACTGGCATTAATCTTTGAAACAACACAGTTGATGAATTATTTTTCTATTTATTAAATAATTTAAAGCCAGAAACAAATGTAAAAAACCTTATTAAAGCATGAATATAATAAGGGATTACCACTTAGTCTCACAAAAGCTAATTACACAATATTCAATGAATGTTGGTGCTACATTAAACCCCAGAAAAATCTAAATGTTTTGTATCAGTGACAAAATATCTATAACTAAAATTGCCAGTTTGATAAAATGTCAAATCCCAGGATCTCTGATAGAATTAAGCAGCGTTTATCACCATAAATACACCATCATGGATGAGTACACAATCTTAAAAAAAGAAACAGGATGAAAATATGAGAAGAAAAAATGAATTTCAATATCATTTTATCTATATACCTAATACTTGTCTGTCCACCTAAATCCCACACCTGGAACTTCAGATTTTTGTATTGCACTGTTTCAACATTAAAACCAATTGCTGGAATAAACAAATGCTTCTTCGTAACAACTTTACACAATATCACAGTTTTACTATATTTACAAAATAAAAATCAGTGCCCTATTAATAATGTTTAAGTCATAATTATGAATGAAAATGTTCTTTTTCACATCTGGATACAATGATAGCCGAGTTCTGAGTTTCAATATATGATTTCATACCAATTGCAGATTAAAGTTCAAAGCTCTTAACATTAGTTAGTACGAAAGTACTACAGTGAAAATTTATTAACAATTCATCATTTTTCCTTCCCCTATTAAAAGTTAAAACACAGGTGTTAATACAACACTAAAACTTATCATAAATAAAATATTCTTTTTATCAGTACAAAAATCTGCATACAAACCATATAAAACACTCAATATAAATAGTCAAGTCATATCACTAATATTGTCCTAAATCTTAAGCAAAATGTTTATATTTATCCAAGACAAAAACCTCCAGATTTTACTTTTCCACAGACAAAATTTCAGGGAGGATAATACGACTGTTAAACATGGACATACTTGGAATGGTTGTGACAACTTCTCCAACTTGTAATCTGTATAATATTGTAGTTTTACCAGCTCCATCAAGTCCCAATATCAATATTCTTCTTTCTTTGCTTCCAAATAAACTAGAAAAGTAGCTAAGAAAACCACCTGAAAATTTCACAACATCTGATAAGAGTCATAAAATTATTTGTACATTTATCATTTTATGACAGACTTAGACACTACGTTAGTGTCAAAAAATCAACAATAAGGCCAGCAACATGGGATCATTTAATTTGTTTCAGATTTAAAGCCAATAAAAAATGTCCTTATCTAGCAATATATTATATTGTGTATATTGAGTATTTTGCACATTTTCAAACTTCTCATGGCACTGGTGGCATAAACAACATCTTGTAATATTCCAACATAGCACAGTCTGTCAATTGTAATTTGATTATCTGTACTTAACCAGAAACTGAATTTCTATAGTTCATTTAGTTTAACTTCATTTCACTCCATGACTATCAATTCCATACTAAAACTGACCCTTTTCATTATGGTTTTGTCTGGTTGCACAGAAATCAGACAACTCTTATTTACAGATACTTGATGAGGTCATAAATGAATGACATCAATTTTAGTGGGAATTACAAAAATACAATTCATGTTTGTAATCAATATGCAAAGATCATCTTGAAACATATTCATACATAAATAAATATAGACATGTCAAAAAGACTTGACACAATCATAATGGTAGGAAGAGGTGAAACCGGGTTCAAACAGAAAATATATATTTTTCAGGTTCATTTAAACATATTTCTATCAGCAAAGCACACAAAAATCATACCCATCCTGATGTAATCTGCAAATCGAACGTTTTCACCAAGTATCAATGTTGACAAACTACAACCAACGTGTCCACGCGAATGCGCATGCGCAATTTCACCAGTAAAATTTTCGTAAAAAATAATATGAATATTTTTCTTTTGTTTTAAATCTGTGGTTATATTCAAATATTGTCTGGAAATATATATTTCTTGCACTAATTTCCATCGCCAGTTTGGCACATAATTCTGGAAATTAAATAATTCGAATCCAATAACAAGCTGTTTCATTGGACGCCATTTACGGACGAAAACGAAGAGTCATGTCACGGAGATACTCCTCGGAAGGAAGTCTTTTCGTGGGTCGTTTGAGTAAAAGTTGCCGAGTCAGAGACTTAGAAGATGTCTTCGAACCTTATGGACGAATGTCACGTTGCGAAATCAAATATGGTAGATACTAGCGTTATTTTTATGTTTGCCTATATTGTAATTCCAAATTCAAAATGATCAAATACAAATTAAGATAGAATGCAACCGCAGCATTGTTCATAAATGTTGATAAATGTATTCCGCTTGAGGTGAACGGGAATCATGAAAACAATTAGAATACACATTTTCTTACTACATGTGTATACTGTATTGTTTTATCCGGACGATCTCAGCCTTTTCAATTTATGATCATGGCAGTTGCATCTTGAAAATATTTTTATAATGATAATCTGACTAACAGTAATAAGCTACACTAAATATTGCAAGGATATTGAATGTAAGGGCAGCAACACAAACAATGTGCATGCCTATATATTTCATTCTGAGAAAAAGTACCATGCATCTAAGTATCCCGGCTTCTTATGTTTTCGACGGTGTAAGCATGTTTCGCTCGGTAAATAAACAGACGCTTTTTGCACGGTAAGTTTTGACCGAGAAGTAGAAACAGCATCTAGATTTCTACATTAAGCACAAATTTCGAAACAGAATAATGGAGTATTTACCTTTTTAGAGCCGTTTCATGGTGGCAGCCATTTTTGATCTACCACTCAATGACGTTACATGTTTTCGACGGTTTTCATTGGTCAATATAAATGGAGGTACAGGGTGGTTAAAAAGTCTACAAACACATTTTGTTCAACAATGAAGTTCAGTCAGTGACTTCAATGTACATTGGAAATAAAAAGCGCTGTTTCCACAACAATATTTAACTGTCAACTTTTAACAGCAACTATAATGAATGCATCTTTTTGCAAATTTTCAGCATTTTTTCTACAAAATAATTCAACAAATTATTGTTTTGACTTTTGGTTAGCCTACTGTTCATTGGAGCAAGAAGGACACAGAAAAGTGTCATTCTTTCTTAGAACTCTTAATTGGGCTACAAAGTTTGAGGTGTACCCAGCCATCACACCTATCACAGCAACCCCAGTTTACAATTGTTAAATAGGGCAATTTGTCCACATCTTTCACATTGTGCTGCTTGCAAACAATACATTTATCAGAGTCTGGAATGTTATTTTCATCAATATCAGAATCAGAGTTGTGGTAAGAGTTTGTCTTAAACTTCTTCTTGACTGATAAACCAGAGGAACTGGCAGCAGACATGTTAAGTCAATTTTTTTGGGGTTCTTTTTGTTCAGAAATGTGTTTCTTTACTGCATCATATACTTTATCTTCAGTTACAGCCTTTCCACCAACAACCTTGCTTAAAGTTTTCCTTACCTTAGCAACAGGAACATTCTGTAATAACTTACTGCCTTTTTTCTCAAAAAACAACCTACCATCTGATATCTCTTCAACATTTGATTAAGCACTGTCACCTTGGACATTACCAGATAAGGCTGAAATTTCATGCTGCGACTGAAAAACTAATGATTGAGCAATAGACACATCACTGATAACGTCAGGATTGAATGGGTAAATTCCACAGCGTTGAAAAGCAGATTGAATATTGACAGGTGTCATGGTTGCTGTGTACACCTTACTTGCTATTTTGCACACATCATACCGGGTTACCACACATCCTCCAGATTCTCTCAAGTATTGATGACAGGCTGCATTCCATCCAACTTCAAATGGACCAAAACATGAAACATCCATTGGTTGTAATAAATGAGAACAATGAGGTGGTAGTACAAACAGAATTATATGTTGTGATCTTGCCCATTCTATAAGACCTAATGATACGTGGCTCTTATGACCATCATACAAAATTAGCACTGGGTTTTTTGTATTGCGACTTGGAAGTAATGGCTGAAAATGTTCAAGCATGTATGAAGTGAATATCTCTGTATTTGACCACCCTGACTCTGAGACACTTCCATTTGATCCTGCTGTGGCGCCTTTTATCAAAGCTGGCAACATTCTGGTTCCAGGAAAAATAAAGTATGGTGGGATATGTTGGCCTAATGCATTCCCTCCACCAATGACAGTCACAGTTTTTGACCTACCAGCTGTGACAGCTTGAGCCTTATAATGAGCACCTGCAACAATTTTGGGAGGTTTGTGTTCTAGATTTAACCCCTTTTCATCAATATTGTATATACGGGATGGTTCATTTTTCAAATTATACTTTGTAAGTATTTCATCAAGTTCTTGAAAATATCTGGTTATGGTTGGACGAGTAGCAGATTTTGCACGGGCAATTTCAAGACTACGAGGTTTTTTCACCTTCAGTTCAGGCCACCTTTCTAGATAACTGTACAGCCATGTAATACTTAATGGTTTACTTTTGTTTCTTAGTCCCAAGTGTACAGAATAATCTGAAGCTAGGTTTATTGTCTCTTGTCTAGAATACCCAAAACCTATCTCAGCCATAGATGTCAAATGTTGAGCTTAGAAAGCCTCTTGTTCTTGACTAAACATTGTCTCAGGACCAGATTTCACTGTATCTATATCAATTCTCCCCTTTACCCTGTCCTTAAGTGTGGTGATAGGAACACAATACACCTTTGCTACCCTTTCTACTGGTAAACCTTGCTCTATCACTGTCTTGTATGCATTATTGAGGTCATCAACTGAATAGGATCTGTACTTGCCCCTTATAGGACACTTGGTCTGAAATATTATTGGATATTACGGAATATGTGTAATGGTGAAAGACGATTTTTCTGATTTTACGCCGTAAGAAAATATTAGGGGAAGATGAACTTTTGGGAACACCCTGTATATAAATTTTGACAGATGACGTCATCACAGGAAGAAGTTCTGTCGGCAGCAGACGTACGCACATTTTTTCAAAGATTTTTATATGAAAAACAAGTTTTAATGTGAATCTTGACAACAAAAATTTTGGGAATAATATTTTACCATGAAATATTAGTATGTGACTTTTGTATATCTTGTTTACCTGTCGTATTTCCATTTTTATCAGTCTGACATTTGTGCGGCATCCAGCATCATTTGTTTACATTTGGGAGGGGCGGAGCTAAAAGAAATCTCGCGTGATTGTGACGTAGTCGTGCGAAAATGAAAACCGTCGAAAACATAAGAACGTCGAAAACATAAGATAACACGATATAATTCCATTGAACATGCATAAACTAGAAAATTAATCATCCATTCTGATACAGACAGTCATTTTGTAGCCAACTAGGTTAAAACAACGACTATTATTAATGATTATTAATATTTCAATCTGGTTGGTCAATTTTCAAAGTTGCTAGCTCCATTAGACAAGAGTTTTTTTAGTAAAGCCTTCCATGATAAAATGCGCTGTTTATTTTAGTGCATATGAATAATTGAAGTATGTCACTGTGTGTAAGTTACTTAGTAACTTACACATAGTGACATACTTTAATTAAGTATACTGAGAATGCACTAAATTTTCTGTTTGAAAAAGTTTACCCCATACATATATCTACAACACACCTTCAGTCGGACAATACAAAACTTAACAGTAAGAATGAAGCGATTTGTGTTTTTTCATACTATAACAATTCATAAATTACTTTTTTTATTTCCAGGTGCAGAAATGGGTGAGAAAGTTGATTTGTGTACAAGTTACAAAAAATTACCTGCCCTTGGTTTGGCTTATTACATTGCATCATGTTTTCTGTACACTTACCGTAATAGTATAATTACTAATGTACCAGAATATGTTAATTATTACAACAAATTTGTTGATCTTGTAAAAATGAGTGTCTCTTGCATCATTAAAAACAGTTCATTAACACTCTCATAGATTGTAGATAACTTCATTTCTAAGGACCTTCCATCATTTGTTTACTCTAAAATATCAATTTGATTGTTTAACTCATTTGATGAAATTTTAATCAAAACCAAACTCTGGGTTTTTTATAATTGGGATATACAATACTTTGAAGTTGAAGTATTTTTTCACCATAATAAACGTATAAACTTATGATTTTTTGTTATTCAGCATATGCATTTGTTGACTATGAGGACAAAAGAGATGCCGAGGTAATTAGTTTTTCTTATTTTCATTTCATTAATTACTATGATAAATTACTTTGGTTTTGTTTGTGTATGCATAATAATTGAAGAAATGTTTGTATTGTTGCAATGTTTTTTCCTTTCATTGTTTTTAGACTATTTTTTTGTCAGAGGACTTTTGATTGTGCCATTACAACATTCTTGTCATACAAATATGTATGTGTAAGAGTTAAATATTGCTGGACATCTGTTTCCATTTCATGTGATAAGACTACATGTCATCTTTTAGATGGAATTACTCATTGTTTTCGGAATAAAATGAATGAATTGCTTGATATAGGAACATTCTTTTCTGTCTTTAGAATGGAGTGGTTGGATTTTAATCCCAGAAAACTGACATAATTTGTTAATGCTCAAGCAATTGATTCATTTAAATTTGTTATTTGAGCTGTTAAAGAAAAAATAATGTTGTTGCTTGACCTACTAATCATTATCAGACATAGTACAATCATTGTTGATAAGATCTGGATGTTTCTCTATTAATCTTGTGAAAATATTTTCACACTTGTTTTTAATAAATATAGAAAATAAACAGAATGAAACCATTCTGTTTTCAACTTTCAAATTTATTAGATTATTTCATTTGTTTGTTAAAATTCTGAGAAATTCAGTTTATGTGTGATATTTTTATTAGGCCTAAGCTTTCCTATGTATGTTATATATTAATTTATAACATAATTCATGATAGTAATTATTTTATGATGTATGTAACTGCAGTGGGTACTCCATAGCCAGCCCTAGACCTGTCGAACCATTTGTTCCCTTGCCATTGACCCTCGAAGGGGCCATGCTTTGATTTCATGCCAATCAACCATGCCAATGCCACTTGTGGAGCCAAACAGTGACAACCATTATGCCTGATTGCAACAAGTCCGAGCCTCCAAACATACTCCACCTGTGGGCCTGCCACCCTCTGAGCATGCCATTCAGCCTGCCTCCTTATATTGAGAATTGGGAGTGTTGACATGTACACATGCTATAAGTCCTGAATGCTAGTCAGCATTTCTCAATTGAACCAAAGTTTCCAAGTTACCAAAGAAACTATACTGAGTTGAACCATTTTTGAAACGTCAAGAAGAGCATACCAAAAAAGTCATGCCAAAATTTCACTGCCAGCTATTTATGCCATTGTAACCTAGTCCAAATGTACCTCAACGAGCCAACGACGTGTTCCAAACAATGAGTAGGTGATTGTGATACAACTTTTGAAAACTTGTGATTGTTTAAAATCTTTAGTAATTATTATAAGAGTTCTTATTAATGTTTATAACAATATCTATGGTGAAAGTGTAATTGAATAATTCAGCATTATTTTGTTGGTATGTGAAGTGCTATAGCAATGCACCAAAATCTACTTCTGAATGAAATTGTGCTTATAATGACTTTAAAATTTAGATCTTCTTGCATATAGTTGAATACGGAGTCTTGGAATTCTATAATTTGTTTTGGACAAAGGCCTTTGAAATTGTTGTATTTTTTTTAATTTGTTGACTTATAAATTTATTTTAAAAAGAAATGTAATAGTTTGATTCTGAATAGCTTTTTGTCTGAATTGAAATGTTTTTTTTAATTGTTATAGCTCAAGTGTTCTCTGTGAAAACATTTTTTTTTTCATTTTATATGAATAATTTATAAAACAAATATGCTGTTTTGAATTTATGTAATAATACCAATAAAAACTGTATCATTTAGTTTTTATATGCAATGTGTTGTAATATGAACTGTTTGTTTAATTTAGGATGCAATAAGGTACGAAAACGGACGAGAAGTCGCTGGTTCTGCCATCATTGTTGAATGGGCGAAGGGAGCGCCAAGAAGAACCTCTCGAGATGTAAGAGACAGTGGAGGTAGAAGTCGAGTAAGTACTGTTGTTAACTGTAAAAACGAGGAAATCTCTGTTTATTTGATGGAAACCTGATAGTGCAATACATTTATGCGTAGGCATTGTAAATGCAAGTTCTTTACTATAAAAATTACTTACTAATACCTGACAATTCCAGGTGTTGATAACACAACCTATACAAAGTCTTGATTCTTTTACCAATACTAAAAAGGAATGATGAATTAATATAAAGACCATTCATGTATAACATGGGAAGAACCATGTCATTCATGACTTTATACTTAAAAGTCTGACACTTGGTGTCATTCCGATTTTGCTCAGTTTAAAAAGTTATTAACAGTTTGTCAATTGTAATCAGTTGACCATTGAGTGGTATTGCATATTGTAATGTATTATATGCTGTATTTATGCCTGTATTAATTAGTTTCTTCCCGTGAACGAAAATATGTGTCGCCTCTGGAATGATTAGGTAATGTTCTTTGATACATACCGCATAGTTAAAAGTTTCCTGGAATTTTCCGAAACCTCCGGTTTTTCCCAGGTCCAGACGAAAAGGGTCTTTATTGTTTCCATGGCACAGAGGTTAAGATTTCTAGTTTTTTGAAAATTTTCAATTTTCACCCTTACATACCACAACTTTATGGTGATATAGAATGGAAATAAGAGGAATCCTTTCCTCTTTTTTGTGTTACGCCTGGTATTGGTTTGCATTGCATGGTTTTTATTACTTGAATATGTATAATCATAAATTTTATTTATGTAATACTATTATTTTTTCAACTGATGAATTTCACAGTTGTTATTGTACTGTATTTATTTATACATTGATTTTGTTTTAAATTGCCATGTTGTGGATACTTGCCAAGTAAAAATTATTATTATAGGAACATGTTTTTAATCATGCATCACCTTTATCTAATCCATACTGGTATCAGGTATAGTGATTCGTTCCATTGTTACATTGTGATGATACTTGCAGGGAGCTGATGAATGTTATAGATGTCATAGGTCTGGACATTGGGCTAGAGATTGTCCAGATGACCGTCACTATGGTTTTAGACGGCCTAGTAGAAGGTCAAGGTCACCTAGAAGGAGAAGGTTCGTTCACCTGTTGGTAAATTCATATTCAATGCCTGTTTCCTCGAACTTCATCAATTGCGATGAAATTTTGCCAAGCAAGGTGTATAATGTGCAGATTTGTCTTCTTAAGTATATTTTGTATCAATTCATTGTCTTAGGGAAAGGTTTATTCTTTAATAAAAGCAATATCTTATTAGTTTTTTTTTATGATGATAATAACAAGGAATTGGTCTGTTATATTCAAATGTGATAAGTGATGTACATGTACATAATTATGATGCAGATTCTGTTTGTCTTAAATTTTACTTTACTCACTTATTTCAGATCGAGATCTCGATCACGAGATCGAATATCTAGGAGTAGAAGTCGTGACAGGAGAAGGCGTGGAGGAAGAAGATCCAGATCTCGTAGCAGAAGTAGAAGTGAAGAAAAAAGATCACGATCAAGATCAATTAGCAGATCAAGGTAAACTAGCTGCAGCTGAAAGCTGATTAAAGAGCATCTACATGTACAGTATACTGGGTTTTCACGAGATTTACAGTCAGAAATAATCTTTGGTGAATGATAATTAAAAGAGTCAGCAAAGCTTCCTTCTAATTTTATTGTAAATTTGACCCTTTGGTACAACTTCTCATGAACTGTGGCCGTGGTCATGTTGTTAGTGCGCTGGACTTGCAACCCGGAGATCCGGGTTCAAATCCTGGTCGCTGCAGGTCATATCCTATGAAAATTTGACAAAAATGTCAATTTTCCTCCATATGTGGAGAAGTTGCTGGCTCATTTTGGAATGGTAAGTTAGTACTGGTTACTATAGAGCCCAGGAAAACTGGTTAGGTGAACCGGTCGCCATATATAATTGAAAAATTGTTGAAAATCAGCATGAAACCCCAGTGACAATAAGTCACATAAACAAATTCTCATGAGTCCAAAGCTTTATTTTACCAATTTCAAGATTCTAAAGGTCAAATAAAAGCCCTGGTGTAACTGCGATGTTAAAAGATTTAAGGACCAAACAAAACAGTCTTAATATTGAGATGGTCTCTTTATCCAGATGAAGTTTATTGGGAACATTGATTACTGGTTAAACAATTACCTGTTGTGGTTGCTTAAATGTGGTGGTTGTTATATTGAGAAGGTTGATACATGTGATGTGTTTTGATGCAAATTTTCTTCCTAATAAAATGACTTATTTGCGGAGAGAAATGTGTGATAAAAGATTGTTGGATAATTTGTGATTATTTCTGCATATTCTTTTTATGTTTATAGGTCAATCGATGCACAGGATTTGAATGGTGATGTAGACAGGTCTGGTAGTCAATCTCGAAGTCCTTCTATAGACAGAGACAAATCGCCATCACCGCCATAAATTATTCATATCATCAAAATTCGTTCTATTTTACCATTTAGTCATTTTAAACTTACAGTGTGTTTTACATTTTTATCCTTTTTATTGATATCACACCTGTTTCACAGTATTTTCATTACCTAAATGGAGACCACCTGTCAATAAAGGCCACAATTTGTCATTCCTAAGGGTGGCCTTTGTTCACAGTTTTGACTTTATATCAATTTATGTTAAAATTAGCTAGCACTATGTCAAGTGTTTTATTTGCTTGAATCTTGAGGTGGATATTATCAATTTTGTTTGCATTTTCATCTTTCATGACTGACTGGTGTTTTTTATTTTATTATGTAGCAAGCAAAGACTCATTCTTGTAAGAGTTAGGGCCCTTTCTTACGCTTTGTTGATTTTATTCTATGTCCAGTTTTGTGATATTTTCAATTTACTGTATTATTCTACTATGACTGCATTTAAATCAACAGCTGCTGACATTTACACTATCTTGCTACAGCCCAACATGCATGTTTTTTGCATTGCGTCTGTCACTTTACTCCAATGGTTTGATAAGACTTTAAATGGCTTTCAAGCTACCATTGTTCCTGTTGTTTTTTTCACTGGAGTTTAATATCACACCAACAGCCAGGGTCATTTGGCGACTTTCCAGCTTAAACAGTGGTGGAACACTGGAGGGAGACCCTAGGCTTACACAAATGTAGAACCACCAACCTTCCATAAGCTAGCTGGACAGCTTTCACACATGTGAGATTCGATCTTGGATGGGATTAGAACTCATTTTGGTAAGGGGCTAGTGATTAAAAGTCAGAGACAGTAACCACTCAACCATGGAGGTCCTTTTCTGTTTCTGTTCAAGATATGTCCTATAACCCTTTGCAGCAGGTTACTATATTATTATTATTGACTTGTTAATGTACATAGTATTTTACATCACATGCATCGAAAAAAACGATATTTTATTGCTGTATATTTTTTACAATTAAGTGAATTTTTTACTATAAAATAAGTTGAGTTAAGCGAGTTAATGCTAACCACAGTGAACTGTATTTAACAATGACTTTGTTTTCATATTCATCCTAAGAGATGTTTTGTTGTATGTTTCCTTGTAATTCATAATGCATTTGCTTTGTATTGAATTTTCAGTTTAGAAGTGAATTTTTTCTTTCTTTTCACAAAAAAAAATTGTGCAAGTATTCTGCCAAGCTGACTGGTGAACTGTATACTTTTTATCCTTGAGTATAAGATAGGAATAGTTTTAGCAAGTACTGCTTGCAATATTGTTTTTTGCTGTTTTGATGTTGTGCAGTATTTTTGTACAATTCATTCCATTTGTAAAAATGGCTGAAATTCAAACTCCCTATGCTGCGTCCCATTGACGATTTTCAATAAAAAGATGATTTTTGGCACATCTTAAATTGACGATTTTCAATTCATTGTTTATTCCTTGTCATTTCTCATTGCTTTTCAATTTTTTTTTGTAATTCCAAAGTCAGCTTAACTGTTCAATGCTCCTTGATTCTTTTCAGTCATTCCTATCATGGGTTAAGTGAAGAAAGTAATTCTTAAGTGATTTAGTTCAAAACTGAAAGCAGGTATCATAAATGTTTTTTTTCTCATTACTGCGGCAGCTTCTTTATTTATGTCTACCCATGCATCAACTTTTATCACATAATGCATAGAAGTTCATGACAAATACTGTAAAACCTCTATAATGAGACCACCTTCGGGACCTAATAAAATTGGCTATAATAGTGAGGCGTTCTCATTATCATGTTGAATTAGAGGGAGTTTTTGAAAGCTGGTCCATAAATAAGTGGTTGTTACAACAAGATTGTTGAAATATTGAGATGGTCACAATATGGGGTTTCACTGTAGATGTTTATTGAACATACCATAACATTACATGTTTGAAGTTAGTGAATTGTGTTAAAATGTATCAAAGTTGTTCAGTAGTTAGTCCAAATATTTGTAAATAAACTCAGTGTGACTGATCCGATGTTAGTTTTGTCATTTTCAAAATCCACCAATGGCAGAGCTGAAATCTGAGCTTAGCCTCCCAAATTATTTTGATGTAACTTTTGGCTTAGATAATCTAGCCTTGTTTTTATTCTACTCAAAACTCATGTTTTATATACCATTATGTCATAGCTTTACATATGCCACAATACATTGTTATTATTAAACAGTACAACAGCCTTTGGCCAGTAAGTTTTGAGATAACAGATGTTATTACAAACATTCAGAAACACCAAGTGGCCAAGATAAAAGAAATAAAAACAGAATTACAATGTTTATTTTTAATAGGAATACACTTTTATACATATGTTTGGATTAAACGTCAGAAAAGTCATATTTCAAATACATTATAAATCCAACATGAAATCATTATATGAGTATTGTATAATCTATCGAATCCCGACAAATAATAAATTTCACAATCTCTTATCACATGCAATTAATTAATGTTCAGTTATTAATACAATTGGATAAATTATAAAAATACTGCTTCATTAAAAGAACTGCAGCCATGATAGTATTTGAGGTGTGTAGGTCCTTATGGACAATTGGTCCAAACTGAAAGTTTTCATTCTGAGCAGCGTACACTCTTGCAGCTTGGTTGCCACGATTTATGGCTTGCTGTAAATATCTGGACAATTCCTGACAACCTTGATTTGCAGTTTTCAGTGTCTGTGGTAAATTGTGCAGAATATTACGCAAAATATCTATTGCCAACTTCAGATCCTAGAAATAAAATACGAAACTTATTATTTATCAGTCAAATGATTTTTTCTGAAGCATTGCCATCAAATCTCTGTCAAGAGTTGTTGTTTGTTATCAGTGATAAAAATGTCTCCGAGCTGTAAAAAATTACAACTATGGCTTGATATTATATTACTATTTCTGTCAAGTTGCAACAACTTCCACTTTATAAAAAAAAAAACATACATTTATTATTACTGCCTCACACAAGTCTTTTTCGAGCATCTCTGATTTCTAGTGTCATCAACTTACAGTTAAAAATATTGTACATGAATTGTCTTAAAGGTTTATCGGTTAAATAAATGTGTCTACTGGACATTGTACAGTAATCAATATTTACACATTTACATTATTAATCATACAGACTTATATAATTAATACAAAGTACTCTTTGTATAATTTGATAGACACAGATATTAACATTCATTTTCAACATGTTACCACATTCTTGCTGATAAACTTGATAAAACGTATCATCATCCAGATATAACATGTATGTATACTTGACAGCTTTAAAAACTTGCGTTTTTTACAAGTGTTGCATTTTTGTGCTTGACATTAAAACATCTATCTAGTGTTCTACACCTCCCCATTTAGAAATGATTTAAAATAACAATGTTTAACCGATTGTTACTGATTTTTCAACGAATTTATTGGACTATGATTAAATAGTAATTTGTTTGTGCTCTTTTATGTAATAAAAATTAACTAACTGGATTTCTCATGTGATATCAAATTTATGCTTTTTAAGTTGTTAAGTATAGTTCTCATGTCTCTTTTCGGAAAATGAATTCGTTTTAGTAGTTCATGAAACAGCAGAACATGTTTTTTGTTTCCTTTTTTTCATGAAATGTGTTGATATTTGTTGAATGAGTTGCTTCCAGGTAAGCTACTATGATAGAAATATTTGCTGTTAGTTTTTATATTCAACTTTAATGAAACATTTACAGCAGCAAAACATTAAAAGTATCTTGGGCTGACATAAGGCACAAAAATGTTTGTTTCTGGTTATCTGACCTATGTTAATTTTCCTCTTGACCCTAGACTTTTTATTTGGCCCTAAGAATGATATATGTTTTATCTCAACAGCAGCTTTCAAGAATAATTAAAAAATACAAAACAAAAATTTCCTACCTACCTATCCTATTTTTAATAGGCATTTCACCAGAAACAAACAATTTTTTACACCTAAAGATATACAAATGTACCTCAATTCTGTTTTTGCTTAAGCAGGAGGCTATTTTCGGCAGTAAAATGCTAGCATTATGCAAAATTGTCGCCTCATCAGGTCTAAAATCCAGATCTGGCCCGAGGTCCCAAAACAAGAGCTGAAAAGGGGAGAAAACACGTACAGGTACACTGGACCAAATATGAAAACCCCTTTTTGCATCACTAAGTTAATATTAATTAGGATCACATAATACTACGATTCGCCCGTCCATTGTTTACAGGGCTTTTGTTCACAGGTACGGGAAGGAGGTTTTTGTCTTAATTTTGGAGAAAAATAACTCGATATTTTTGCAAAAAGGGGAAGAAAAAAAATGGATATAAACTGAATTTTAGGGGAAAACTGCATGATTTTAAAGATTTTTTCCTGAGTGGAAGACGCCTATGAAAGGCCCCTGCTATAGAAGGGAAAAACTGCACTCGGTGTAGAAATATAAAACGTAAAAATGAGAGAAACTTATTTTGAATCAGGATCACTCAAATAGAAAGACCCTGTTTGAATGAACCAGCTCATTGGAACTTTTTTACAGTCTACAGTTTTTCCCATCACAAATGTCGTTTATAAAGGAGACATCTTCGCTTCTTACAATATTCAACCATTCGAAAAGGGGAGAAACACAATCACAAGCCTATACATAACAAAAGTTAATCACGCTAGATGTTACAGATTTACCAATTAACTCTTAAGGCGGATTATCCAAGACTCAGACATTTTAATATCATCCCACAAACTGCTTAGGGCGGTACCTGCGCTAAAAATGTCAGATCGTCCTTAATTTGTTTTGCTCCCTTCAAAATGATAAAACCGCTTGAACAGGAATAATCATTTTGAGACACATTGCCTCTAGGTCTGATAATTTTATTTCTCACTTCGAGGAAAAATGTAGGTTAACTTACATATTTTTTCACGAACTTTTCCAACTGAGCGTAGATGTCAACTAAGTCATTTGATAAAGCAGAAATTCCTCCTACGGACAAAGATCGATGTAGATAATTCCGGTGTATATTTACGTTGTTTATGGTCCTGGTTGACAAAGAAATGCTCCTTTGTAAGTTAGCCATCGTCAAGTTCTCAGTGTGGTCTGTTCAATTTGTGATAACAACGAACAGTGATGTCACGGTTATACCTTGTCCGTCTTACTATTTATATCCCATAGGTATTTCAAATTAGATCTATGGAAAAACTCATAATATGTTTCGGAAAAAGATTTTTTTCCACTTTCAAATCTTTCATTTCTGGATACACCCTCCACATGGTTCAATGTAGAACAAATAATATAAACAAACTAACAGTTCAGGCTACCAGGATAGATAAACCATATACATTTGTATAGATCTACTGATCATAGATTGTCACTCCTAAAGTCACATACGTATGTTCATAGACTAGCTAAGTACATTTATAAGTGTCTGAATATCCCAAATATAAAACCGTTTTTTATGTTTCTGTGTGTCTAGTGGGCTGAGGAATAGGAAATGACAGTCCTGCGCCATGAAGGGTGAAGCTAAAAGTAATGCATCATCATAGATTTTTTGTTCGAAGGACATAGTTATATTGAATTCAGAGATAGAACTCTACGATTTTTCAAAGACTAGGACTGTTATATTTTGTACCGCACTTCATAAAGTGATATTCAGATTCAATTTGATAAAGAGAGCACATTGTACATATTCTATTATTCTTTTTTCTTACATTTCTATTTCGGGTGAGTTTTAAGCCGTAATTTCAATGCTCTGTCTTTCGCTAGTATATACAAAGGAACACTAATAGTCCTCCTAATTCTCACAAAACAGCGTAATTTAGAGCAATTTTTCTTACACCTATTTTTTTTCAAAATTTGATTCAACCTCGTCAGATAATTGTACGCTCCCCAAATCTCTGATCCATAAAGTAATATGTACATACATAGTTGTATAACTACCATGGTGTCGAAAAGATTGGGTTGATTCGGTATAAAACGTCGTTTTTGCATTAATGAGTAGAAGTCAGTGAAAAGTTTATCTCTGATTGCTGAAAAGACAGTTTTAATATCAACGTTTACGAAGGGAAAAACCAGATATTTTCACATGACAGCGTGTTAAATCTAATTTTAACTGTTGATTCATCCGAAAGTGTACGTGAAAGTAGTTAATATGATTTCTCGTGTGACCCCATTCATTGATATGATTACTATTTTTGGAGGGGGGGAACATTGTTTATTAAATTTCATCAGAAATTGCATCATTGTATTTCGATGGCACTACGTCACCACGTTGTACAAGTATTTTTGATGAAGTATTTAAAGCATAGTGGTTATGCAGAGCGTATATTTTAAATAAAAAAGTTTTAACATATAAAGGAGCTAGCACGTTGAAGGGGTGGCATATAATGGTGTATTAAGCCTAAACTGGCCACGCGCACCGAAAACACATTTATTATATATATTCTTATATTTTTGGTTCGTGTGGCCATTTTTGGCTTAATACATCATTATATACCACTCCTTCAACGTGCTAGCTCCTTTATATGTTAAAACTTTTCAATATAAAATATACGTTCTGTATTCTGGTTTTTAATCTGGTGAAAATATTATCTTCAATTAATTGAAAATTACAATAGGTGCTGCTTTTTTGGGGGGGAGGGCGTCATTACAACAAAATCGTAATATTAATATTGCTGCTTTTTGAGGGGGGAGGGCGTCATTACAACAAAATCATAATATTAATATTGCTGCTTTTTGGGGGAGGGCGTCATTACAACAAAATCGTAATATTAATATTGCTGCTTTTTGGGGGAGGGCGTCATTACAACAAAATCGTAATATTAATATTGCTGCTTTTTGGGGGGAGGGCGTCATTACAACAAAATCATAATGTTAATATTGCTGCTTTTTTGGGGGGAGGGCGTCATTACAACAAAATCGTAATATTAATATTGCTGCTTTTTTGGGGGGAGGGCGTCATTACAACAAAATCATAATATTAATATTGCTCCTTTTTTGGGGGGGGAGGGCGTCATTACAACAAAATCATAATATTAATATTATATATGGCTTTAAAGTACAAACATAACTTCCTCAACAAAAAATCACAAACAGTTCTAATGAATACATTTAGGCGAGAAATATGTTTTTTTCTGATTCAATTTAAACTAACATAGTGGTGACATAACGTTTGTTGATCTAATGTAGCAACTTTTATTCAATAAGCAGAACAACGAATTTTACTCGTCTAAGAGCAGTCAGTCAGTCTGCTTGATGACAATTGAAACGCTTTCTCGACTGCAGTGAAATGTTTAAACAGGTTATATAAATATCGTAATTTAGATATTACATCCATATACTGTACTGGTCGCTCGTGATACTTCATACTTCAGTTTATTCTCTGACACGTTCTGAAAACTTTGTAAGAGTTGTTGCCTTTATTGAAATATAGAAACAGTATTTTCTGCAGATACAGCACGGTGACTATAGTTTTCTTTATCACATTAGACTGGTTCTGTGTTTTTATCTGTGTATTAATACAGGTAAAGCAATTTTGCAAACAAAAAATATAATATTAACGTTTGTAACACAGGGACTCCACATTACAAGGTCCCTAGTCTCTGACTAGTAAGCACTAGCCCCTCCCTGTTGACGCCAAATAACCTTTGCTGATCGTGGGTCGTCAAACCCCGGTAAAAAAACAATATTCTGACAGTAAATGCACAATTTGATTCGGAGACAACTTTTCCTTGACGACAGATGTACGGTCATGAAAATGTAATTTAGCCCTTCCATTCTCTAGAACGGGTACCAGCTCATAAATATTTTTTATTATTTTTTCATTATGAATTATCCTTTTGGCGATTTATCCCCTCTATTATAATTCCAATAACAATGTATATTCAGTCATGTAATTGTATTATAAAAATCTGAAAATTCAAAAATTCATTACCCATGAGTCAACCGGAAGTAGTACTTTCACAAGAAAAATCAAGAACAAAGCAATTTTCAGGTAATTAATATTTGTTTTCTCATTTTTTGTGAACATTGCTGCTTTTTATATCGTTTATAATGATGTAATTTTTCATTTTGGGGTACTCTTTTTGTTTTGTCAGTTTGAATTATTTCATTATTGACGATAACGTCATTTTGTTTTTAAAAAATGGATAATGACTAAGTCGGGCATGGACTGTCAAAATTGTCATGGATTTCGGACTGACGGTATTTTGATCAAATTATTTCTATTTACTATAAATCCAGAAGCTGGTATAAATTATGACTGTTTTCGTTCAGAATTGAGCTTACCTCTCTTACTGTAATTTTTGAGCTGATGACCCTTCATTTTTTTTGTTGTAAAATAATCCATAACTTTTGTCATTGTGGTATGAATTGTAGATTTCTTCTTATTTCAACTAATTCTAGTTTGAGTTTATAGCTTTATTTTACTCTTAGTTTTTATAGCTTCATTTTTTTATGCCAATGTTAACCATGAGTTCTCATTCTGACCGTTTTGGACCTATGGCTGTGCTTAGGGAAGGATAGGAATAATTACCGAAGCTTATATGGCTAGGTTACTTTAATAGAGTTGTACTCACTCTCATGGTCAATATCTGGATGATACTTTGCACCACTTTATATCAAGTGCTCGGGTTTCCCAGAATACAGGGCCACATTCGAGTGGAGTGAATCGGTTGCTTATACCAAGTAACTATACTGTCCTTCCGAACACGCAAACTTATTACAGTTATGTATACAAAAATGTCAAACTAACTGAATTTAATTTTACGTTTGCAGATAATTGGCATGAAGGCAGATTGATGTAATCGAAGTTAAAATACGATCTTTTATTGTTTGTTTTTATTGTACACCAAGTATCCACTGAAGATATAACAAACCGGCAACATACTGGACGGAAAGCAGAACCTGGGTGGTACTTCTCCACACGCAGGGGGACGGTATGAATTGAATGCCTTATTTGTTTAATCTTTCAGTTTGAAACAAACTTTTATGGATTTTTTTACATTTGTTGTGCATGTTTTGAGTCCACATATTGGTAGATTTCAACAGAACTTCTTATTTCAAATTAGCATCTTTGAATGATTCTTGCGGTTAAATAAACGCATTGGATTGAATATATTCAAAATCTTTTCAAAACCACCATTTACTTTGATTCGATATACACATCACGTTAATTGATATAGTTCTTCAAACTCATTCATGTAATTATTATTGTCTTTACATTTGTAAAGCCGCGGCTGTGGTCCGGTGGTTAGTGCACTGGACTTGTAACCCAGAGATCTGGGTTCGAATCATGGTCGCGGCAGGTCTTACCCTTCTATGTAAATTTGACAATAATGTAGATTTTCCTCATGTAGGGAAGGGTAAGACAGTACTGGTTAGTACATAGTCCAGGAAATCCTATTATGTGAACCGGTCGTCGTATATAACTGAAAAATAGTTGAAAAACGGCGTTAAACCCCAGTGACAATAAGTCACATAAAAACACACAAAAAACTATTATATTTGTAGGGATGAGAGAATTGTCTCAAGCCCAGCTACAGCGCAACGATGGATTCCTCCCAGTAGCGTGAAACGAGATGTTCTCACCCTTGATGAAAAAAATGATATTGTTTTTAGAAAGGTCAGAGGGTAAGTATATGATTATGATTGTTAAGATATTTTTAATATTTGTTCTAGAATATCTCACTTATCAGTGTGTTTGTTTCAATCACTTATTTGTTCCGTTGTACTAATTTTTATTTTCCAAAAGAGTTGAATAATATGTGTACAGTTCATTTATTTAATCTTTTGTTTATTTCACGGTTTATTCTTTTTTTCAGAATCCTTAATAAATTGTCACCTGAGAAATTTGATAAGCTAAGTTTAGAACTTCTAAATGTAGGCATTGAATCACAAGTCATTCTTAAAGGGATTATCCTCTTGGTAAGTAATAATAGATATTGCTTATTTTGTTTTGAAGCAATAGAAACATTGAAACTCAAAAGATATCATTTAGACTTATTTGAATTTGCTTGGGAATATTATTATTATATTTATGTTTATCTCTTCTGAGTAAGATTTTAGAATGTGATAGTATATGGACAGTGATGCATGACTTTTTTTCAGTATGATAGATAATTTAAATGCAATAATTTATTTTTCAGATCTTTGAAAAAGCTCTTGATGAGCCGAAATATAGTTCTGTGTATGCCAAATTATGTCACCAGCTATGTGAAGACGCACCAAATTTTGAATCCCCGGACTCAGCTATATCGGTAAATGAAACTTTGATTTTGTTACTTTATCAATATTAATTGAGCTAGCATTTTTGGTCTAGTTTCTGATTTAAATTCTAGGAAAATCATGCGATTAGAAATTTTGATTGTAAAGAGGTTGGACTTCTTCATAAATTTTTGACCTCAAAGGATAATTTTTGTCTTGTTCCTTGCAGACCTTTCGTAGACTTCTGTTGAACAAGTGTCAAGATGAATTTGAAAACAGGTCAAAGGCAAGCAATGGTAAGTTTTTAAATATTCTTGAATGAATACTTAATATATTTTTGTTTAGTCTTCAGTTAGGCATAGAATTTGTCCTTTATTTAGCTAGAATGTTCAGATGTTGGGATATAATTTTGAAAAGGTATTTGCATGATTGGTGATATCTTATAAGTTTTAGCAATTCGAATTATCGTTAAACCTCACTAAAATTTCAAAACATAGAATTTATGAAACAATTGGGGAGACGTATTTTATCCCATGTTAGCTACAGATCATAAACGCATCTTACCTAAATTTCAGCCTTTGACAAAGATGGGCAGTTATCGGAGGAGGAACTCGAACAATACCATATCGCCAAAGGAAAAATGCTTGGAAATATCAAGTTTATTGGTTTGTGTATTTAAATGTTTATCGCAATTATCTTGTCCATTTAACTGTTTTTCCTTCCTGTTGAAATAGAAAAAATAACGACAAATACCTAACCAAGAATTTACTTGCAATAGTTGTGCTAGAAAAAACACAAGGGTGTGTATTATATATAAGTCTTAAATTCTCTAACCTTTGCCGTATGTTAATATTAAATATATTTAATGCTGTAATGAGTGATTTGTGCGGTCTAAATGTTTTATTGCTTACAATTCTAGGGGAACTTGGTAAACTTGAAATGTTACACGAGGGTATATTACACAGATGTATTAAACAACTGTTGGAAAAAAAGAAGAACCTCCCTATCCAGGAGTCGGCTGAAGACCTGGAGTGCCTCTGTCAGATAATGACAACAGTTGGTCGCCGCCTTGACACTCCCAAAGCCAAGGTAGGTCTTGCAATGATTTATTTTAGCTGATCCTTAATTTGTACCACTGTGACTCTGATGTTGTTTACATATTTATCATGAATTGTATTACACCAGTCATCGGATTTTCTGTGAAATCATGCTGGGTGATAAATGTTGGTGAAGGAAAGCATAGATGATTGGTTTTATGTTGGTGGATTAATTGCTATAGTAAATTATACATTCTGTTCGCAAACTGCTCATAAAACTTCAAACTGACCTTAAACGGTAGCATAACTTGACTTATAGTTTTGAAATACAATAAAATATCTATTATCATTCATACTTTGATGCTTGTCATTATTATCTTATTTATGTTCCAGGCATGGATGGATCAATATTTTAGTAGAATAAAACACTTTGCTGGTATCATTGAGTTGCCCTCAAGAATCCGGTTTATGCTTCAGGATGTTATAGAACTTAGAGAAAATAAAGTAAGTTTCATCACGCTGCTCACTAGATGTCAAAAGTTGAGGGTCAAAAATGATCCTTGGTTGACAATAATTTGAAGAGTCACCAAAATTTCCTACTAATTTAATAGTAAATTTCATGTTTTTATTCGAATTCTCAAGAATCTGAAGCTTTATTTTCCTGATATCACAAATCATATTGTCATTTTAAGGGTCAAATAAACATATAAACAAACAGAATATTGTTGTCTGTGTGATTGATCGAATCTATGCACAATATTCAATTGAAAGTGTGAACAAATCAGTGCATGGTCTAGTTATTAACTAGTTGCTCTTTAAACATGCTTTTTTGGATTCATATAAGTATTTTTGGACTATTTTCAAAGCCTTTTATGCATTTAACTATTAAGATTCAGCTAATCTGATTACCTTGTGTTTAGTTCTCTGTAAAATCTAAAGAATAGAAAATTTGCTGATTTTTTTCGCCCATTACCTGAAAATTCAATAAAACAGTTAATGATTGAACTTGGGTCTCTTGTTGGACATTCTCTGATTGTGGGTACTTTCTGTTACAGTGGAAGTCTAGAAGAAGTGGTTGGGACCATGGTCCTAAGACAATTACACAGATTCGACAAGAGGCTGCTGATGTAAGTTTTTGTTCATATATTTATGTCTGTGTATCTCTAAATGACTAATACTGTTGAAGAAATGCAGTGAAATTGTTCCTCACAATAGTATTGGTAGATTAGTATTGTCAAGATGTCCACGCTCTTTATGATGTCTTTCTAAAGATAATGGGATGAATGTGTTGCTTGATGTTAAATATTGATTCACTGGAGTTTAACGTTGCATCAACAGCCAGGGTCATTTGGCAACCTTTCCTGCTTTGTCTGTGGAGGAAGACCTCAGGCTTACACTGGGGTAGAACCACTGACCTTCCATTAACTGCTTTAGCTTTCTCTTGACCTGGGTGGGATTTGAACACACAGCAGTGAGGGGCTAGTGATTACATGTCAGAGACCATAACCACTTAATCATGGAGGCCCATAAGTTAAATGTTGAATGTTATTATGATTATTTCCCAGGAGACGGGTGTATATATTCCACAGCAGAACAGAACTGGAGGTCCTCGACCACAGATGGCTATGAATGGTAGTCTTGGAGCACCATGGAAGCCTGGAGTTCCTCCACTCAGTAATGTCGGAGCATTTGGTGACTTCTTTGGCATGCCCCCACCTGGCATGATGGGTACGATGATTGATCTTTTGAATTTATCTGTTCATAGACACATAACCATACAGTTTTCCTTTTAATAAAAGAAGTTAAGCATTTTGTCTTGTTTCTAAAAATCATGAGGCTCATTTTTGCTTGGTTGATTCTTGTGAGCATATAAGCCGGTTGCAGCAATTTTTTTTTCTTCTTTGTTTGGGTCTGGTAAATAGACCCTTCCTAATAAAAAATAATGACATTTTTCCCAATTCACTACCTAAAAATTCCCTATTTAGGCATTACATCACACATTTTTCCTAATGAGGCCGAACCTAGACCCTTTCCCAAAGTTCAAGTAAAATCTCTGGGTTGCCATGTTAAGTTTTGAGATTTCATGGCATTTTTGCCCTATCACCAGGGACCTTTTCCTTAGCTGGAAAAGACTAGCTTGTAGTCTGGCTTCTAGTGTGGGTTAGAATCAATTTATTGTTATGAATTTTTGTTGTGTTTATAGGGTTAGGTACAGGTCCAGGAGTTATACAAACAGATAGCTATATACCTAACTACAACAAATCCAGAAGTAATCCACAGAATCAAGGTTATAACAATTACCAGAAGAGAACTCCACCCACTGATGGAGGAGGTGGGGGGTCTCCTCGTGCTCAGCGGCACAACTTCCAACAACAGCAACAGCAAGGGGGCAGACTGTCCCCTCAGCAACAAGGATCTCAACAACAAAGTTCACCTAGCGGTCAACAACAGTTTCAACAGAAAAAACCAAGTATGTTAAAAATTGTTGACATATTTTATTCATGAATTTGGTTTAAAACATTACAAATCATGTACAATGTATTAAAATTCTTTTTATTCTTTTTGCTTCCATGTAACATTAACTTAAGTTAATAAGGATATTTTTAAGAAGTTACTTGATAATGATTGTATTATATGATGGTTGTATAATGTTATAAGCACGACGGTACTTCTGCATGATAATATAATGGATTATCACGTTAAAATTATGTATTATGGTATTCGTATGATTTATTATGCTATTCCCCCTCCAATGTTCTAGGCAATCTTCCTCCTCGTCTCGCAAAACTTCAACAGCAACAAATGCAACAACAACAAACAACACCTGCCCCCACACAACAACAGACTATGATGTTGATGCAGGATGGACAAATGCCGATACCTCTTCCAAATACATCGGTGCCTCCACCACCATTGCCAAAACAAGAGGAGATAAGTCTGAGACCTAACAGAAACTTTACAACAGCATTGCGACCAAGCGTTCCAACTATGTTACCTAAGTCTGCCCAGGCAGCACCAAGCTCTGGACCACCAATGATGACTGGTAACGCTTCTATGATTGACCAGAGAGTAAATAACCTCAACCCATTGCTTGCTAAACAAGTAAGTATTCTAGTCTTGTCTGATTGTTTCATAGTGTTTGGATTCTCTGTTTAAGTTGAGAGAATATTGAATTTATGAAATAATTTGAAATGAAAAAATCTCTCTGTATATAGTGTTGCCAATTTTACCATATGGGTATGACGTTTCGGCATCTTACATTTTTCTGTACAAAATCTCTACACATTGCTTTGTATGATCATATTTTTGTTTTGATAAGTTATTAATATCATCTTTTCATTAATTCTAGGCTGCTGTTACAATCAAAGAAGTACCGAAAGAGAAATTAAATCCTCCAAAGAAAAAGTCGCAGCAGCCAAACAAGGACGAAATACAGAAGACAGTTGTAAGTTTTTATCCTAAGTTAACCTTCCTTTTTAATTTTCTTGGAACTACGTATATTTCATCATTTTAACATCATTTTTGAGGTTTTGATATGAAATTTTTTTTACTAGCTGTAAAATTAAGTCTGTTTATGTCTGTTTTTTTTCTCTGTGGTAGATGATTGTTGTAAATATTTCTTTTTGTCTGTGTATTGTAGAAAACTGCTGTGAGTGAATATTTAGAAGGTGGAGAGATGAAAGAAGTATTGTCCGTTATCAAGGAGTTGAATCCTCCTAAAAAGTGAGTATATACTTACCGTCAAACCTGTGTTTGCAGCCATTTCTGAAGAAAGGCTACCCTGTGAATAAAGGCCAATTCTTTGAGAAACTGTGACTGATTATTTAGAACAAACTGACCTGTGAATAAAGGCCATCTGTCAATAAAGGCCACATTTTGTCTTTCCAAAGGGTGGCCTTTGTTTGCAGGTATGACTGTATTTATAGTTCTTTCTTCTTCTTGAATTCATGTGATTAGGGAGAATATATGTAAGGCATTATTTGTATTATAACTTGAAGTCTTGGTCAACCACGGAAGGTTCTCATTGAATATTATATAGCTTGATTTGTGTTTTCATTGTTATTATGAGTTAAATATATTTAAAACTACTGAATATGCTGTCATAGTGTTCCAATTTTGAATTTAAAAAAAATGGTAAATTTGTGGGGTTTTTTTTCCAGGTACATGCCGGAAATGTTGACCGATATGATCACAAGTACGATAGATAAAACAGGTAAGTGCATCTTGTTCCCATGTATGATAGCTTTCTGCTTGCTATACTTGAAGAGTATTGTTAAAGATGTTATAATTAAAACATTTCAATATTTATGATGACAAATATGTATGGGCCCTATGCGTCCTACTAAATTTCAATCACCAAATTTTATTAGTGATTTTTGTAATTGGTTAAATTTACACTATTGTTGGTTTTTTTTTTGAAAGAATAGATGTCAACCACACAAGTGGTTGCTTGACTTAAAAACAAATTATGTCCCTGTGTGTTTGAAATTTATTGTGATTTAATTAAACAGCTTCTGAACAGGTGATGGCACAAATTTAAAAATATGATTCAGGTCTAAGTGTAAAGTAAAGATTCTATAAATAAATGTTTAAATGTTTTTTTACTTACAGATGGTGACAGAGAAAATGTGATGAAACTTGTGATAGCTCTTAAAGCTGAAAGTCTCATTAATTCAGCTCATTTCATGGATGTAAGTATGACTTCACAGATCAAGGTTATTTATTGTTTGTTTGTCCGAGGGGCCCTTGTGGTCAAGTGGTCATGGTTTCTGTCTAGTAATCACTAGCCCTTCACTGTTGTGATATTGAGTCCCACTCTGTACTAAATTTCACCAGAGGAAGCTGTCTAGTGGTTCTACCTAGGTGTATGTCTGGGTATTCCTCCGCTGTTAAAGCTGTAAAGTTGCTAAATAAACCTGGCTGTTGGTGCAGTGTTATACCCCACAGAAAAAATTAACTCATAAAGATGATTGTTAAATGCATGAAGTTTAAGAGTATTGATTTTATTAATCAGTTTATCCAGTTATCATGATTGTTAAAGAAAATGCTAATCAAATTATTTTGTGGATTTCATCATTAATTTAAGATTAAAATTGTCATGATTTAAGAACTATTTATTTTACGTGGAATTTCTGGTTGTTTTCCTTCTATAGCAGGGGCTGTTAATAAGCTATAAAAAAAGCCTTAAAATCATACAGTTTTCCACTAAAATTCAGTTTACATCAATTTTTTTCTTCCCCTTTCTTCAAAAATACTATGTTATTTCCCCCAAATTCAAGAAAAAGGCCCATTCCCCTACCTGTGAACAAAAGCTCTGAATTAATAATTCAGTTATTATCTCTTGTTTTCTAGGGTTACAAATCAGTGTTAGAACAAATGTCTGATTTAGAGACGGATGTCCCCCTTATTAAGACTTATGTCGCTAGATTTGGTGCTTACTCAGTTACGGAGTCGATCGTAAGCTTACAAGAACTGAGTGAACCCATGGAACAGGGCACTTACTACCCACTGTTCATGCTGTGCTTACAACAGATGTTGAAGTTGAGGGACAAAGATTGGGTCGTGAATGTTTTTAACGAAAGTAAAATGGACCTGCAGAATATGTTACCAGGTTAGTTGGGACATTTTTGTGTCATTGATGGACTGTTCTTTCAAGAAATTGTGGTACGGACACTACATGCGAAACCTTATTTCATTTGCTGACTAACATTGCTCACTGATAAATTTTTATATGCAGAATTTTTTCTAGTCTTTCCATTTTTTATTTGTGATATTTCATACTTTTTTTGTAATGAATATGAGAATTCTATAGAATTGAGAAATGCCTACATTGTGATAAACATTTGGGTTACAAAACTGCAAACCATCATTTTTTAAAGGTGAGCCTTAACACATTGATTTGTTGTATTTGTAGAAGTGGATCGTAGTAAAGAGAGAATGATGGAGATTCTTGAGGAGAGAGGTCTCAGTTTTATGTTTCCATTGTTACGTGTACAATCTGAACTCTGGAAGCAAATACAAGCCGAACCCACGGCTACAGCATTGTATAGATGGATCAAAGATGCAGTTAGTACTGATCTTCATCACACACCTGGATTTATTAATATACTCACCACAAGGTATGTGGTTTTCTTCAATGAAGTCTTGCTTAGTCTTATTCACATGCCCCCCCCCCCCCCCACACACACACCGAAGGGCGGCATATAGCAGTTGTTTATTTTATATCTTTAAATGAATTAATTGAATGTTTGTCTTATACGAATCTTAAATGTCAGCTATAAATATCCTGTTGAGTGCCTGTGTTTGGGTTGAGTTTTATAGCTCATGAATATTTACAGTGATTTTTTTCCTTTTTTGTCTGGGTCCAGTAAATTGACCCTTCCCAATCGAAAATAAAGACATTTTTTCCCAATTCCGGACCAAAAAATTCCCGATTTTGGCATCATGGTGCACATTTTTCTTAATTTGACCGGTCCTAGACCCTTTTTCCAAATTTCAGAAAAAATCACTGATTCAAATTGGTGATTTTTAATGTCATCCACCATCTTTGAGATATAAATACGGAATATATTGACAACTAATATATAAATTATTCAACTGAACATGGAATCTACGAAATAAAAAGTTGTTAATATTTTTATGCTGTTGAAGTTATGTGCATCAACTTTTTTATTTCTCCTATTTCAGTGTGTTACGCTATGTGACATCTGAGAGTACTCTCGGTGAAAATTGTGATGTAAAAAGCAATCCTAGTAAATCATTACAGGAGAAAGAGAAACAACTCCTCGATAAAATGAAGGTGCTAATTTTTATATTCTTTGTTTCTAATTATAGTAAAACTTCATTATTACGAGCATCAATATTATGAGCACTCAACTTATGTCAAGGAAATTCCTAAGTCCTGTCAATTTTTCTTCTTAATTGTGTATAATTTTCAACCAACAAACAAACACCTCATTATTACAAGTACCACATTTATCTTGAGCAGTTGGTCTAATGACTCCTCGGGATAACAATGTTTTACTGTAAGTGTTTAATTCTAATGAATCATTAGTAATAAAGGGACAACCATTGTGGAATGGTATTTGTTGAAAAAGATTGTGCCTGAAATTATGTGAATTACACTCCATGGGAGCAAGATATGTACTTCAGAAAAATGTACAAATTTTGCTGTGTTTAATTTGAAATCATATTTTTGAAGAAAAGTTAAGTATAAAATATAACCATTCAGTGCAACCTCTCCTGAGCGGCCCTCTTTTGAGCAACAACCACTCAACAACGACATAACTTTGCTTCTTCCAAAGGGTGTTGCTTTGGAGAGGTTGCAGTGTATAAACCTATTCTGTTGCGAAGTATTTATGTGTAGTGTTACTGATATTGTTTTTTGGTATTTTGCAGGATGTTATACACAAGTTTGTACAGGAGAATATTAGCCTACAAATGCATTGTCTGTACGCTGCTCAAGTGTTCTGTTATAATAACAACTTCCCAAAAGGTAAGTTATATTCAGTAACAGTTCAATAGTAAGACTCTTTAGGACCAAATAACACTGTCTTAGTACTGAGATGGTCTCATTTTCATTGTCATGAACGGCCGTGGTCCAGTGGTTAGTGCGCTGGACTTGTAATCTGGAGATCCAGGTTCGAATCCTGGTCGCGGCAGGTCATATCCTTCTATGAAAATTTGACAAAAAATGTTGATTTTCCTCCATATGTGGAGAAGTTGCCTGCTCCTTGTGGAAGGGTAAGTTAGTACTAGTTAGTATACCATCCAGAAAAACTGGTAAGATGAACTGGTCACTGTATATGACTGAAAAATTGTTGAAAAACGGCGTTAAATTCCAGTGACAATAAGTCACATAAAAACAACAATATTCAGTAACAGTTTGATATTAAGACTCTTTAGGACCGAATAACACCATCATAGTACTGAGGTGGTCTTATTTTCATAGTGATGACCCAGTGATCAGAAGGCATCAATTAGCGACATATAGAAGTTTGTTGATGATCGATGTCATTTTTTCATGACTGATCATTGGATGATTGGACATGGACGCGCTAGAATACTTGGTTCTGTCTTTGAGACTGCAACATATAAAGGGAGATTACTCTGTCTGTATTGTAATTGTAATTTTGGCCCTTTTGTTTCAGATTCAATCTGTCATTTTGTGCATTTGTTTAAACCTAACATGCATACTAGCTTGAAACAAAGATTCTTTCTTTTGTATTTTGAAAAGGAAACAGAATGATATACAACAAATGTTGAATTTCAAACTGACTATAATTGATAAAATCACATTTGAAACCTCGACAGATTCCAACCAATGTCCCATCACTATATTATCAAGTCAAAATGTAGAAGAAATTTGGAGAACTAAATTGTGATTAAAGTGTTATGCAGCTTTTAAACTGTCCTTTTTTTTGTAAATGTCGTACACCATTTTTGTTGCATTGTTGTGTGACTATAGCCTTAAATGGCAAAGTTGAAAAATTTGAGTGAAATATTTTTTATTTAGGGTATCAATAATATATAAATGTATGATGTATAAATGATGTACGATTTGTGTGAAGATATAATCAAACATGTTTTCAATATAATGTAGGTATGATGCTGCGAGTTTTTATGAACCTGTATGATATGGAGGTCGTGGAAGAAGAGGTTTTTCTGAAATGGAAGGAGGAAGTCAACGATGAATATCCTGGTAAAGGGAAGGCACTCTTCCAGGTATCGTAATATCGTTGATCTCAAATTATCTGTCTTTGTGTACTACAATTAAATTCAGATTAAATTCTTTGGTTTTTCATTTTCATAGGTATTGAGTGGTCCAGTTCACTCTCAGTTCAGTCTTAGAAGCTGTCTTATTTATTATGTGAAGTTTGTGAATGTGTTTATGTATGTTCTTTTCTAATTGAATTTTTTATACACGATATTCATTTGTGTACATTTTGATTGTATTCTGATAATCAGTTTTAAAAACAGTGTTTTTTTTTTCTTATGTTAGAAGGCTGATCGATGAGTAATAATGTATTTGTTTTATAGGTAAATCAATGGTTAACCTGGCTTGAACAAGCTGAAGTTGAATCAGATGACGAAGATTGAAGTATTTAATGATTGATAATTTGGTTCTGAGGCCAAATTATAGTGTTTGACATTGGAGTGAAGTGGGGAAGTTGTACATAGAATTTGAAGAAGTCGATTGAGAAATATATTCTAAACTGGATTTTAATTTGAATTTGCATGCTAAGTATATATTACTTTGTTGTGTAAAATTATATAGAAATGATTTTATGTGACGTTTTAGATCTGTGAAATTATCAAGTTTGACATTTTTCAGTTTCTTTGATTTGAAAGACTTGAACGTTTTACTTTGTATTATTAACATTTTGAAAAAAAAGCAAAGAAAAAAAGAAAAAAAAATGTGTTAAAATGCCAGAGATACTTTGAAACTTTATATTGTACTGTATATTAACTATTTTTAAAAAAAATGCTGTGTATTAGTGATAAAATTTGAACAGTGGTTATACCGTACCATACATTTTGCGGATTAACACCATAGTACTATGACAAAATTAAGCAGAATGTGAATGAAAACAATATTTTGGCAAGTTAAGTGTTATTCCTACAATACGATTAAAGATGTGTGATCACACGTAAAAATCTAGGCTAGGAAAATTCTTGCTTTGTGAGGACGTGGAAAGATATGATGTGACATTTTGGATCTAGAAGTGAGGAAAATGACGAGCAACAGGACGAAATGTTATTATCGACTCCGAAGACCATCAGCTGATGGGGAAACTTAATTAATAAAGCAGTTCTCGACTCCTGCTAACAAAATCTTCTCATTCTGTTCTGATTTAGTTTCATTTTGAATTATTAAGTGAATTATCTGTATTCATTCCTTATTTGTAATCATCACAATAAATCTCAATTGATTTTCTGATATCATTTGTAGGTACTGAATGTGCTAAACTCAAAGTAATAATTTTCTTAAAAATGTGTTTTAATTTATTGTAACCAGGAAGTAGATATTGCGGAATATTCAGTCATTTGTTTATAGTTTGTAAATTAGATTCTTGTGGCTATTTTTCATGTTACAAATGGTGTGGGTGACATACTGTGCAGTTTTGTATAATTTTTTCACTTAATCTCTTAAATTTCTGACAAAAGTACTGAATAGATCTCAGTTACGACAGCTTTGAAAATAGTGCTTTTTATTATAGGACAAATAGTACATAAGTAAATTTTTACACTTTATTTTAAATATTGATAATTTCTTCTGTCTGGTAACTGGTAAACAAAGATGCTTCCTGCTAGAATCATGATTAATTAATAAACACATTATTTGGTGCTGTGTAAGTTTTGTCTTGTGTTTTCATTGACATATATCCAACGTTAGATATCCCATTAATGTATTGCTACGCCATCTAACCATATTTCATGCATAATAACCCTTTCTCGGCATCATTTGTCTTGTATTGTATTGTGACCAGATTTTGTCATTATGTCTTATTTATTCAGTACAGATAGCAACTATTTGTCTTTTGTGCTGATTGTTCATCAATAACTTCCATTAGACAAAAAACGTCCCTTTCTGTAAATGATTAATGATTTTGAAGTCCACGTAATCAACTTGAAATTGAATCACATGCTTGATTTCATCCCAATCCTTGAATTTGGTACCGAAATATGTTGATTTGAATTACTATGCTTCATATATATGTAGCTGATTTTGGATTTTTTGTTTATTTTGTAACAAGCAATTGAATGATTAATTAATTACCTCCACAATATATTTATCCAATTTACATTAATCTGCATGTTAGAACATGCTTTTATGTAGTATTATGCATCTGTTGAACTAAAGCATCATCGTTAAATAATCGTTTGTGTCTAGATTGGAATTATGCTACTAAATATTGATGCCATTGTATGCCATACCATTCCATTCCATATAATACAGTGACTTTCTGTAAATGAACTTATTTTATTTGAGGGCATTTGTCTCGTTATTTTCATATTATTTTATGCGCTGTATGCTTTTTTTGTATTGCATTTCTTTACACAACAAACTCACTGCCCTCTTGTAGATATGATACTCAATAGAATGTTTCATACATCTGAATGTGTTATCGTGTTATTAACATCTTTTGATTAATACTAGTAGCTAGTTATAAGATCTAGGTTGCTTTATCTGACAGTAAGGACAGTACTTAAAAATGGATTTTTTTTCTTGATGCGTAACTGTTACATCACTAGCTGTGTTTGTGTCATACCAAAAGTGTCTCACCTCAAGCTTCTGCCTAACAATTAGTTGAAATCTCAAAGGGCTCATATATTGTATATACTCATAATTTTTATTCACTCACTCCGTCTAAATGATCATTGGATATGAACATAGGTATTCGCACAGTAACTGCCAATCATGTAATCTGGGCATTTCTGAAGTTAGAATGTGGTTTGAATGTAGAGTAGATGGTCTTGAATTATAAGATAAAGTTTATATTCCATGTTTACCCCTTGAATAAATGGTTAAATCTGTCCCAAAGTTTTATATTTTTAAGCTAATCTGCTTGCTATAAGCTGTCGTAATTTGTAGTCGTGGTTTGTATTTTGTATCATTTTTGTGTTCAGCTTTGGAGACTCAAAATATTTTATCTATCACAACCATCAATGGAAGTCTGTATTGAATTATGAAGTGTAAGAATATTTATTGAGAAAATGTTGATTGACATTCTTCACATTAAAAAATTCGCATATGCTGGTTAGTTGACTGATAGCGACTCGTTTCAGGATTAATTTCATCACTAGGATAATATACTTATCACACAACACTATTGTCAATGATTGTTGATGTATGCATGGTGTGTATATATATATATGTATGTATGTATATATATATATAGTGACAGGTTTGTTCGCTTATTTATGTGTTAAAAGCTTCCGGAAAGCCCGTGTTTAATCAAGTATGATGTATTCTGTAATCTCTGTTTGTCTGTGGAATGTTGAAAAACCGTAAATAAACTATTTGTAAATAAATGACTTGTCGTGGATTACATTTTTATCCTGTATCAGCTCAGTAGGTGTTTGCTTCGAGGTTACAAAACTTGAGAACCATCTCCAAGCACAAACCTCAATTCCATTCTCAGTTTTATGCTGTCAGAATAATGTATCAATAATATCATTATTGTCTGATCATAATTAACTTTGAAACATTAAAATAAAAGATATGGGATTTGAGCTCAGAGACCGATCTCAAGTTTTACAACCTTGAACCCCGAATTCAAGTTTGATGTTGCCAAATGTCTGATGAGAACATGCCCAAATCCATCTACCAGGCTTTTCAAATTAGCTGAAAACTAGATTTAAGAACAAGAAAATTTATTCAGTTAAAATATGGTGAATTAATATCAATAATAAATGCAAAAATCAAGTACAATTATATTTCAGCGTAAGTTTCTAATAGAATACAATGTACCAGATACAAAGTTAAAATTTTCACAATAATTAACAATAACTGAAACGAGCGAATAGCAAATTAAACGGGGAATGAGGCAAGGTATATATGCTGTATCAACTAGAAAAAAACAAATTAATGATAGCAACTGTATTAAAAATAAGAATTCCTTAAAAATACCAAGATCCAGCCAAGTTTAATGCCGCACCAACAGCCCGGGTCATTTGGTAACTTCCAGCTTTAATAGTGGAGGAAGATTTCAGGTATACACCTGGGTAGAATCATCGACCATCTGTAACCCAATTGGACAGCTTCCTTGCGTAAGAAATTTTTCTGGTCCTGGTTGGGGTTTGAACTCCCGGAGGTGAGGGGCTAGTGATTACTAGTCAGAGACCATAACGACTCGAGCACGGAGGCCTCCGATTACCATGTTTAATATAAAAAACAACTAGAAAGCAAATGATAGCATTTCAGATAATTAATTTGCCCAACTTCGAAAGCTATAATACAGCTTTAAAACAGCTCTTTATTAAATTACTGATGTATAGCAAATGCCCAAGAACTGAAAACGACTTGATGCATTATTGTTTTCATGATGCACATTTTTAAATCTAAAATGCTACTACAACCCAGTTGAAGGACATTGAAGTAACAAATTTAAGACAATGAAATAAATATCTGGGTACAAATTATATAATTGTATAACCGTACTACAACATCGTATAACCGTATCTATTTATCACAGACAGAAAAACAAATTCCTCACATTTAATATGGATTATTTCATGGACAGATGGCTGCATACACACAAGACAAAGCTCCCTAATTCCACGTTAATATCTAAGGTCCCTGTGAATACCTTATCGAATAATTTTCGGCAAAATTATATATTGACAGCACATAATTAAATACCATTTTTTTTGTATTTTCCTTGCATTAAAGTACAGTCAAAGACATACAACCATATGTGGAGGCCACTCTTAACAACATATTCACTGCTTACATATATCACATACAGTCAAACCTGTGAACAACGGCCAACCTTGGGATAGACAAAATCAGGCCTTTATTGACAGGTGGCTTTATTCAGGGATCAGTTTGTTTTAAATAATTAGTGATGGTTTTTTCAAAAAACGGTCCTTATTCACAGGGTGGCCATCAGTCTGAGATGGCTGCAAATACAGGTTTGACAGTATATATCCTTAGAGAAAAAGGCAGCATCACTTTCTCTTTGGCAGCTTTTGTTTTGTTTGAAGGTGTACAGTGGAAGCCCTCTAAACCGGTTCCTCCATAACCGGTTTCCCCTCTAAATTGACCAAATGTTCTGGTCCCAACTTCATAACTATATTATTCAAAAAATCCCCTATATACCGGCCAAATGACCTGGTCCTGGGCTCAGCCAGTTTAGAGGGGTTCCACTGTAAATGTATTATTATTCTAAACAACATTAAAAATGATTGACATAGGTACATTAGTAAATTTTCAAAATAAATACAGCCAAACATGGATAAAGTATACACATGTGTATATAAAATTTATAATTAAAACATGTTTACTATACAAACATAGAAAGAGGCCACTCCTAAAAAATTAATGGTTTGCAATTATGCAACTGACTCATTAAAATTTTTTCCGCCCCAAAAATATTTTAAGCAATTTTGATGTTTTTTTGTTCTTTTTTTCCAGCCTTTTGTTTTTCAGTATATGCATATAATGCAACCAAAAGAAATACCTACCTACACATTTATCCACATTTAAAAGTTCAGGTAGCATCATTGCAAACCAATACTTTTTAAGGTTAGCCTGAGAGCATATGTACATATATTCATATATATAAAGGACTCTAGGAATGACTGAGTATTGAACGAGAACATTATGCTATAACAACATGGCAAGTAACGATACAATAATAGAATAACAGACCCATCTCAATAAAATCACCCTCAAACACTCGCTTCTACAAATTCTGTACGTTTATTCAGCGCCATGGCCATGGTCCAGTGGTTAGTGCGCTGGACTTGTAACCTGGAGATCCGGGTTTGAATCCTGGTCGCGGCAGGTCAAACCATTCTATGAAAATTTGACAAAATTGTCAATTTTCCTCCATACATGAAGAAGTTGCTGGCTCCTTGTGGAAGGGTAAGTTAGTACTGGTAAGTATACAGTCCAGTAAAGCTGGTTAGGTGAACCGGTCGCCGTACATAACCGAAAAATTGTTGAAAAATGGCATTAAACCCCAGTGACAATATGTCACACAAAAACAAACGATTATTTAGCAGTAAAATACTGAAGAGGAGGCATTAATATGATTTTAATGAGATGGTCAGAAAAAACATGCTTATATAAGCGACAAGCTGTCTCAGGACTATAAATGACTGAGCTAACATTAGAAGAAAAGGCACAATATATATACATGAATAAATTACAACATTATATTTTAGGTTTCATGTACAGGGATAATAAGATTATCGATTAATCAAATTTTTAAACACAGAAAAACAAGAAATATCAAAAATAAATAAATATAATTTTTTACATATGCCTTCAACTTTGAGCGCAAATCAACGGTCTACAATAATTTTAATACATTTAAAATCTGATAAAATTCATCAGCATCAAAATTTCACAAATCTTCAAAGCAAGAGTTTGTGCTGTTATTAATAATCAAGACTGTTTTTAGTCTTCATTGAAGCGTGGATTATATGAAAATATGTAAATACAGTACAGCCCAGTTATAGTGAATATAAGGTGTAGCGAAATATTGGTTATAGTGAAGTAATTATTATTCGCCAACAAAGCCCTTCTTTACTCACATGTTACGAGAAATGGATTTAGTATGGATATAGTTAAATACAGTGAAACCTCACAACACGACCACCTCAACAATATGACCACTCCATACAACAACGACTTATTTTCAGACAGGTTTTTAATATTTCCTCAATTTCAACTTGATAATAAGACCATCTTGATATTAGGACCATCTTTTTCAGGTCCCAAAGGTTGTCTTAGTGCCAAGGTTTAACTGTATAGATATAATGAAGTACATGTACTTATTTGGGTACTATGGGCTTTGCTACAACCGTGTTCTACCGAACAGGTGAATAATTATCATAGACAAACCATCAAACATGTATACTAGTATATTATAATTATGATTTAATCATTACATTTTCGCTAAATTATGACTGCAGAATTTACAAGCGAACAGCATCCGCCATATTGTGTAAGCACACTGACTGCACATGCATGGCACAGATCTCATTTGATGAAAACAAAACATTTCGTTACAGAATTATGATTTAATACATGATTAAAAGCCACTAAAAGTAACATAGGTAAGGAGAAAAATAAGGGCCATGCAGGAAACATAATGCTAGGGGTTATCATATTAATTTAAGGGTCATTGTATCGAACATAATATTCCACATTACATTACAAAGTGTGACGATCAAAGCTAAAAATTTTGTATTTGATGTCGTGGAACCACAATTAAAACTCAATATGGAGATTTTATGCAAAAAAACCCAGCAAAATGCAAGAAATGCAAATTAACTTCACATTTCCCAAGCTTTAATTTGAAAAATGCGATGACACAAGACTCTTAAAAAAACAGACAATAACTATCAACAAATGGAATATAAAAAAAAACAATCAATTATTTGATTTACCCTGACAACATATATGTAGTAAAATACAATTTTTTTTTGTTAGGAATGTCATGGAAACGAAAACACAATAAACACTAAAATCTAGCCAATTACAAATTTGAAAATATTAGTAAACAAGTGACTACTTGTAGAAATACTTTAAAACAAAAATAGACGTTGTAAAACTAGACCAGAAAGCTAAAATCTCAATATTGTATTTTCATTATACTTAAGTCAATTACGATATGATTATGGTATTATTCACACACAATCCTGTTTATAAATCAATTATCAAATACAATTTTACTCACATATCTCTAGTGAGTAAATTGGTTGAACAAAGGTTAAGAAGAAAATGAGATTTGAGCATTCTGTATCTCAAGTTTTATTACCTCAGACAGAGAAACACACGTAACCACGTAACAACAGTATAACATTTATCTAATAAAATCACTTTAACAAGACAACAACTGAAAGGTATTGATAATATCTATAGTAGTAAAACCTCGATATTTAGACCACCTTCGGGATCTGAAAAATCGGTCGTAATGATGAGGTGGTCGCATTAATAAGTTGAACGATAGCAGAGTTACTGGAATCCAGTCCGAAAATAAGTGGTTGTTATAACAAGGTGGTTGTAATATTGAGGTAGTCATAATATAGAGGTTTTACTGTATCTCAAGTATAAATTCTTGAAAACTGCAAAAACATTAAAATTGTTTACATCTATATTCCTCATACAACAGAATGAATAAGCACTAACATCAAGACCCAGTGTATAGTCAAAACAAGAGCTCCGCAGAGTGGTGACAATGCTCTTCTGTTTTACATCATTCTATTTAATAAGCAATTTTGACCAAAATTCTAAGTTATTAAGGGGTGTAGTGACTCAAAAAATATAGCTTTTCAGAATAATGCTGCTTGTCTTGAAACTGTGCCTTGTCATGATAATCAAGTATTCCAAGTGTCGTGTTGATATATTTGAAAGTATTTGAGTAATGAATCAAGTATTCAAAGTGTCGTGTTGATATATTTGAAAGTATTTGAGTAATGAATCAAGTATTCAAAGTGTCGTGTTGATATATTTGAAAGTATTTGAGTAATGAATCAAGTATTCAATGTGTCGTGTTGATATATTTGAAAGTATTTGAGTAATGGACTGCATTCAAACCTTTGCACGACAATGACAACGACGCAGCAATCATGATAGTTCAACTTTTTCTTTGAAACAGACGAGCTAAAAAAAGTAGTAAAATTATGAATAATACACAGGAGAAAGCCAACATGTAGCTAACATATATATGAACAGATATTACACGAAAATAAAGCATTTGGTGATTCACATACTTGTGTTATATGGGTGTATGTACAACTATTGTTCATTTAGTATTTAAATAAAAGTAAAAGCAACAAGTATAAATTGTGTAAAAAAATGTATTAATATGAATGAAGGGTGTCTGATATGGTGGTTTAAACACCAACACAAATCGCTAACAAAAAAAATGTTTATTTTTTAGTAATGTTGTAACAATGTTAACTTAGCAAGAGTGCAGTACAGAAGTTATTTATCAAGCCCTGCTAAAATTTAATGATACATGGCAGATTGTAATTAATAAACAAGTGCCCTCTATATTTGATAAAACCATTATACTACAACAGGTTATATTAACAAAAATTATTCCAAGCAGGAAATAACATCTAATATAATAGTTGATTAAACAGACATGTATATTCATGTAAATATTGAATAAGTTGTGTCAAATACACATGTTAAGTGCTTTAGGCTGACTGTAAGCAGGTTATAATATAAGTAAACTCAGTTCTTCAACTATAAGGGACTTAAGACAATAGTGCATTCATTATGCATGCAAATATTAACCAAACTTTAAATAGGTCCACTTGTAGGTATTTAGGGTCAACAAAAAAAGTACAATAACGACCGACAAGTGTTCACAGACGTGCAAATATCAGATATTTTTCTGTATATAATAATCCCTCTTCTAAAAATGTGATTAAATATTTACACAACACACAACGTTATATCACATATGTTGACTATTTAGAGAAACGCTATGCCAACACACAAATTGCACATTGCCAGAATGAAAAGAGAAAATGAAATAAAAAAATAAAGTATAAGCACACATGATTGTACGATTGTTAATTGGGGGTAAATGAAAGAAAATTTCAATCGTCACATCTTTCAAGTTTCGTACCAATGGTGCGTAACTTAACTCATTCACCAAACTCAGGACAAGGGAAGTTGCTGCCAACAAATACAAAGTTGCCATTTATCAGATAGAGTTCTAGTAAAATACCAGAATTTCAGTATTTCATACAACCTGTTTAAACAATTTATGCCACACACTTAGTGGGTAGGAAGGCATTTCCTTTTTTGAACATTACAGTCAAACCCGTGTTTGAGACCATCTACGAATAAATTAAGGCCATTCTTAAAAAAAACGTCATTGATTATTTAGAACAAGCTAACCTCAAATGAAGGCCACCTGTCAGTAAAGGCCACATTTCGTCTTTCTCAAGGGTGGCCTTGGTTCACAGGTTTGACCGTATGCTTGTATTGAAAATGACTGTTTTTTTTTGAAAATTGAATAAACAACGTTTTTTTAGTTAGTCGGTCCTGGAAATGCAAACCAACAATTTTTTAAGAATGGCCTGAATCACAATTTTGTCACATTTCATAACCTTGTCATCAAGTGTTTTAAATTATTTGCATCTCAAAGAACAAATGTCTTCAAAATTTCTAAACTCCATAAATATAAATTTAAAGAAATAATACTAACGTCATAAAATATATTGAAGTATGATGGTCCATATAACAGTATTAACTGACACTGGACACTGAACTATGAACATTCATGCCTTGAAACATCAGCAACCAGCAAAGTACTTTTACCCTTTGCCTCATAATTCCGCATTTCCCGCATCTGAAGCAGACGACTTTTGAAAACATTGTGGCAAAACAAGTCATTGTTTGTAATGAGTAATGACTTCTTTTGCCACAATGTTTTCCACTCTGTCAGAGAGAAATGACCCAGTTTTCTTAAATAAATTGATTTGTTTTGTATATCTGATTTGAATTTGGAAGAGTCCAGTATGCTTATGAGGCAAAAGGTAAAAGTATTCAAAAAAAATGATCACTTCAAATACATGTAAGTTCACAACAGCACATAAGTAAGAGATTGTAAAATAAATGGAATTAAAAAATTCCGATTAGGCAAAAAAATACATACAAGTACCAGGTTACCCTGACAACCTCTGAAACATAGGGTCGGTAAAACTTGATTTTTTTTTTCAGATATTAATTTTTTGGTTTGGAGATAAGAGTTCACACAAAAATCAAAATATTAACAAGAAAAAAATTTAACATGACCAAAAAAAATCTAGGATTAATAGAAAAATACAGTCAGCTGAACAGAAACCAGGAACTTTTTTACGCCTAAAACTGAGAAAAAAAGCCTTGTACATAACATAGACTGTGCTAGGAAAAAATAAATTAAATAATAAGAAATACTGGTATAATGTAAGCAGAAATCATGCATTAATCATGATACCACATTAAGCATACTTGCATCATGTGTTTGTCAGTTTAAGCATTACCTAGATTTTATTTTATTTGATGCAATTAACAGTCAATGAAAAAAATGCGCACAAAAAAATCTTTCGATAAATCTCTCCATCTTAAACGTTACGAGGCTTCAAAATCTGGTAAAAATTTTGGAAATCAGCTACGAATTTATCACTTGTTTTCGGTCTAGTGTAAACAAGCAGTATTTGGCAAACTGAGTTATCAATCCACACGATGTATCAGATCACGTCAGTCCGCCATGTGAATCCATCTTATGCAGATAGGCGGCTGGCGCGTATCCGTACTTCCCGTCTGCCTCCACATACCACCATTCTGGATTTCCGTCTTGGTCATGCATAGCAATCACCGTGACAACCTGATGTTCAAACAAACTAACTTCGTTCTCATTTCGTGCACTGAATGCAAACTCTGCATAATATAACTGAAACATAAGATAGTATGCAAACTAAAAACATAATATACTTGACACTTTTTGTACGAAGCAAGGCATAAAGCAGGGGCGTAGAAATGTTCTCATGTAGCCGGTAAGCAACTAAAAGTAGAAGGGGGGTCTGAGGGTTTCCTCCGTAGTGGGCAGAGGGGCAATACCCACTGTGGGAAAAAGTAGCCGGTAGAATGTTTAAATAGCCGGTCGATTTTTACAGCTTACGGCTCATTTCTACACACCTACATGAAGTGAAATATACTGGAAGTGACAACACGACATTCCAAGAGCAATCGCAGGAAGTGAATGAGAAGATTTTATGAAAACACAAAATTAAATATTATCTAAAGTTAAGTAATTACATCAATTATTCAATCAATTACTATGGAGAGATGCAAGCTTATTAACTAAATAAAAATACAGTGGAATCGTGGTCGTACGAATGTCCAACAGACAGCAAAATATTCATTCAAGTGCAACATTCGTACAAACGTGATTGAGCTAGTTTGTGACTTGTGCTAGATGTCGGTGTTTGATATGTCATGACAATTGTAAATACATGCTGGTATATTTGTCGTTCATTATATCGTGATGTGTTGAGTATGTTATTCGTAAGACACCTAAAATTTGTAAGAATGTGATTTACATGACCACGATTCCACTGTAGCAAATCTGTACGATAAGGGCTCCAGGAAGATTATGGATGAATCAAGGAACAAATGTTCATTACATGAATACAAGATGATAGAGCTATTTACATTGTTTATTTTTATCTAGCTGCAAAAAAACATGCAAGTTGCTGTTTACGAAAACAAGAGCTCTGCAGAGCGGCACCAACACTCATTTATTTTAAGTCATTCTATTTCATGTATATAAAAAAAATAATTAAGTTAATAAGACTTCGTTAATCAATGGAAAATAAAGCATTACATGTAGTGAAACATCATGAAAGGTTTAAAGAATTAGTATTTGGAAAATTTCACATTTTTATTAACATTTCTGATAAAATTTTTAATTCTAAAAATTTTAGATACCAACACCAGTTTAGATCGGGAAGCTCACTAAAAATCACTTATTATTTAGTTTTAACTGCGTACACGATTTAATAAACTACTTAAGATCAATATTAATCTACTGTCCTAATTACAAAATATCAATTAATAGATTAAAGATGAATTAATTAATGAGTAAAATCTAGCAGTAAGTCCGACAATAATTATCACAAATTCACAGCCCTACTTGAAAGTGTAGACAGAAGGGTATCAACAAACAATTGATTAACATCAGAAATCAAGGCATTTAGTTGTAAACATATTTATTAACCTGAAGATGAGTCGTTAAAGACAATAACAACTAGCAAAACTAAATTTTACAGCCATGATATATTTCAATGACAAACGAAAAAAATGGAATGATCCAGCTGGTTGCTACATGACTGAATCACAAGGAAAATGGAATAGCCTGCTGGTTGCTATGGCTTGAACCATGAGGAAAATGGAATAGCCTGCTGGTTGCTATGGACTGAATCACAAGAAAAATGGAGTAGACTGCTGGTTGCTATGGACTGAATTACAAGGAAAATGGAATAGACCGCTGGTTGCTATGGACTGAATCACAAGGAAAATGGAATAGACCGCTGGTTGCTATGGACTGAATCACAAGGAAAATGGAATAGACCGCTGGTTGCTATGGACTGAATCACAAGGAAAATGGAATAGACATTGATTCAATGGATAAGTTCAGTGATTACAAATGGCAGATTTATAAAGAAAATGGCCAGCAGAAATTCGCAAGAAGAATGGAACATTCCAGTCCCATACTCTTTTATACCCCCTAACAAGGTTTTCAGGGTATACTGGAATCACCATGGTTGTTGGTAGGTTGGTTGGTTGGTCGCATGGTCTGTCCCATTTTGTGGGGGTATTTAATTATAACTCAGTGATAGGTCTAGTTTAAAAAGGACTTGTCCATGAGGAACATGGGAAAGGAAGGTATGTGGAATGAATTGCCACAAATGGAACAGTCCAGTTGCTTAAAGCTGCCAAGTTCATTTATGTTGCGTAGGGGTGACAGGATGATACTCTGGCTATATTACTTTGACTAACAGTATACTTACTGCAGGCAACTTCGGTTGCTTAATAAAAAAAACACAAATAAACATTATAGTATTAAACTATAATGCAAGCAGATACAAACCTGTGACTTTGTGGAAGATATAGAAATATTATAAACCCAAACATAAGATGGAACAGCTGCACCCAATTGTATAAACATGGCTGATTTAACCACTGGGTTAAATTTGTAGTGAGCCGAAATTTTGGGTTGAAGTTTTGTTATGTGTTTCAATAAAATTTATGTAGAATTTTACCATGAATGATTTCTGGTTGAATTAATTTTTGGTAAATGTGTTGACAAGATCCTCCATTTCATCTAAATTGTCAAGGTTGTCTGAAATTTGGTGCCAGGGCGGCCATTTTGTTTTTGGTTAACTTTTTACCCAACCTCAATGATTGTTTAAAAACCAAAGTTTATACAATTAGGTGCTTACAATTTCAGAATGAACAAACACCTGCATTTGCAAATATGACATAAATAATCTGATTAAAATTTAATTGGTCAACCAAACAAAAGACAACAAACCAAAACCTTTTAACCAGGAGATTATCAGCCAAACAATTTTACAAACAAAAATACCAGTACATGAGCGTAAAACAGCATACATACTAAGTATCTCAATTTTGAATAATTCCGGACAATAAGTCGCAAAAAAGGAACAAACTAACCTAGAAAAACTTGAATAAAACTTTAATAAGCTTACTGCAGCAATGTCAGACGGGACTCAGAAACAAAACAAGTAACAAACAAGGTGCCGACAGAATCAACAAAACTATCGTGCTTATAATAAAACGTGATATGTGGTTTTCATGCTTGTACAATTTCAGATTTAGAGTTCCGAAGTGAATCAAATAACCAACATGCAACAAGCAGGGCTCACATTAGAGCCTTAAAACAGCATTCTGACTCCTAAAATCAGTACAACAAAACTTTTGACTCTTGAGAGTTCGTACCCAAGCGTCAAATTTACAATAAATTTAGAAGGAAATTTGTTGACTCAGCCAAGGGTGATTTTTGACCTTCAACTTTTGAAATCTGGTGAAAACCCTGAACAGGCATAAACACACAATATGATAACAAGAGACAATTCATTTAAAAAATTCTTCAGAGAAATTCAAATATAAAAATCAGATTTTTTTATTATCTTAAGTATTCATTTAAAAAAGGTTTGCTTCTGACCCTTATAGGAAATCTACAATGTGTGACGTTAGACACCACTATCTGGGGCCTCTGTAGCTGAGTGGTTATGGTCTCCGACTAATAATCACCGGACCCTCACCACAGTGAAATTGAATCCCACCATACTAATTCCTCCATCATTAAAAGCCTGGAAAAGTCACCAGATGACCCTGGCAGTTGTTGTGACATTAAACCCCAGAGTGAAAAAAAATATCATCACAATAATACGCAGAAATGATATGTGATCATTTTATTCTCACAATCTAAGTATTGTATATGAAACATAGTATGGTACAAAGTTGCAATAGGCTAATGGTAAAAAAATCTTTAAGTAGAATTGTGATATTTTACAGCAGTTAAAGTTTATATAACTGTACTTGAACTAATATTTTTGAAAATACAGTACAACCTTGTTATCTTGAGGGGTCATCTGAACAGACTAAATGCTTGTAATAACAAGATATTTCTTGGTTGAAAATTATACACAACTAATGACCAAAAAATGGATGGGACTTTAAAAAACCCTCGAGATAAGTCAGGTGCTCTTGATATCGATGCTTGTAATAATGAAGTTTTACTGTATGTCTCCACCACCACTAATAATCAGATTATGTGCCTTGATTTCAAACCATTCTTTCAATACTAAATACATATGTAACCACCATACCACCACCACCACAGTCAGACCTTTCTATAAACACCAACCAGCTAATGCGGATATGTCATTTTTTTCCACAGGTGACCCATTAAACAGGTACATTTGGCTATCCTTAAAAATTGTCAGTTTGCTGTTACATGACCAACTCAATAAAAAATCGCCCACACCTAAAAAATTTTGTTCTTCCTTTCATATTTCAACTTTTCATTTTCATTATGAGAGTAAAATGCTACTAAAAATGCATACTAACCTACCCACAGTTAAAAGTTTGGGTTGCATAATGGCAAACTAACATTTTTTAAAGGATGGCCTTGAATAAAACTGTTTAAAGTATATTCTCCTTCATTTTGTGATTTTTATTACTAATGTCGACAACAATGTCTAATTGTTCATCCTGATTACTGAGGTCAAAGCTTACAGGTAATTACCTCTATTTCATCTTCAGCATTTTTACTGCCTGGTTCTTCAATGTCAGGAATCATTTCTTCTTCTAAACCAAAATCCATGTCATCCACTTCCTGTAGACTGTGTAATGCCAAGCCAGTACTCTGTATTCCTGAAAAACAATGTAACACAGTCCAATTTAAAACTGCATTGCCCCATATTAATGGTGACAAATGATAAAACAGAAATTTCTTAAATTTCTTTTTAATTTCAATGGAATTTCATGGAAGATTTTCTGCTATTTCCACCTTCAATAACCTTAAATTTTCAAAGGAACACAATCCAAACTTTGGGCTAGATCTTTCCTGTAAATATTTTACTTTTGGCTCTGGATACTTTACTCAAATTTGCACTATACCTGGGCTGTGTTGAGTTGGTGAAGGACTGGCAGGTACCGGATTTGGAGAAACATTTGGTTGTAACAATTGAGCATTTCCTATAGACAAAGGTCGAGGAGGGGAAGCTTCATACAAAGTAAGTATTTTCTTTGGTGCGAAACCTTTTTTGGCTGAAAAAAAAAACAAAAGAAAAATTCTCAGTTACGCAAAATATACAGTTAATGATGTCAATCAAATAACATTACAGACTAGCTTGACAGGTAATTTTTACAGTAACAATGACACAGCTATACTTGTTACAGCAATTAACTGTTGAAATGACACAAGTTCTCAAATTAGAACAATGTAAAGAAAAATGTATACACACATATTTCTACAATGGAAGACCCACTAAATTTGGATAAAATTTTTTTCAAAACCTAGAAAAAAAATGTGTCATGTTTATGGTTAATTCAACAAAAAATAGGGTGGATATGTCAAAAAAAATTTCTTAATTATTTTTTTGTCTGAAAGCCGTAAGTACTTTGGATGTACGATTTGTCTCCAAATATTTTATTACTTTGGAACTTGCCGTCAAAAACTTTAATGTTGGCACCAAAAAATAGGATAGGTCGGGTAATAATCAGAAAAAGAATTTCTGCAACTATTTTACAGAGAGAAAATGATTTTACCTCCATTATCAACAAACCATCTTTCCTTGTTTCCCATTGGATCTTTTTCTACAATCACGCCAACAACATCACCCTCACACAAGGATATATCTAATGCATCCATGGCAACATGCGTCTCAGTGACACGGAACAATTTGGCAGGAGCATACTGCTGGGTGACATAGATTCGTTGACTGTCAATCTGCTTGGTAGCTTCAGCCTATGAAGAAATGTAACAAATTTTAGAGAATTCATGAGAAGGGTCTTTGATGATCAAAATAAATGGAGTCAAATCTAAATATACTCATAGAAACTATCCTTTATATTTGATACTTTTCATCAATTACAAAGAGTTGGATTCAATGGTGGTTTTCAGTTAATTTTTTTTCATTAGGGTTAATGTCGCACCAAGCAGCCATGATCATATGGTGACTTTTCCAGCTTTAATAATGAATTAATGAAGACCCCAGGCATACATTTGGGTAGATTCATTGACCTTCTGAAAGCTAGTTGGACAGCTTCAAATGAAATCATCTGGTCTAGGGTGGAATTCAAACTTACAGCGGTGAAGGGCTAGTGATAACTTATATATAAGTTATTGTCAATGGGGTTTAACGCTGTTTTTCAACAATTTTTCAGTTATATACGGCGACTGGCAACTACAATGAATACTAACCTAACCAATTTTCCTGGCATGTATACGAACCAGTACTAACTTACCCCTTCACAAGGTGCCGGCAACTTCTCCACATATGGATGAAAATCAACATTTTTGTCAAATTTCCGTAGACAGATATGACCTGCTGTGACCAGGATTCGAACCCGGATCTCCGGGTTACAAGTCCAGCACACTAATCACTGGACTACGGCCTTAGTGATTACTAGTTATCAGTTTAATACTGTATTCATTAAAAATATATTATTCAAATATAAAAAAGGGATTTTTAAGTATCTCAAACCATGTAATTTTCTTACTGATCGTAACATTGAAGGATCCAAAGACATTCGCTTATTTTTCTTCTCCTGTTTTTGATCCGCGACTCGCGGTGAAAATGACTTTGGCATGAAACTCAACATGGCTAATCTATCAACTACAGTGGTGTGTTTTATGTTGAACTGTTCTATCAGATTCTCATCATTCAAAACTTCAACCTGCGATAGTTCAATGATCAACAAAATTAATAAAAATCACCGAACTAAACAATAGGAATATACATTTAACCCATCAAAACTACATCTCTGATATTAAACACATTGTACATACAAATATGTTTACATAAAAAAGTTTTTTCCATTTAAAAGATTAACAAATTTTGTAGCTGCATAAGATAATTATTTTAGAAACTGAATGAGAATTAGCCTTTACAATGAGGTAGTACATAGAAATTCGAGTGGTTCTTGGCACTGAGGAGAATGTAAATACAGCACGACCAGTTATTGCTCTAAGCAATATACATGTATATTATAATATATTTGTAAACACAGACTAATCAATATTTGAAAACAATTTAACTCACACTAAGAAGGGTGTACATTTCACGTAACATCCTATCATTGAATTCTCTCTGCGATCGTACAAAAGAACCAACACAGTCACGAAACAACTGTGAAGCCAGTGTGTACATCTTTGGTAACTCGTCTAAAAGTTGAGCATTTAATGCTTCGTAATTCTGTTTAGCCATCTGCAAAGTTTTCTCAAAAGTCTGAAATAAATAATTATCAAAAATATATAGAGAGCAGTGGGCTACGTTAAAGTTTTTGCACAACAATGGATATGACAACAATGACGACAACAATGCCGCTTCAGTGATCAAAATAGCGCAACTTTTTTGTCAAACAGATGTGCTAAAAATGTCAACAAAAACAAGGATTCTTCCTTTGTTTCAATTTGTTTCAGACTTTACAGCAGTATATAAGCTATGTAGCATGTGACTGTCAGTTTAGGCCATAAAAAAATTCTGGATACTTGACAAAAAAAGAGTACATAGGTCAAAAAACACTTCTTTTCAAACGTTTTGAGAGAAATATGAGATGTGATTCAATCCAAATATTTTCACACTCGGATTTTACAATTAGAAACTTTAAAATCAACAAAAAGGATATAAATTATGTGAGTTCGATAGTCATTAGTATCAAAGTTTTATAGAAACAAGATTCAACAATTGTCTTAATTTTTCCTTACAATGCCAATTCTAAGGATATGGAAGAAATTACATGCTTAATGGAGCAGAAAAAATGCTTAATAGTAAAAAAGTTGCTATTGAACAAGACACTACAGTAGTTCTCAAAGCTTTGACCAACCTTATCATTCTGCGCCTTTCTTTTCATGTTATCATAATCCAATAGTTTATCATAACGTTTCTGTATCACTTTATTAGGACCTTCAAACATCTGAACCATCTGATTTAATGGTAAAATAACCAACTCATCCACCTCCATTTGCTGTTAATACAGACAAAATAAGAACAAAGTCTAAAAATTTCCAGCCATGAAACAAGGCATTATTTATTTTATGTTAAGTTCAAATAAGAGAAAAAATATGTACGATTAATATTTCACTCCATGATAATTTTGTACACGTAAAAAAATTACTATAATTATGTTAAGAAAGAGATTTTCTTTTGTTTAAATCATCTACGAAGTCACATTCAAATGAAACAGCTAGTGATTATCAGTCAGAAACAATATCCACTATACCTTAGAGGTTCTACTGATTTAGATATACAGTTAAACATGGTTATAATGAACACTGATACAGTGAAGAATCAGGTACAGTGTAGTATTCAGTTCTTTATTTAGACATACAGATCTTTATTTCATTGTTATGCATATTTTTTAATGTGACTTATTGTCACTGGGTTTAACGCTGTTTTTCAACAATTTTTCAGTTATATATAGCGACAGGTTCATCTAACCAGTTTTCCTGGACTGTATACTAACCAGTACTAACTAACCCTTCCACAAGGGGCTGGCAACTTCTCCACATATGGAGGAAAATAGACATTTTTGTCAAATTTTCATGGAAGGGTATGACCTGCCAAGACCAGGATTCGAACCCTGATCTCCGGGTTACAAGTCCAGCGCACTAACCACTGGACCACGGCCGTAGCCTTGTTATGGATAGAGTGTAATATGGATCTGATATTAATGCTTTATGTAAGTCCTTAGAAATTCACTGTAATAATGCAGGAAGTGTGTGAAAAAGTGTCAACAAGCAAATATAAGGGTCATAAATAAGACAAGTATTCACAAAGTTAGGTAAGAAAGTCGTATGTATGGTACTGTAGAAAGTTTGCAGTGTTCCCACTCACTTCTGAAACTGGGGGTAAGCATACCCCTTAGGCCTAAAATCTGGGGGTAAGAGAAGTATTTTTGGGGTATGAACATTTTTTAAAAACACACATAAACGCATACATCATAATGGGTGTTTCCAGAAAATATATTTGTATGTGTGCGATCTCGCACCAGACCAAAATATGTTGCGTGATTTCTGATTTTGATGCGGGATTTACACAAGATTTTACGTGAGTGGAAACACTGAGTCTGATATTTCTAATTAGACATGTACTCACAAAGTTAGGTAAGAAAGTCATATGTATGGTACTGTAGAAAGTTTGATATTTCTTAACTTCTTCCATATCTCTCTTCTCGCCGTAAAAATCTTCAATATCAGCAGCAATGCTCTCCTGACATCCAACAACATTCTGTAAATGAAGATAAGAAAAGGAATCGTAAAAAAATCCCATAAACGTCAGTGGCGTACCCTGCCTAAAGAGAGAGTCTTGGAAAAATTCTAGGGGGGTCCGGGGGCATGCCCTCCCCCTGAAATATTTTGAAATTCTAGAACGTCGTATGTGCATTTTGCGGCTATTTTGGGGGTATTTTTTGATCATTAGAAATGAAAAAAAATCATAATCTTAGTAATATAAATGGTCAAAGATATAAATTTTCAATGATATTTTTTTTCATTTTTGGAAATCGAGCCAAGGAAATTGCTTAGTACTGCCTAATAGAAGCTGCGCCCCTGAACATAAACTCATACAGTCAAACCTGTGAACAAAGGCAAAATGTGGCCTTTATGGAAAGATGACCTTTATTTGGAGGTCAGTTTGTTCTAAATGATCAATGACAGTTTTTTCAAAGAATGGCCTTTATTCACAGGGTGGCCTTCATTAAGGCCAGGTTTGACTGTACATAGAAAGTATTATCACCGAGATCGTTCGATAACTGATATGTTTTGTTTTTCATTCAATCAGTAAGTACAGTGAAGAGTTGACCAATCTAGTGCCCCTAGATTAACAACAAGAAACAACCTGTTCCCCCACATTGAACTAAAGCCAGTTTTTGAAATAATCTGTGATTTGCAGTAAAAGATTTTGTGTGTAATATTCCACAGTATTTAAAATCAAAGCTAAGTTAATCTGATCAGACTTTGTAGCAAAAAGTACACAGTGCAACCCCTCCAAAGCAACACCATTTGAGAGGAGAAAAAATATACTGTTGTTGTGAGGCTGTTGCTCTAGAGAGGTTAAATTAATAGTTAAATTGTACAGATGAAAAAATCATGCTTTTGTTGAAGGGAGGTTGTTGCTCAAGGGAGGGGCTGCTCTGGAGGGGTTGCACTGTACAACACGATTATCTACTATATCACCATACCTGAACTTCATCAAGGTATAACTGTACATCCTTCATAAAAACACGAACAGTTTTCTCTAAATGTCTGTATCTTGTTTCCTCTCTGTCGAAATTAGAGTCACGCGTTTGATCAATAAATCCGAGATTGGCAGAGAAACGTTCCTTAATACGAGATGACTTCTTTTTAATGGAATGGAGACTTAGTTTGGAGAGTTTGTCACCCAGTGACACATCAGTATCCTTCTTGTACTTATATACTGAAAAATAAACAAGAACTATCTTAATACAGCCAACTAATCAATCATTAATCATCAATCTTTAACACAACATTAATTACATACTTGATGCATACAGAGGTTAAATTAAATTAAGCATAAGTTAGCCAGTAGGTGGTATTACTTCGGAAATATCGCATGATTCATGATTACACCTGTATCATGGAACCACTGGTATCATGGAGTCAGAGTACTGTCAGACTGGATTTACTAATTCGTTATAATTTCTATGCTCATATAACCAAATGCAACCACAGGGACGATTTTAAAGCGAAACGTTGTGTCCTCAGCTAATTTAATGCGTATAGTACATGCGTATAGTACACAAGGCACAGACCTAAAATTATCACTGAGAGTGTAAAATATACCTAAATCTTTTCTTCTCTTGTATTCATTTATAGCAGTGGCAACACCAGTCATGGCTGTAATCCCTAACATAATTTCCTTCTTATCAGGATGCGAGTCCTCTGTGGACTGAAAGGGAAGCAGAGGTTGCATTAATCTAAAGATAAATAATATACTAAAAACCTCAGAATTTATCATCAATGAGCGCCCTCTTTTGCCATTTTTTTTTACCAAATTTTTGTCCTATTCCCCCACCAAATAGCATGTTTTTTCCCGCCAAAATTAAGAAAAAATTTCCCAAAAAAGTACAAAAAATACGAAACAAAAAACCTTTCTTGTCACACATATGGTTGTAGCTATGTAGCGTAATCTAGCTGATTATGATTGAGAATAAGGCCAAACAAAAGAGTAAGAATAAGTTGTGTTTATTCTGTTTCAGTAATAATAAGACGGGTATAAGTTTCTGATAAGAAATGTTACAACACTCGAATCAAATCAAATGTTTTCTTTGATCCACCTCACCTTAATTAACTCATTCAGCAGTAACGGATATTTAAGAATTCGTTGAACAGGTTTTATCAGCAGTGCTTCCAGATCAAACACAACGTGACGTTCTCTGAGCTTGTCTAAAAGTCTCTCGAAATACGTCTTGATATCGTTACTCTGATAATACTGTAAAGAAAGCATTTCTACATTAAATGATACAATTACAGATAATTCTCATCAATTTCAAAATTAGCAAAAGCATGTTAATATAGACATGAAAAGGATTTCTGGAAAGAAACACAAACAAACATTAAAAAACATCCTAAAATAACAACATTCCCCAAAATCCACAAACACAAAACTCATTCAACATATCGAAACATACAAACGCAAGGAACATAATATATTCTATTGTATGATATATACAGTAAAACCTCAGTGACTACAGTAAAACCTCAGTTAGTGACTACAGTAAAACCTCACTTAGTGACTGCAGGAAAACCTCACTTAGTGACTACAGTAAAACCTCACTTAGTGACTACAGTAAAACCTCACTTAGTGACTACAGTAAAACTTCAAAAATAAGACCAAAAAATTGGTTGTAATAATGAAGTAGTCTCATTATCAAGTTAATTATAGGGGAGTTTGTTGAAAGATGGTCAGAAAATAAGTGATCATTATGACAAGGTGGTTGTAATATTGAGGTGGACGCAATGTGAGCATCTTTGTAAGTAAGGTGGGGGATACCTTCTCTATTAACGTGATGACGTCATCGTGGTTCCTACAGTAAGGAGCATAAACGTTCTTCATATCCTCAGCCAGACATACAAAACACGTTCCTAGAAAAATATCAACAGTATGTTGCAGTAAAACCAATGTTAACAATCACCTGTTCATAACAACCAGTGTGGTATATAACAAGCACATGCTGATAATAACCATCTTTTCGTAACAATCACCTGTTTATATCATTCACTTGTTTATAATGGCCACCTGTGTACAAAGGTTAGTCTTTGGCACTCTAGTACTAATATAACCGACCGAATAAACTCTATAATAAATGTCTGCTGTATATATAATAGCAATATTTTAATACTACCTTCTGTGACCTTAGTTCACAGATTTAGGGATACATTCATATATGACCTTCTGAAAAAACGACCTTTAGAGTTTAGTTTATACTAATTTATTTTAGCTTAATTGTGAAACAAGCAATTTGCTTATATTAATCATGCTTGAGTCTGCTTCCTGGACACCACACCAGTACTGCGTCTGAAAAATGGGATTGTGAAGTGCGTGAACAAAACCCGTCGAAGCTGGGATTCTAACTCAGGACCTTCATATCAGAGGTCAGACTCTACATTTAGACCACGATGCCTCCCTCCTTTAGACTAATATCTATAGATACATCTATTTGCTAATAGGATTTTTTGACAATTTAAAAATTTACATCATTCAAATATTGATAATTAAAAGTAAGTAAAAAGTCAGAAGCAATAGACATGTATAAGAGATGAAGTTATCACATTTTATATAGTAAGACATTGAAATACTCTATTGTCTGTTACTTTCAGGGTTAATAACAGTTAAACATGTTGAAAATTTTTAAGTTAGAAGCTCATAAGCTGAGATGTTCTGATTCAAATTTTCTACATGGAAATCATCAGTAACATTATTCAACTCTATACAACGAAAAAAGAATTTCTATATGAAACTTAATAATATTATCATACAAAATTAATTTCTGACCAACCTATAACTTGTTCAGAGAAATCTTTGCCATTTGTTGCATCTTCCATTTTAGTCAGTAACTTCTGAGAAACATCAGCAACTTCTTCAATGTTACCAAACAGATGTTCAGTATCCACTTCTCTATGCTGAAATCAAATACGAAAAAATGACATCCACTGGGGTCAAGCGTTGAACCGACAGCCAAGGTCATGTAGGGACTTTTCCAGCTTGAACAGTGAAGGAAGACCCTAGGTGTTCACCTGGGTAGAACCACTGACCTGTAAACTAGCTGGACAGGTTCTGCACGTGAAATTTGTCTGACCCGGGAGGGAATTAAACTCCCAGTGGTGAGTGGGTAGTGACTACTAGTTAGAGACAATAACCACTAAACCATAGAGGCCTCTGTCTACCACCATTAAGATAATCCATGCTACCTTTATCTGAAGGGGTATTTAGTTCATACAAATTTATTTTAGCTCGACTGTGAAACAAGCAATTTTGCAAATATTAATCACACTCGAGTCCGCTTCCTGGACACTACACCAGTACTGTGTCCAAAAAATGGAAAAAATTGTGAAGTTCATGAACGAAACCCGTCGAAGCCGGGTACACTTTTTTGTTTTTATGTGACATTGTCACTTGGGGTTTAACACCATTTTTCAACAATTTTTCAGTTATATATGACAACTGGTTCACCTAACCAGCAGGGTTCGAATTTAGGCACGCATACTTCCTAATAGCTTGTAGAATTTCTGAATAGTGAGTGGCAATAAAAACCATTCACATATTTTAATGAGTGTGTCATGGCTAAGTGGTAAGAGGAAGAAGAGGCCAAATAAAACTCCATATGGCCCAAGAAATTAGTAATTTATTAATTACGGGTCAATAAAATTTTGTTCTTAATTTTAGCAAGTCGCTTTTCACTTTAGCTAGTAAAAAAAAAGGCACAAGCTAATATTAGCCAGTAGAAAATAACGCTAAATTTGAACCCTGACCAGTTTACCAGTTTCTACAGTTTACAATTGCACTATATTGTTTTTTATTTCATAAATACAGTGAAACCTCACAAAGCTACAACCTCAACAATATGACCACCTCATTACAATGGCCACTTACTTTCAGATCCGTTTTTAATATTTCCTCTTTATTTCAACTTGAAAATAAGACCACCTTGATTTTAAGACCATTTTTTCAGGTACCTAAGCTGGTCTTAATATCAAGGTTTTACTGTATACATCATCTTCAGGGCTTAACAAATCCACTGGTCTACTCATAATTACGAGTAATTAAGTAAGTAACTAACTAAGGACGAGTTTAAATAGCTGCAGAATTAGATAAAAAATTCTTTGCTGGTTGTCCTGTAGGATGAGTAGCCTGAAAAAATTAGTTGAGCCCTGATCATGTTTGACTACGACCTACCTTTTCGGCAGTAGGACTTAAAAATGTCTCCATAATCAAGTTGAGAGAAGTCAAGAAGTCTTTTTCTGTTTGTATTAGTTCCCCAATCACCCTCGTCCTCTTTTCTTTCCTTTCCAGTCTTTGTTCTTCCATCTTTTTCCTCATTTCTTCTCTCGCTCTTTCCGCTTCAATCTTCCTTTCCGCTGCCAGCTTCTCTTCATCCATCTTACTTCTTTCCATTGGACAGAGTGTCGCAAGTTGTTCTGCGTAAAACAAGTAAAATGTAAAAATACAGTCTTTTAAAACACAAAGTAAACAATTCTTAAACAGACACAAGTCGCTAAACTGAACTAAAGATTAATTGAAGTGTATCGGAGCATGAGTTTTAAGTGTCAATTTTAAAACTTTGCAATTTCAAGAATAAAAATAGCAATTTAAAGATAAGAAATTGTAATTCAAAGACTAAACCAGGTACTTCAAAGATTATTCCAAATTTGGAAGTTGACAATTGAAGAAATGTGTTACTACCTCATTTTTATGACCAAATTATCCAAAGGCGATCTAATTATCGAGGTTTTTTATAAGATATCAAAGCTAAATATATCTGTTCAAAAGAAAACAAAGTAGTCATTTCAAAGAATAATTAATATCTAATTGAAAAAAAAGAACTCAACTTGCTGGAAATTGTGAGCAATGACAATGATGTATGTTTTTGTATTGTTTGTTTTTGTGACTTATTGACACCTGATTAAACAAGGTTTTTCGACAATATTTCATTTATATATGTTGATTGTTCACCTAACCAGTTTTCCTGGACTGTATACAAACCAGTACTAATATACCCTTCCACAAGGAGCTGGCAACTTCTCCACATCTGGAGGAAAATCAACATTTTCGGTCGAATTTTCATAGAAGGGTATGATCTGCCGTGACTGAGATTTGAACCCGACAGTGATGTACAAAAAATATATAAAACTAACCTTTCAATGTCGTTAATTCAGCAGAGTAACCATCAATATTGTCTGAATAGAATTGTATATTATCACTGACCTCTTGCTGATCACTGTCCTCAGGAAGATTTTCTCTCATCTGTTCTAATTCAGCCTTCGACTTTTCGAAATCCTGGCATGTACAGAAACAAACAAAAGTGAGAAAAAAATTATTCTTAAAAAAGTGAGATACTTTCTTACTCGGCACTTTTCATACCTCACAATTGATTACAAATTAATACTGAACAATTATTTAATAATAAATAATTAATTAGTACCTTTATGTCAGTCTCAAGTTGGCTAACTTTTGTACGTAATTCAAGCACAGCTTCACTGTCATCTTCCTCCACATCTACAGTACAAATATGCATACATATTTATTTACACATCAAATAAGATACCCTCCATATATATAATGTAAACATGAATATTCTCATTAACACATGATAGGCTCAACAACTTTACTTTAATCAATCAACATATCACAGAAACACTGAAACAAATGCAGATAAGTTAAGAGAAATTACTAAAATAAATTACCCTTGGTAATTCATTCACAACAATTTATCAAAGTCATGTCAGGGGTGTAGCTGAAATGTCTACAGACTATAATGAATCCATTTGGAAGTGGAGATAATCTCGCTTGTGTAACTTTTCTAGCGACTGCTTAGGGGGTGTAGAAATGAGCCAGAGGCCGGAAAAATCAACCGGATATTAGAGCATTTTCACGGGTTACTTTTTCCCAAAGGGGGCATTGCCCCTTTGCCTCCTATTGGGGGAACCCTCAGGCCCCCTTCTACTTTTAGTAGCTTACCAGCTACATGAAAACATTTCTACATCCCTGACTGCTGCAGGACCCTCCATGTTCAGGCGGTAATGCCTACGACTTGTAATAATAAGCCCTTCACTGCTGAGAGTTTGAATCCCACCCTAGACCAAATTTCAAACGTGAGGAAGCTGTCCAGCTAGCTTACAGAAGGTTGGTGGTTCTACCCAGGTGTACAACTTGGGTCTTTTCCCCACTGTTAAAGCTGGAAAAGTCGCCAAAATAACCCCTGGATGTTGGCGTGACAATAACCTCAGTGAAAAAAAGAAAACATCTACTGCAACATAAAGCAATATTAGCCAGGAGCCAGCGGAGACAATTAAATAATGTTAGGTCTAAACTGAACCATAAAAAACTTCAGCAATGCTTCAGTGTATCAACTATGCCAATGCATAAGGGGTCATTGTAAGGGTCTCCAAAAATACAACTTGATACGACAAATACAAATATTTAAGAATCTAAATTCGTACCAATGTTATTAAAAGGTTTTTAAGTAGGATGAACTTAAATCCTTTCTCACTAACACATACAGGCTCAGTCACTGTGACAGGAGCATATTGATTATCATACAATTCAGGACTTGACAATTTTTTTTCAGGGTGCTCGTCCTGCAGGACAACCAGTTAAGAATTTCAACTAGTTCTACAGTAATTTCAACTCGTCCTGAGTCCATTTCTACTCACAATCACTAGCAGATAAGTGGATTTGTCGAACCTTGCAATTTGTTATGACGATCAGCTTTAATAAGGCCAAAAAATATTTATCATGTTTCCCCTGACACCCCCATAGTGTCATTAGTTTGGCAGAACATTAGTTTTCAAATCTGTTCAAGTTCGGAGATATAGTTCATATGAAAATGCAAATATCAGCAAAAAAAATTTCCTTGCCCCCAAAAAAATCTAAGGTCAGAAAATATAGGGTCTGTTGGGTCAACTGAAACCAGAAACTTTTATAATTGTGTGGTGGTGGATATGTATATGTCAACAGTGGCTCAGGTTGTTCATTTTCAATAAAATCACACAATCGTGGCTCAGGTTGTTCATTTTCAATAAAATCACACAATCGTGGCTCAGGTTGTTCATTTTCAATAAAATAACACAATCCTAACTTAGGTATTTCAATAAAGCCAAAGACATCATGGAGGTCTAATTATAGGAGATTACAGTTGAAAAATATGAAAAGAATATTGAACCAACCTTTGCAATTGATCGGAATACAAGACATTTTATTTCAAGTTTACATTAAATATGTGAAGTATGTAATTCAGATATAGTTACAGCACAACCCCTGGAAAAATGGACTCTCTGAAAACCAGAATTCTCTGAAATTCAGACTTTCAAGTCCCATTTTTTTCATGTTGTAATCAATAGTTCTCTGAAAACTGGAACTCTCAGAAAACCAGACTTTTGATCTGGTCCGGAACGGGTCTGGTTTTCTGCGGTTTTACTGTGTAATGATTAAATGAAACAAAAAATCAATGTTTAATCAATATACATCTCATTTTTTTTTCAAATTAGGTGATAAATAAAATATAGGGTTGAGGGATGATGTAAACTTGTCTGATAATACTAGCAAATCAATAATTAATTGTGCAATTCAAGAGATCAGCCATCAATCCATATTGTATGGTTGGCACATTTGCATATGAAAAGATAATTCTACGACATTTTGATGCTTGAAATTAGCAAAATAAAGCTTCTGACTCATGAGAATTTGTATCAAAGGGTCAAATTTACAATCACACTAATAGGAAATTTTGCTGATGCGTCAAATTATTATCATTTTTTACCCTTAACTTTTGATGTCTAGTGAGCCACCTATAAGGAAAGATTTGCAGCAACATTTTTGCTACTCCAGACAATTATCAACAAAAAAATGAAAATTTCTTACGTGAGAACAACCAATCCAAATCTTAACACCCACACACATATAATGGAAGAATACATTCACCTTAAGTAAATGTGAACTTTGGCTATATTTCTGATAGAAAACATTATTGATAGAAATATTTATCATCCATAAATATCACATTATTGACAAAATGAATGTTATTATAGGTGGTTATGTATATCATGTAACAAGTGTTTTGGATAACTGACATATAATAAAAAGTTGAATATACAGACGAACCTGTGTTTGCCGCCACCTCTGAATAAAGACCATCCTGTGAATAAAGGCCATTCTTTGAAAAACTGCCACTGATTATTTTAAACAAACTGACCTCCGGATAAAGGCCATCTGTCAATAAAGGCCACATTTTGTCTCTCCAAAGGGTGGCCTTTGTTCACAGGTTTGACTGTATTTATGAAATACAGGGTATCTCTAGACATAATACAGGGCTCTCTCTCTACATTTTGGGGGATGGGACCAGGGCCCTTAGGAGAGCAAACTTGGTAAACGATGGCCCTGCAATACAACCTCACTGCAACTCAATTCGAATTAATCAAATTAAATAGTTTTGTTGCTAAATTAAAGTCAGAAATAATAATTTATTTGTTATCTCTTATGAACATTTATCCTGGAGTTAAAAAATTACTTTTCATTCCTGGACATTTTCCTTATTTTAACAACATGTAGAATTTTTGTTTTTTCAGCGCCCTGCTGACTACCATAATATTATGACCACCTTGTTATAACAACCACTAATTTTCGGACTGGCTTTCAATACCCCCCGCCCCTATAATTCAACTTGGTAAGGCCGAAAAATAAATACTCTTGTTTCTGGTCACGGTCATCAAAATAAACTGGGTCGGTGGGTCGGGATTTTTTTTTTACACCCGTCATCTGTAATAACTGCTAATGTATGCAAAGCCATTGGTTTGATAAATTTTGATGAGCTTCATGCTTATACAAACAAACTGGACACCCAATAAAATACAAAAATGGACGCATTTATCTACTTTTACAGCGAGCAAGCATCGTAGTTGTGCAGCCATCTTAAAATTTCGTTTCCAATGGTAAACGGAACTTAAATTCTGGATTATTTCTCGATAAAAAAAATGCCATTGGGGTTAAAAATTAATGGTCGGTCGGGGTACCAGAAACGAGAATATTTTTTTTCAGCCTAATGAGACCAATTCAACATTACGACTGATTTTTGGGTCTTAGTATTGAGGTTATAGTTTTGTTCACAGGTTTGACTGTATATCGCAGTCACTAAAAATCACAATATCTGAATAGCAGTAAATGTAGACATACTGACTTTAGTACTTTAAGAAACTAGCCGCGGCCGTGGTCCAGTGGTTAGTGTGCTGGACTTGGAACCGAGAGATCCTGGTTTGAATCCCGGCCGCAGCAGGTCATACCCTTCCATGAAAATTTGACAAAAATGTCGATTTTCCTCCACATGTGGAGAAGTTGCCGGCTCCTTGTGGAAGGATAAGTTAGTACTGGTTGGTATATAGTCCAGGAAAACTGCTTACGTGAACCTGTCACCGTATATAACTGAAAAATTGTTGAAAAACGGCGTTAAACCCGGTGAAACAAAAAAAAACTTTAAGCAACTCAAAAAGATCGAAGTGTGTTAAAAAAAAATAAAACATAAATATTTATAGACAGTCACAATGCATATTAGATAAAGTCAATTGAATAATTTTCAACATTTTAACCAGGCATTCAAATTCTCTTCAATCTTTAGCGACAGAAAACCACTTTTGTTACTTAAACGCAAGAATGAACACAATATACAAATAAGGAAACATTTTATGATAAGTAAAGTACATCGAAACGGCTTTTATTCCCTGAAATAGAACACTTGTTTTAATATTGCCTTTATCAGCTAGAAAATGATGTACATACAGTAAACATACAAACTCGGTTATGTATCTAATTTAATTTTCAATTTTACATTCCATACCACAACTAGCCCTTTGATTTATTTTCTACCGGTAATAAACTGAACACTGTCCCTTAGTCAGAGATAAGAAAATGACGGGTCAAATCAAACGCAAATTTGTCTGAGATATATTATGTAGAGTAATATTATCATACAATAGACATTTGGTCAAAGTTAACAAAGAGTATATAGAAGTATCATTTTGTCACATCATTTCGAAACACATCTGAACTGTACAGTGAATGAAGTATTTCGAAACACATTGGCAAATAAACTGTCCGCAATGTTTTTACCAGATAGTTACAATGGCTGTTTTTATTTTACTCTAAGTAGACAATACTATGATTATCCCTTTGACACACATGTATAATATATTCTTTATACAGTTTGCAATCAGTCAGACAAAGATACAAGTGTACTGTGCTCAGCAAATAAATGTCCCCTATCAATTTACATACAAGGAAATCTAATACATGTACAGTCAATTCAACTCTACCCTAACTGGTGTCATACCTGTCCATTTAATATGGGCAATGTCCAAAAATTAACATTACTAATCAGGGCTTTTTTTCCTTCAATAGAAAGGGCCATTTATGGGTGCCTTCCCCTCAGGAAAAATCCTTAAATTCATGCAGATTTCCCATAAAATTCAGTTTGCATTAAGTTTTTTCTTCCCATTTTGAAAAAATACAGTTATTTTTTCCACAAATTTAAGAACGGCCCCTTAGCCCTTCCCCTACTCATGAAAAAAAGCCCAACTAATTAAACATTTTCACCATCTTTGGTACTAAATGTAATTCATACCAAATTAGCTTCTACAGTGATGTACAGCAGTCTTTGAATTTAGCTGTGGACAGAGGACCAAGTCCACAAAAATGGCCATTGGTCCACTCCAGTAAATTTGAAAGTTCAGTGGTCCTATGGCCCAGTAAATTTTTCTGTGATAATTTTATCATATTTCAGGACAAAAAATGAAATGTTTTAATCACTTGAAAAAATCTTTTTTGGTCCACAAAAATTCATTTGGTCCAGTAAACCTTGCATTTTCACTGGACAAAATGTCCAGTGCTTTGAAAAGTTTTTCGTGAAGACTGGTATGCACCTGCACACAAAAATTTATACAAATCAACTTAACAAATATTCATCAATATTCAGTCATAGACATAGTGTGAAGACTAAAAGTAAATTTTGTTTTTGATTCCAGACCAACCAATAATTCATTAATGATCTACATTTGGCCTTGTTGTTCATCAAGTGATCAAAATAAAATGTTTGACTAACAATTCTTGCCAACTTGAAGACGGTGAAAAAAGAATCTTTATAAGGTTGCCTAATACGTAATAAGAGTCTGAGCATAATGAAACATACACTCACTGTGGTCATAGATGCACCAACAGCAAATGTAATGATTTAATTTGCCATATTCAGCTTAGAAAGAGGTGATAAATTTATGTAACAACTGCTCACTAATTAACAATAATCAATAAATTCTACTCAGGATCTTGGGGTTTTCTCAATACAACAGAAATGAATTCCTAAGCACAGATCAAAAAAGCTATAAATAATTCAATTCATATTACCAGTATGTCTAGTTAATCAAGAAATAACATCTACAGCCTTTAAGTAGAACCTTTAAAGAGGATACTGGATTGGATAGGTTCCCATTGTATATATATATATATATATATATATGTCAAGGAATCAGTATTTGTTCCTTATAAGGGTCTCCATGATTGCGTGTTCATGGTTGCTGACTACTACTGTACCAGTAAACTCAGAACAATGGTCTTCAACATAACAACCATTAAAAAAAATCAAAGTTCAAGGATTATTCCTATAAACAGACATTCCAAAGAGTTTCAACATTACCAGACACTTGGTCCATTGATTCCTTCAAGACCAAATCAGTTTTCACCGGAAAATATCTTCAAAATCATACATTTTTGAAGGTTAAATAGTGTATTGACAGTCTAGACGAATTCATCCAGGAAGCAAAAATAGATGATTTTTGTAAAGAAAGTTCTAATTCTCTATCGTGTCTGGATGTAAAGCAGGATATCACTAGACATTCAGACTAGTAACAATGGATTTTTCCATGGACCAACCAAAATTTTACTGGTCAGGTCTGTTTAACAGTTAAAAGTGGTATAATATAGTTTATCTGTTCCGCATAAAATGTTTACAAAGAAAGCACTTACGAAAAGTAGAGTTTGATACGCCAGTTGGGCTGAAGCTCATCAGATTATCTTGCGCAGGCTTTGCCGGGGTCGGACCAGGGCGTGGTGGTGCGGGTCTTGTTTGTTTCCTTCTGGTGCCCGACGGTCTGGCTGGAACACCATTCGGCTGAGCTGGTGCTGGTCGGCTCGGAACTGGCTTACTAGAAACTGATTTGGTGGGTAATAAAGGCGTCTTTGATGGAACTGGGGCCAGTCGGGGGCCCACTGGGCGCTGCGGTGCTGGTTTCTTTAGAGAAGGTCTCCTCATGAAATCACCATCTTTACTTTCAATCCTACTGGGAGGAGGAGGAGGCTTTCTAAGACTGGGTGTAGTTTTCAAGTTATCAGAATCATTTGGCACAAAAAATGTTGAGTTCCCAATTGAAACTTCTGACTCAAAGTTTTCGCGAGAATAATTACCTGATCCAGGCCTGTGTACAATGTTATGTGAATTTTTGATTGACTGAGGAGATTGACCAGAACTTGTGTTTGAATTACTTCTCGATCTCCCATCAGTGCCTTGTCTAGCTTTAACTAGTTCACCCTTAATAATGCTATCTAATGGTTTTGACAAATCCCAGTCTTCAAAAGTTTTCTTTGATTGTGATTCTATGGAATTTCTGCGATCTGATGCTGATGACAGCGAGTTATTGCTCCCAGACTGGTTCATCTTTGACTCAGCAAGACTGGTTTCATCAGTAGGTGAACTAGACTGGTTATTAATCTCAAACATAGACTGGGCTTTAGTCATAGAACCTTCGTTCTTGTTCTCTGACATACCACTATTACAATACTGAGATAAAGACTTCGAAGAAGAAGATTTTGGAATACTGGACGACGGATCAAATATCACTGGTTTATGAGCAGACGTAGGTATCCAAGGTTTCGCAGCAAGAGAAGGCTTAGGTTTAAGAGCAGGTTTAGGAGCTAAAGATGGTTTCTGCCTGATGACAGGTTTGGAGGTACTGCTGGATTTGTTGGAAGAAGAGCCCCGCTGGTGGGAACTGTCGGGTTTATTTACTACTGGTAGTGTTTTTTCAGCACCAGTTGAATGATTTGGATCATTAAAAGATTTCACTGTGGAAGAAGTGAGCTGATCAGGATTTTCAGAAGCTGGTGGAGTATTTTTTACACTTTCAGATTCCTTCTTAATATCAAGAGACACAGATGTTCCACTTGACTTAATTTCATTATCATTGTTATCATGAGATTTTACATCCTCAACTGGTGGAGCTCCGATCACTTCAACGAATGTTATAGGCACCATGCCACTATGGCCACTATCATTTTTAACTAAAATCCAATCCTCATTAATAGTTTTTATCACAGTTACAGTTTCCCCTTCATGAACATTAAGGTCTTGTTTAGTTTCCCCTACAAATTCATACAGAACTAAAGCATAACTTTCTTCATGAGCTTCGTCACTATTTACACCACTAGTATGATGTTCAACAACACTTTCAGTTGCATTCACTGCACCACTTACAGAACAAGTTACATTAGATGTTGAATCATTTGCTACACTAGTATCAACCTTTTCAACACTACCTTCAGTTACTTTTTGTTCTACTCCTTCATTATCATAAGCGTAAGGACAATCCACTATTATCTCTACATAGTTAGCAGGAAAAACTCCAATTTTACCATCTAATTCACCTTCAATCCACTGTTCATCCACATGCTGAATAAGTGTCACAATATCATTAGCAGCAAAACTCAATTCATCTGTTGATTCTCCAACAAATGGATACAAGGTTTTACCGTAAGGTGTAACACCACTTCCAGTGTCATTATGAGCTTTGGTGTTCTCGCTAGTGTATGATACACTTCTATCTATGTGATCACCATTATCTCTATGTTTAACATTGTCTTCTTGCGTAGAAACATTGGCTTGTCTTTGCAACTTTGATTTATTTTCCTGACTATAATTATCACTTTTGATTGGATCTGAACCACTAGTGGTTTGCGTATGATTAACAGTCTCAGTTCTGTCAATTACATTAGGGTTAGCATTACACTCCTCCTCATTTAGTAATTGAACACAAGACGCGAGGAACATTCCAGACTTTCCTCGCACTTCACCGACGTACCAATCTTCATCAACCACTTCAGTGACTTTAATAATATCTCCGGCTTGAAAACTGAGTTCTTCATCTAGCTGACTGTAAAAATAGGAAAATCAGACATATCGGTTAAAGTTAGATTGCTATCCCTAGGAGTTAAAATATTACCAAATAATCCAGTTTCAATGTTAATATTTCATTAAATAAAATGGTACCCAGATTTCAGTAAATTTAACCAAAATTAAAAATAGTTTAATACTACGTGTACCAGTTGAGAAAAAAGGTAAAATAGGTCCCAGGGCTAGACAAATCCACTTGTCAGCTCACAAATACGAAAAGAAATCCACTCAAGACGAGTTGAAATTGCTGTAGAAATAGTTAAAATTCTAAGCTGAGAGAAAAATTTGTCAAGCCCTGGGTCCGACATGTACTTTGTTCCAATGAATAAGACAATACATCAATCTTTCACTTCAGTGAAGGGTAATAAAATATCCTTCATCAGACTTTACTACAGAATATTTCTTTAAAAAATAGGAAAAACTCCTACAGTACCTAAATTCAACACTGGAATTAGTAAGTCCATACGTAATGTACATGTATTTCGAATCTACTTAAAATACTGAGTTTGTAACTTAATTAACTGAATGAATAATGGGATCCGATTGTTTCTAAGAAATACAATCACTTATCAGTTTTTCCCGCAATCAAATGTTCAAGTACAGGAAATCACATATTTTTTTATAAGTATTCCATGACCTTAAATTACAATAGTGGGATTTTGCACTAATGAAACAAGGTACAAGAGTCCTAAAACGTTTGAAGCATAAACAGGGGCAGAATGAAACACTAATGTATATATTCAAACCTGTGAACAAAGGCCACCCTTGGGAAAGACAAATGTGGCCTTTTTGAAAGGTGGCCTTCATTCAGAGGTCAGTTTGTTCTAAATAATCAGTTTTTCAAAGAATGACCATAATTCACACCATGGTCTTAATTCAGAGGGGGCCACAAAAACAGGTTTGACTGTAGTTTTATGAACTTTACATAACTTTGCTCATGAACAATTAGGGGTAAATTAATCATCAGATAATGACTTTGAATTCCTCCAAATAAGACAAAAAAACAATGCCAGTCGGATAACCCTAAACACAATTTTTTTTTTCTGGCCTTAAACACCTTCTGATTTTAACGAAACAGAGGAACCTCTCTTAGCAAGGTTTGTCAGAAGCATGGGAAATGTTCGAATTAGACAGATTTCTAAATTAGAGAGCAGGGCTCGATAAATCCATTTGTCCACTCGTAATTAAGAGTAAAAATCGACTCAGGACAAGTTAAATTGCTGTAGAACTAGTTAAAATTTTTAGCTGGTAGGATAAGTAGCCTGAAAAAAAAATCTCAAGCCCTGGAAAGGTTTTTGGTTTTTTATAGTTGGACAAAAATGAGTTAATTTTGTGAAAACATAAAAATTTCTATAATTACCCCACAGCATCCACTAATGCTTGGGCAAATAATGTTTCAGATGAATGGACACTCTTAGACCTTTGTCTTAATAATGTAGATACTTCAAGCTCCGTCACGTGAGTGACAGGGAATATTCCTTCCTTTTTACCAGATCTACCATGCCACCAAAAATCATCAATAGGGGCCAGCCCCAGGATGACATCACCTTGAAAATAAATATCCAGTACATATTCCAAGCGCAAACAATATTAATCTAAAAAATCAAATAACTTTGAAATTATGTGATGCATTGCGCAAACCCTTATTTCATAACATCTATAAATGAATCAATTAAGTTCATTTTGCTATGTGGTATATACACATACAAGGAAATATAGTACTTGTCAAAAATTCATACATACAAGTCCCATATCTTAGGACAGAACCATTTTGAAGACTCTGGTGATTATATGAAATAAAAAGTAAACCTTTTCTAAACTCAAGGTCACCATCTTGTTGAGCGGGAAAATTCTCGCTGGCAGCGAACACTTTTTGCCCATTATCCGTTAAAGGTAGAACTAATTTCTCCACAAAGTCTGTTGGGAAGTTCCCTTCCTTTTGATTGTTCCGTCCTTGAAGCCAGTTCTTATCGATAACCTTAGTGACCTTGAAAACTTCACCTTTTGAGAGGCTGACCTCGCCAGCAAGGTCGGTGTAGAAGTCATGAATAGCGCGTACATAGCTACCTACATACCCCTCCGCTTCTGGTCGCATCTGAAATGAAAAATTCAATCAATCAATGATTTCAAATAATTAGCGAAACTTCTTTCAAATTATTGAAATTACGTAATACAATAATTTATGGGCAAAACAGCACCTATCTTGGCATTCAATATGACAGATGCAGTCTCTATCAGTCTTTTATAATTCTGGTTAGTTTTAAATTTGAAACAAAGAAAGAAGGTTATAAGTTTAAATAAACATGTACACATGCAATAGTGCTATGCTGACCTGAATGTCATATGATACAATTATTTTTAAGGATAGGACTTCAGTACCACAAACATGTCATGCCGTTTTTACATCTACGCTTACGTTAATGAAACAATGAAGTAAAAACTTGAAGTGGGTCAGGGCTCGACAAATCTACTCATCCCCTCGCAATTACGAGTAGAAATCCACTCAGGGTGAGTTGAAATTACTGTAGAACTAGTAAGAATTCTAAGCTGGGTATCTTGCGGGATGAGTAGCCTGAGAAAAATTTGTCAGGCCCTGTGGCTCCTTGGAAGACAACAATAATCGCTACTTTGATAACATTGCATTCAAATCCAAACCATACACTGGTTTATATCCAAATATATGTACACAAAATGTTTGTAAGATTGCCATGCTTGGGTCACATGATCACATAATGGAGCACTGGTACTTGAGTTAATTAAGGAGTCCATAATTAATTTCCTCAAATTTATCAATAAAACCTACATTTTCATACACAATGCATAATAAACGCTCAACTATAATGCAAGTCAAGAGCATTGTAAAATCACAATGGGCAAATGTTAACAATGTTTTTATCACAGCTTCCTTTTCTCTTTTGCAGTAATTATGACACAATAGTAAATGCATCCCCAAAATCCATAAAATGAACTCATCCAATGCGCAGTTTGGGACAAGTCTATTACAGATTTTAGGGAATTTTAATATACAAACCTAACATGCATAATATAACTTAACAGGCTACAGCAACTATACCTAATAAACATGATAGACTAATCCATTATTTTATCATGGACAAGTCCATTGTAAATCTCAAGGGATGCATTTTTTTGGTCAGTTTGACACTTTCACAGTAAAAAAAGCAAAACACAGTATATAAACTAGCAGTTCATGAAACAATGACAGCAATGCACTGTTGGGTGTGTATTAACATACAAAACCAAAGGTTTTTGAATGAATGTCAATTATTTTATGTCACCATTGTGACTTAACATAAAGATACAGCTGTGTGATTAATTACTTCACGCGTGAGCCTGTTTCACAAGAACAAAGTTCAATGTATTGATTGGAAAAGAATATTCTACATCCAGCCTCTGTAGTTGATTCATTCAACATTCAATCAAAAGGACTTATTAAGACACAAGTTAGTATACAATAAATCAACTTCTTGATATCAATAAAATTAATGACAATAATAAAAACAAGAGCTCCGCAGAGCCTCTGTCCACTTGTCTGTTTTACATAATTGTATTTAATAAGCAATTTAGACCAAAACTCTAGGTTAAAAAAGGGACATAACTCCAAAAATATTGCTTTAAGAATAATGCCCCTTGTCTTGCAACAGCGACTTGTCATGATAATCAAGTATTCCAAGTGCTGTGTTGATATCTTTGAAAATGTTTGATTACTAGGCCACGTAAAAGTTTTCGCATGACAATGATGATGACGACAATGACAATGCAGCGATTGTAATAGCTCAACTTTTTCTTCAAAAGAGACAAGCTAAAATTGTTTGTTTCTAGTGACCTGACCAACCCTAATTCTTTCCAGTGACCTTAGACTTTTTATTGGGCCCGTACATTTACATTCTTACCTTTTGACTAAAAATCATCTTAACAGTGGTTTTCAAGAATAGAAAAATCGAAAAAAAAATCCTGACTTAATCCTTATTTTTAATGAGCATGTAACCAGTAGCAAACATTTTTTATGCTTAACAATAACATTATTAATCTTAATATTGATAATGAACACCATCCACTTTTAATTTTGATTTTCACATACACACTGCATTTATAGAGGGGAAACCATTCCATACAGAAGAAAATAAGGGCCATGGTGATTATGATAAATAAATATGTGCCATTCCTTCATTTTCCAGCATTTTTTTTTCAGTATCGATTGTGTAAGGTTAAGTATGCAATATTGCATAGTCTAGTTTCACGAAGAAAGGGCACATTGATTTTGACAATGCAGGAGATAAACATTTGTAAAGACACAGCGGTCCAAAGAATTTTGAATCTAGGTAGATAAATCCGTTTACGGTAACCACAAAGAGATTCATCATGGTAGTTGTTGAGCAAACATAAAATGCTCTGATAAATACATTTTTTTGTCAAAGGTATACACAGTCAAACCTGTGAACAAAGGCTACCCTTGGGAAAGACCAAATGTGGTCTTTCTTGACAGGTGGCCTTGATTTGGAGGTCAGTTTGTTCTACATAATCAATGATGTTTTTTTAAGAATACCCTTTATTCACAGGGTGGTCTTTATTCAGAGGTGACTGCAAACACAGGCTTGACTGTATTTAAGAATTTGGTAGTAATAACTTTTGAAATAAGCTAACAACTTTCGTACACTATTGAAACTGATGACCCATGTTTAAAAAATACTACAAGTTGAAGAGAAATTAGTCACCAAATAATGTCAGAAAATTTTAAGCATGTCCATACATGAGAGCAGTTAATTAGGCCAGAAAAAGCCTGTTGTGTTTATGGTTACCTGACAGACTCTAATTCTTAAGCTAACCCTAATTGGAAAAAATGAAGCCTGAAAAAAATGAAGTTTGAAAATTTTGCGGATGAACTGCTCCAGAAAATCAAAATGGCACGTTCGCTGATTGCCGTGAAGTTTGGCAATTGTGAACATGTCTAAGAGAGAAACTTCCTCAAGCCAGTACAAGTTAGTGTGTCCGACTATACAATGTGAATAAATCATTGCTGGTTAAAGCCTTATTCACATATAAGATATGTTTAGAAAAATATCAATCAGTTTTTTGACCAGCCTACCCCAATTTTTTTGGTCCAGTAACCATAAGCATGAATATTTTTTCCCTGGTCTTACAGATAAAATAACTTAGAATATAAGAGTACAACTCGTACAATACAAAGTAAGGATATATATAAAACAGTTTATTTAATTGATTCCTGCGCAGATAACCTATCACAGCAACACAATGAGGAAACTTTAAAGTTCAGATCAGATAAATTGTGTCTTGATAATGCACCAATCAAATTAACACAGTATATTAACACATGTATTGAACTATACAATATTGGCCATGATATCAGATCAATTGTTTATAACGCATAAAACAATCAAATCAAAATTTAACTAACAGTCTAACATGCATTTACAACCTTCTCCGAATAACGGTCACCCTCTGAATAAAAGCTATTTTTTGAAAACCCATCATTGATTATTTAGAACAAACTGACCTCCAAATATAGGCTACCTGTCAATAAAGGCCATGTTTTGTCCTTACAAAGGGTGGCCTTTGTTCACAGGTTTGACTGTATATGAGGCTTCAACTAAGTATCGTATAGACAGTGTGTGAACAGAGCTTTTACTGGTTTTATACAGTAAGAAACTTACTGTAAAAGAATCAAGTCAAACCTTTGTTTAACAAATACGACAATATGGAGTAAAAAATACAGTCATAAAGCACAGTAGACCTTCATTTGAAGGGGTATATGGCATATTATATTGATATACATATATATTTGTATATGCTAAAGAGTGACCATTATACATAAAGTGGCCTTGATTCACAGGTGACCATTAACTTAAGTTTTAACTCACTTTAAACAACAAATTCAGCTACAATCTAGGATAAATGGACTAATAAAATTATAACTAATTACATGAGTATGGCATGTATCATTATTTGACTATATTTAAATCCCCCTTCAGACCACTTTAACAATATATCTACATTTATATCTACTATGTTTTAAGTGAAATTTTGCTATACCCGGTTTTAATACTACCACAAACCTAAATAAAGGTGCAGTACAATGTTTATGAAACTATATGTTAATGATATAATTCCTACGAGAATTACAGTTGTCTACTACAGGATGAAACCTCCTCATAGGTCCTGGATAAGGCATAAAATAATTCTTAGTTTCTGCTAACCTGACTGACTTTTTTTAAGACAACTGTAGGCTTCTTTTCCTTCTCAGTCAATTTTTCCCTTGACCACTATTTTCATTTTCATATATCCCAGGGCTTGACAAATTCACTTGTCTGCTCGTAAATATGAGATATCCACTCAGGACGCGTTGAAATTGCTGTAAAACTAGTTAATATTCTAAGCTGGTTGTCTCATAGGACAAGTTACTTGAGAAAAATTTGTCAAGCCCTGGTACTCCACCTCCAAACAAAACATAATTCAATTGAGAAAACGTTATGCTTACCTACAAACCTTTTATCATTTTTTTTGGGGGGGGGGGCTGTAAGCAGAAACCAAGCACTTAATTTTTGGCCTTACTGTCCTCACGATAATCCACTTGTCTCATGTGAAGCACAAGTGAAATTGATATAAGGCTAGTTAAATTGTATTTAGTGGTCATACAGAAGTATAAGGTTGCAATAAGAAATTAGTAAATTAGAAAATTGGGCGAGTAAAAAGTGAAACTAGGACAACAAAGAGGATCAAATAACTACATGTATCTACTCACTAAATTACTATGTAGTGCTGTGGATGTCCACATGATCACTAGGTTATAATCTATGTATGGATACATAATGCAAATAACAATATATCGAAGTGGAAAAAATAAAACCAAATACCTGATCAAACATTATGCATGCTGAAAAGTTCCCTATAATGAAAATAAACACATACAATACTACATCAAACAATTCACATACAGGAAGATGACACTAGAAAATCTGGAGAGCAAAATTATTTGATAACTAGATAACATTTCAATACATTATCAAGATAACTTAGGGTACCTATGTTCTAAACAAACTCAATTTATATCTGAATTAGATAAGATAAAACAGAGTGTTTACACTGTTATCAATAATCACCCAATTATCAGCAATAGGTCAACTTTCACCACTGACCTCATAATAAAAGTTTAACAAGGTTCAATACTTGCTTAATGGAAACACATTGATTCAGACTGAACTTATTTCAATATTTAGTATTTAGAGAAAGCACTGCCTAGTACAAATACCAGTCTGAAGCGGTTTATATGATGTTCGTATGATGTACTTTGGTGAAATAGGGCACATGAAAATAAACACAATCTGATTGCATTACATAAAACACATACAGCAATAACCTTATTCACATAGATTCATATATCACAAACAATGAACGAAATGTTTTGTGTCAAGTTTGTATCAACAGAAGCAATGTCAATTTTATTGTGTGTCTCATAACATTCAAAAGAACTGCATTGAGCAGACAAATCAAAAAAATGCCCAAGATGAGGTTGGTTAGCTTTTGTCCATACAAAACAGTTAGAACTGCTATTGTATAAGGTTGCATTCAAAGCAAAATGTAAATGACAAATTAATAAATAGCTTGGCATGACAATATTTATCATAATGGTTTCATATTTGCTGATAAACTATATTAAAATTCTACTGCGGTTCAGTGATGTCGTACCGCAGTATGTATCGCCTGACACTGTACTGCAATATACCGGTATATTGTTGCAGCCTTACAATACAAACATACAAATGAACTTTTCTAGTTTATCTATCATTCTGTGATGCAATAATCAAGTCATGTATATAAAAACAGATTGTCCTCCAAATAAAATCCAAGTACATAAACTACTGTATAAATATATATACATATATTTAAACTAATATCACTATTAAAACTAGAGCTCTTCAGAACAACGCCAATGCTTGTCTGTTTTACATATTGGCACTGGGGGCCACATTTGAGATTTCGAATTTAAAGAAATTAAGGTATAAAGAATAACTTTTAATAACACATTCCAAGTTTTGTGTTGATACCTTTGATAGTTTTCAAATCATTCTATTTAATAAGCAATTTTGACAAAAATTTTAAGTTAAAAAGTGGCACAACTCCAAAAATATAGCATCCAGAATAATACCCCTTGTCTTGCAACTGTGCCTTGTCATGATAACTAAGTACTCAGATTGATGAAATCTTAAGAAGTGTTTGAGTAATGGGCTACATTAAAGTTTTTGCATGATGATGACAACAGCTATCCAACAGCTATCCAACCCAGCTATCATGATAGCAGAATGATTTTTTCTTCAAAACAGACAAAATAAGCTAGATGAAGACCTAACAATCTTTACATTTGCTTGCAAAATCTAGTTCATAGTGATAAAATAATTTATACCATCAGTCATGTATGTGACAAGATTTCTGAACAATAATTACAGTCATTTTCAAAGTAAAGAGAAAAAGAAACTAATATTCTTCTAGGGTAATAAACAAACAATAGGTATTTTGAATACAGTAATATATATTTCAATAAGTTAAACACTAGCAATAGTTTCCATAGAGTTCAACAAATGGGCAATTACTGCCCCAACAAACTTTAATCATTAACTGCAAGGCAGAAGCTTTAGGCATAAAGTCTGAGTAAGAGATCTAATTTTCTGTACCAAAGCACTAATAGTAATTTCCAGTATCAGGCGGGGCTTAAATCCAAAAGAATCCAAAAGACAAAATTATTCAGTAAACAGCTTATGCAATCTCACACTTTAAATACCATTCTAATGGCACATAGTCATTTGCCTCAGAGGCAATTGCAATTTGAAGTAACAACAAAGCAAAAGAAATAAGTAGGGTAGACTGGAATCCAAATTCTAATTGGCTCATTTAATCATATTCTATATACATGTGTATTAATATGTTTAATTAATACAACATCAAAACATTCATACATATCTGTTTCCAAGTTAACAAACCCATGGTGTTATTATTCAACACAATATCACAATTATTTCATTGACAGACTTTCAACCAAATTGAATAATAAATGAAGTCCCGTGAAGTCGCTCAGCGAGAAAATCTAACTGCCCACTTAGGAATATTAGTGCGATTCATAAGTAACAATAAATGAACGCCAGTTAAAACAAAACGAAAATTTTGAACGTTAAAATTGCATGATATTTTAATATAGTTGCGTTGGTTATCGCTTTGTCCAATTGCAAATTACCTTAATTATCGTCTTATTTGTATTGTTGTGAACGTCAAGTCCATTTTAACCGGAAGTTGTTTTCAGTTGCTTACAACATGAAGCATTAGTTCACTTTTAACTTATATTACGAAGATACGAATGGGATATTAGATAAAAATATTTCAGTTAGATAACAAAAATGTTTTCTTTCGGTGCTCAAGATGACCTGAACTAATTAACTTTTGTACAAGTATTTATTTTTAATGATAGAAGCGGCTTGAATAATGATCGTGTAAAACAAGAAACGAAGAATGGAGAGTTGCAATTAAAATGTTGTTAGTGTCATTGTCATCGAGTTAACCGTTCAAAATGGGCTCTATAATTAAAAACCAAATTCTCAAGCATTTATCCAAGTAAGTATTTTGAATGATTTCCTCCTTGACTTGGGTCGTGTATGTTCATTTTGCACACCCCAATCCTCTTGACTGCATCATTTTGTTTGTAGGCGTGTTGGCCTCTTCCAATAGCCTTCCCTCTTAAGCGAAGTTTTTGAATGTCCTCCTAAACTGCTAAGGGTCCTGGGTTCAATTCCCTCAGGTATACTTACCTGACATTTGGCGAGGCAAAGTTAAATTTCTTTCTAACCAAATGAAAATTTGTCTGATTGAATATATTACTGTATGAATAAGTGATAAATGCTGTAAATCGTGTCTGACTGCCAGACTACTCGCTGAAGAGTTATTGGACCTGCTTGAAATTTGCCTGACATGTTCGATGGTCTGGCATCTTTTGGGAAGCCTAGTGTAGCTGTTCAAAGTCAAACTTAGATGAGCTATCCACTCGACTAATCAATATTGCAACCAATCAAAAAATGTTTCTCACATCCAAAAAATAACAATGCGATTGGGGATATATACAGCCAAATTCATTATAACAAGTACATAATGGTAATGAGCATTTTCAGTTGGAATTTGCAGTCCATAACCTAAAGAATTAGAATAGATAATAGTTATAGACCTCTTGACAACATCTCGAGTTGTTTGCAGGATTTCTACATACTCCAGTGCCTTAAAAGTTCTATAAAACAATGCATCCATTTAAGGAAATTAATTAATTTTATGCAATTATAACTTCAAGAAATGTTGTAATGACTTCATGTGGCTTGCACCTAGTTACAATAAATGATGTCTGAGCTATTCTTGTCAATACTGATAACTGTGCATCTAGACATTAAACATGGTGCAATCATCAGCTGGAATCATTTTTACATTTTTGATGGTGAAGTTATGCTATTTGTTCTAGTATTATCCAGAATTGTACATACTTTTAGTTGTTCCCATAAAAATCTTGACCAGAAACTGATTGATTAATGATTCCACTCCTACTTTTGCACTCAAACTCATGTACATTGATTTCTGATATATGTTTTTTTCAGGTTTACAAAAAATCTCTCTCCTGACAAGATTAACATCAGTACATTAAAGGGAGAGGGAGAGTTATCTAACTTGGAGTTAGATGAAAATGTCTTGATGGATCTCTTGGACCTTCCTACATGGATGAAACTCACCAAAGCTGTCTGTAGTAAAGTTTCAGTCAAGGTCTGTTCAATCATTCATCAGTTCAATTAGGCCTACAAAAAGAAAAGGTTTGTTTCCGGTTACATGCCTAAAAAAATATGGGTCGGTATGTAGGGATTTAGCTTAATTTTATTTATTTTTTTTACATATATCAGCAATACAGAATGGGAATGTGTGCACCATAATATTAATGAGTTGTGAAAATTGCAATATAGCACTAAGATTTGGATGCCGTAAAAACTTCTGAGTTAGCAGATAAAATATTGTGTCGGTCGGGTAACCGGAAACAAACCTTTTTTTTAGGCCTTAGTTATGATTATGTAAATATTAAAAATGATAAAAAAAATGTATATAGCCAAATTAAAACCAATGAAATCACGTCTGAAAATCACCTCATATAATTCAATTTGTGTTAAAGTATTTCATGCATGTATAAATCAAGTCTAGAGTACTTCCTGTTTATGTCAATCTTGTTTGTGCAATTGTCATTCAAACAATTGTATTTGATAAAAATAATTCATGATAAATGCATTGTTCCATGCTATTAATCAAAGTATATTTCTACATTTTATAAACATCAGTACCAAATATCTTTCAGGTACAATGGACAAAACTTAAATCACAACCACTTTGCTTGGTAGGTACAAGATTAAATATTATTTTACCTGTCAAGGTTTTACTTAAATATGTATTCACTTTGGGTTATATTGAAAACCTGTTTATCAGAAAGGACTGAGCATCATTCCGAATTAAAGATAGCAGACTTGAAGTTGGCTTTTCAGATCATGGCTTTTTTTTCTTTAGCAAGGACCATTTATAGGCATCTTCCCCTCAGGAAAAATCCTTAAATTCATGCAGATTTCCCCTAAACTTCAGTTTGCATCAAGTTTTTTCTTCCCATTTTGCAAAAATACTGTGTTATTTTTTCCCCAAATTTAAGAAAGGCCCCTTCCCCTGCCTCTGAAAAAAGCCCTGCAGATTAAAATTTCCTTTTTTGAACAAAAATGTGGAACTAAGCTTTTAATAAAGAAAATGTATAAGTGCCTTAAATGTCTCAAGAGATGGGTCAATTACTAGCCCCTCATCACTGTGAGTTCAAATCTCACCTAGGACCAGAAAAAAATCACATGCAAGGAAGCTTAATGTAGGTTGATGGTTCAAGTGTACACCTTGGGTCTTTCTCCTCTGAAAAGCTGGAAAAGTGACCAAAGACCATGCTGTTGGCATGATGTTAAAAATTGAAAAATAAATATAATAGAATGACTTAGAGGAGGTAATCTAACTGCTATAAATTTGTTTGTATTTAATTAAAATTTATTGTATTGTAGTATTTGGATGAAGTTGTTTTAGAAATTCAGACATGTGCTGAGCCTCGTCCACCTAATAATGTTATGGAAACTGATAACAGGTGAATATTAATTGTAATTAATTGAGATTTGATCTGAATGAATAATAACTGCTGACATAGAATACAGCTGTGCAGCTGATTTTTATTTGCGTATTTCCTTTGTGAATACTTTTTCAGATAAATAAGTTTAAGCTTTAGTGAAAATGGCAAAATGATTGAATTATTGTTCTTGGTATTTTGTTTGAAAAACAACAATTTCTCATCACATTTTGCTTGAGTCAATTACCTATTGTATATGGGAAATGACTTTCTTAAGTGTAAATTAGTTCCTGTCTAAATAGAATTATTTTATATTACAGGTCAGAGGGAAGTTACGGTTTTGTAGATAAGGTTATTGATGGAATCTATGTACATATTAATTCTGTGTCAGTACAATTCTTGTCTGATAAATTCCATGCAAGTTTACAGGTATGTAAAAATTTTAACAGATTATTTTTGTGTGAATATTTCTCTGGAATCTACCTGAATTTACTTTGTCTTGCCATAAAAATTCCTACTACTGTAAGTGTCATAATGTACTCCCCATTAATTTGTGCGTCAGGGACAAAAGAATTGTCCCATGGATTTGGAATTTCTTCATGGTCATCACCATTTTGTAGGGATGGGTCTTAATTCCTGAACGTTCAGTAAAATAATGGATTGTATTTTTTTTCAGCTGTCTAGAGTTAAAGTCCAAAGCTTGTCACCATTATGGTCTACAGTCACAGACCTCAGACAAACAAGAATAAGAAGTGAAGCCACAGATGAGATTCTTTTGTTCAAGGTTTCTTTGTTCGTTATTTTATAAAATTCTCGTATATTGTTAAACCTGTGAGTTAAGTTGTTGCTTTATAAGTAATGATTATTAAGGTATGAATTACAAAGTGCAGGCGTTGAATTCGAACAGTTAGTTTCCATTTGATAATATTAGTTTAGATTGATTTATTGCTGCCAAACTTGGACTATAGCGACTTCTTCTGGAGGCTTAGCTTTAGATTGTATGCGGGTATTTTGGGGTCAAGGTTACTTGTGCTAAAATTAGGAAAATATTTCCTGCTCTGTAATCTGTAGAAAGCTTGGGTTTAACCACATTTCTTGTCTACAATATATTCTTAGTTGTAATCAAAAGACAAGTTTAAGTGCTTGAATATGGACTAAACACATGTTGTTAAATGAAAACGTCAAGTTTACGAACTAGTTTTTTGTATTCCCAGGAAGTTGATTGGCAGACAACACGTATTGAAGCTAATGCTCGTGAGGGAGACAACTCTTTACCAACCACACCTTTACGTTTGATTGCGAACCAGTCGAAAATTAGAATTGTGCTCAAGAAAAGATTAAGTGGTATGTTAGAATGAGTGATCAGTGTTGATATTAATGTTTTGGCCTTTATACAGGGAGCTTCTATGGTTGAGTGGTTACAGTCTCTGACTTGTAATAACTAGCCCCTCACTGCTATTGGTTTGAATCCTTCCTGTGGCCAAATATCGCTAGAAGCTGTCCAGCTAGTTTATGGAAGGTTGGTGGATCTACCCAGGTGTAAGCACGAGGTCTTTCTTCAGGGTAAAAACTGGAAAGTCACCAAATGACCCTGGCTGTTGGTGCGACATTAAATTCCAGTAAAAAAAACACATATCAAAATGTTTAAGGTAGAGCTCCATTAACATAAGAAATAAACTTGTTGTAACCAAGTTATTTTCAAGTGGACTGGTCATGTATTTTGCTTAAAATATCTAAAGATATATCCTTTTAAAAAGTTAAGTAAACAATAAACATTGACTCTTTGACTTATGAAATTTATTTCTGATTGGAATATTTATGCATTGGAATCCCACCCAGACCCAGACAAATTTTGCATATGAAGAATCTGCCCGGCTAGCTTTTGAAGGTCGGTGGTACTCAACCACTGGAGCTGGAAAACTTAAGGGCGACTATGGCTGTATCCCAGTGTTATCTTTTTTATATTTGTTTCAGATTGTAGTTTGATCTCTTCTCGTATAATATTTCTCCTGGACGACTTGCTGTGGGTTCTCACTGATACACAACTCAAGTCAGCCATATTGTATGCCAACTCGTTAAGTGACATGATACAAAAGTCTACGGAACAAAGCAAACAACTTGCTGCTGAAAAATTACAGGTGAGGCCAGCCTTAAAAATTGTTGGTTTGCAGTTACCTGACTGTCACATTAAAAATCATACAACCCAAAAATTATACAGTCAAACCTGTGAACAAAGGTCGCCCTTGGGAAAGACAAAATGTGGCCTTATTTGACAGGTGTCCTTTATTCAAAGGTCAGTTTGCAGGGCTCTCGATCTCCCGAATTTTCCCCCACCTCTGGAATATACTTTTTTCCCCTATTGTTTGGTAAAAAATCCCCCACCTATTATATTATTTAGGCTTTTGAAATTCCCCTTTAACTGAAAATAATGCGAAATTCCTCCCTTCTCAGGGCCCCGGCCTAGTGGCAAAAAGAGAGAGAGAAAGCCCTGGATTGTTCTAAATAGCCAATGATGGTTTTTCAAAGAATGGCCTTTATTCACAGGGTGGTCTTTATTCAGAGGTGACCGCAAACACAGGTTAGACTGTATTTGTGAATTTTGCCTTAAAATTTTCTTTCTGTGTGACACGCTTTCCATTTTCAGTACAAGCATGTAACATTTAAAGATATAATTTTGTATACTCTGATTTTTTTTGTGTAGAAACAAGGTAACCAGTCTAGTGGTGCTGATCAGTTTGTGCTTCAACAACAACAGCAACAACGAAAACAAGGTCAGGAAGCGAAGTACTTCCAGCGCTTTGATGTGTTAACTACGTCCTACCATCTGATCACTAGTAGAATAGATCTACATCTATGTGACGATTCACCCACTGAGAAAGGTGTGTAAGGGTTTATGTCTGCCGAAATCAGTATTTAACAGGGGTGCAGAAATGAACTGGAAGCCGGGAAATTCAACAGGCTTTTTGAGCAATCTCATCGGCTAGTTTTTCCCCACAAGGGGAATTGCCCCTTAGCCCCCTACGGGGGGGGGGGGACCCTTAGAACCTCCTTTTACTACAAGTAGCTTTCTGGTTACATGAAAACATTTCTACACCCTTGAATTAATGCTCAATACAAAATTAAATACAGTAGAGCATGGTTATCCACCATTCACTTTACTTGAGTTCACTACAACTGTGTTCTACTGTACTTGTTATATTAATCCAGGTATTAAATTTTTCAATAATTCATTAGTAAAATGGCCGTTGATATTTGTTAAAAAATATGATAATTTAACAAGATTCAGCTATTCCAACCTGAAAATTGAGGAGAAATCTATTAATGTGTCTGTGCATCTTGTCTGTCTTTCACAATTTTTTCTTCGCTTCATATTTTTTGCCTTTTGTAGTTATTATCACAGCGTAATAATTTCGCAAGTTTCTTCCACATTGACAAAATATTGGGTGATGCAGTTTACATTTATTTTTATACAAAGATCATGTTGCTTAGAATTGTGTCAATTTTTGGTCATATTGTTGATGACTTTTTCAGACTCCAGTCCGAAGCATAATCCAAAGATAAATGGTGGGGCGATGCAGATTACTTTTTACAAAGTTTCTGTAGATTATTATCCATTTCACTATGCAGGTATGTTATCTTCACACCATTTTACAGTTGCTAGCATATGAAAACTGCTTTTTATCAATCCTTTGGTTAGCAGGGATGTAGAATTGAGCCAGAAAAATCAACCAGATATTTGAGCATTCTCACCATCTACTTTTCCCCACATGGGGTGTTGCCCCTTTGCCCACTAATTGGGGAGCCCTCAAACCTCCCTTTCTACTTTTAGAACCCTGCCGGCTACATGAAAACATTTCTACACCCCCGGGTTAGTCTAAAATTTGCCGATTGAAGCTTTTTTGATTTTAGTTGCTAGTTTTCAGTATTCAAAGTAATTTTTTGATGCTAACAAGTCTTAAAGTAATTCATTTAAATAACTTGTATGATCATAATGTCATTATAATTGTATATGTTTTAATTTTATCAATCACATATCAATACATCATCTAAGGTGAACCATATTTGAGGGAAAAAAAGCTTTGAGGCATTATTTTTACTTATCCATATGTGGTTATTCAGTAAAGATGTTTTATTGAAGATCAGTGTGTATGGAAATATTATTGAGTTTACAAGTATAAAATTAAATGGCAGATCTTTGTGTTGGAGTTGACTATTTATCTGTGTCCTCTTTGATTTCACACACTACTTGTCTCTTATAATTATAGATAATACAGTTTTATATGCACAGTGTAACCTCTGAATACTGGACCCTGTCCACACCGGGTCAAAAGTCCAGTTTTCAGAGAGTTCCGGTATTTAGAGAGTCCAGTATTCAAAGGTTACACTGTTTATTGTATTTACAGTAAAACATCAATCATGAGACCACCTTTGGGAGCCGAAAAATCAGTTGTAATAATGAGGTGGTCTCATAATCAAGTTGAATTATTGGGGAGTTAACGAAAGCCAGTCAGAAAATAAGCAGTCTTTATAACAAGGCAGGGTTTCTGCTGCCATTTGTGAAACTGGCGAAAAAAAATCTGCAAGTGGTGAAAAAAAATCAAATTAAGCATACTTTTTTGTATTTCAGACCGTCCCCTCTGTGCATGTAGCAGAAAAAATTTAATGTCCTGTGGAAACCCTTAAAAGTTGTTGTAATATTGAAATGGTTTTTGCTATTTTAGGTTTTACTGTATATACCACTTGTTATCTACAGTCCTGGCTTATTAATATTACATAACTATGTACTTAATGCTTTTTCTATTACTCAACTGCTATACAGTAAAATCTTATTATCTCGAGGAGTCATCAGAACAGACTAAATGCTCGCTTTAAACATGATGCTCGTAATAAGGAGGTTTTACTGTATTTGTACCCAGTCAGATTATCTCCCTTGTTTATGACAGAACATTTTTCACTGTATGCAGTTTATGTAATAGTATGAACTTCCGTTATTGTTTCATTAGAACATTTCATAAAATTCACTGATATTACACTATTAATTACCTAGGCTTGTAAAAATATGTCTTGGCTTGTGGTTTTATATAATTCCTGGAAATAATTTGACTTTATATGTCTTCTGAGTTCAGCTAATGAAAACTTCACATACGTGAACAAAATACCCGGAACTGCAATAAGATTTGTTAAATATTGAACTTTATCTTTTTTGTTATACTAGTACAAATGTACATGTATTTTTTAATCACATCAACATCGTCGTAACAAACTGCTTCAGCTTTCTGTGTATCTAACTTTTCTGAACTTTGACATACATTTTCGATATTCTATTTTTTTTCTTTTGAAATATTGAGAAATCATACCTTTAACATAATTTTATGCCTGGCAGTTTTTTTCATTTTGCAGATGTAGCTACGTATTGTTTCACTCGTGTATTCTTTTTCTTGAAAATTTTGGTGAATTATATCGCTTGGAATCAGCAGATATTTTTATTTTATGATCATTTTGACTAATTTTATTCACTATTCATTAGATATGGATTTGATAATGACAAGTGGTAAGTTGCATGTTGGATGGTGTTTTTGTAAGATCTGTAACATTGTCAGAATCACTCGGTTGAAATGTACGGTATGTGAGGTGCGCAATATTTCATACGCAGTAAACACAACTACACAGAAACATTTACCACAAACTGTAAATCTTAACAAATTACGTTCAATAAAACCTTGCTTAGTTACCGCTTCAATATTTAGACCACCTCATTATTACAACCACTTACTTTCTGACCAGTACTCCATGTTTTTTTCTGTATTACTTCTGATTTTTGTGGTCCAGGAGGTGGTCTTAATGTTGAGGTAGTGCTGTAGAATAGTCACTGATGTTTAAATTGATCATCGAATTAAGATTTCTTAAAATCTTTGACACAATAAATATGTCATTGAAAAAAAGCACCAGTGCTTTACCTAATGTGTTTAAGAGTTAATTATCAACCGTTAATACAGTATAACCCTTGAAAACTGGACTTTCTGAAAATTGGACCTTTTTTCAAGTCCCATTTTTTTCTTTTGGCCCAGTCCAGAAAGGGTCTGGTTTACAGGGGTTTCCAGCATATTGTAGCTAGTGTCTTACCAATTTTCTATATTCTAGAACCAGGGGTGTGTTTCTTTATGGATTTTAATGAATATAGGAGTGATTTGATTGTGAAACATAGGGGGCAGATATTTGCCTCAAATGCTTTTCGAGAAAATGTTAATGCTCGTTATTGGTCAATTATTTAATTTTTAGAATGCTTTTTTAGTCATATTCTGCTCATATTACAAAAAAATTCCTTTTCAACTGATCAGCAACCAATCACATCCCTGGCTGGAAGTCTTTGAAGATTTTCCTGAATTACACGTTACATGTTTAGGTGTTCAAACTGCATTGATACAATAGCATGGTTAAAAGTTTTCCGGAATTTTCTGGAACCTCTGGTTTTTCCCAGTTGCGGACCTTACTTGTTTTTATTGTCCCTGCAGTTTTCAGTAAGATTTCCGACTTTATGAAAATGTTCAACTTTCACCCACACAATAGTAAACTTTGTTTGATTTTAATTTGATTAATCATTAAACCATGTGTGTCCTTTCATTCATAAATGATGACAAATAGTTCTGAGTTGTCCTTGACCCCTCCAGAGATGTTAGGCCTTGATTTTGTGACTGGTTCTTTTCTGTATGTTTCGTGTGAATGTTGATTTTACAGTCCTTGTCTGTAAATACATCTACATGTCTTCTTTTATATTATTGTTATTTATGTTAAAGATCTATGTACTGAATTATTGGTTCATTTTTGTGCATGGAACTGTAATAAGTTCAGGATATATTGTATATGTATGTTGGTATGTCTTACTGTAGTTTAATGTATACAGTCTGTTTGATTTTACTCAGTGTGTGTGTGTATGAAAATTAAGTGTTTTTTTTGTTGATTTTGCCCCAACTCTTATTTTCTCGTTTATGTGTGAGTTCATAAAAAGGGGGGGTCGTTATTACCAGGGAGTTGTTAAAAAAACTTGATCTTTTAAAAGCATCAGCCAGTGTTTTCTTTTTCAGATCAGTCTAATTTATTTTAGTCTTCAAATTATATGTGCACACTACCACTGACCATTATCCTATATTTTTATAGAGAAATAAACTCATAAATATTCATATAACACTATTATGTGACAATATTCACTTGGAGGGTTCTTTCACGCTCAAGTATTAATTAAATTTCAACTGATCATTTTCTCAACATCACAGCACTTCATAACAGCTATTATTTCTGATGGTCGAGGGCATGTTAATGATTTTTTGTATGATTGTCATTGAGTTTCTTTGTATACAATGTGCTATATTTTAAAACCACCAGCTAGCATTGATTTACGCCAGTGGTCCAGTAGTTAGTGCGCTGGACTTGTAACCCAGAGATCCAGGTTTGAATCCTGGTAGCGACGGGTCATACCCTTCTATGAAAATTTGACAAAAATTTTGATTTTCCTCCGTATGTTGAGAAGTTGCCAGCTCCTTGTGGAAGGGTAAGTTAGTACTGGTTATTATACAGGCCAGGAAAACTAGTTAGGTGAACCAGTTGTCGTTTATAACTGAAAAATTGTTGAAAAACTGTGTTAAACCACAGTGACAATAAGTCACATAAAAACAAAACAAAACATTAATGCAGTAATACCTTGATAACTCGACCACCTTCGGGAGCCGAAAAATTGGGTGTAATATTGAGGTGGTCTCATAGCCATGTTGAATTATAAGGGAGTTATTGAAAGCCGGTCCAAAAATAAATGGTGATTATGTCAAGGTGGTTGTAATATTGAGGTGTTTGCTATTTGAGGTTCTACTATTTGTACGTTATTGTCTATATTCTGGATGTTTGATTTCATTATTTTAGGTGTTTTATTCGCATTGGGTCAGTGTATGTCATGAGTTACTGCCATTTATTCATCGAATGCTTATATTTTGATGTTTGGAAGAAAATATTTTGTATTGTCATATTTCATGTATTTCTATCAGTTGGCTAAATATAAACTATCATCAAAGCTGTGCTAATTACTATTTTTAATAATCATATTTTAACAAATTAGTTTTATTTCTTATGTTATGATATTATTTTTTGGTGTATGTCAACTTGGTTGTCATGGTAACTATACAGTACATAAATATCAAGATATTGATAATCATATATGATACGTTTGTATATTTACATGTGTGCAAAATTTATTTCAGGTGGTGAGAGGAAGAACTGGTATAGATATTCAGACAATCAGGGCTCAAGAAATTCATGGGTTCAGGAACTTTTTAAGGATTTTCGCTCAGAAGCAAAAAAAGCTCGCGAAACCTGTTCGTTTCCTTCCCCGTCTCAATCACCTTCTCGTAATGCAGCGAAACCTTCAAAGCCGGGTCAGCAGTCACTACCTCGTCAGGGGGTCAAAGGTCAAGGTCAATCAAATGGGTCATGTTCAGGTCAAGGTCAATCTAAACAGAAGGTTTCAAAGCTTTTAGAAAGCTGTATGGTTCTTCGAATTGAAGAGTTTATCATATACAGGATCTCAACAGCTGACAATAAAAGAGGGGCGCCACAGAAGTTCTTCAGCTCGGACAAAAAAGCCCTTCACCTGCCATCAGATATGTCCATGGTTCATATTGAATACACAGACTATTTCTTCACTGAAGGGATTGACTATCCAGGTAATCTTTTACTTATGTATGATTTTCATAATTTTAACGAGAGTAAAGTTGGAACTCTTGTTTTTCATCGTATTAAACCAAGTACATTTCTTTCTATCACTGTTCTGAATCTAGCACATCTCATTCTATCACTGTACTGAATATAGCACTAACAATGTACTCACTTTTTTCAGTTCCACATGCCAACATGTATGTACTGATAAATCCAGTTAGGTTACATATAGATTACTTGACAGTTTTGTGGGCAAACTACTTCTCCCTCAACCTTGCTCAGATGGTGGTAAGTGTTGATATATATATCCGTATGTAAAATATATAAATAATTATATATCAGTAATATACATTCCTGCTGTATTGAACCCTTTGCCGCATTTCAACGCATCTGAAGCAGACGACTTTTGAAAACATTGTTGCAAAAGCAGCCAATGTTTTCCACTCTGATGGAGAGAAATAACCCAATTTTTAAAAATAAATTGGTGTTTTGCATATTAGCTTTGAATTTGGTGGAGACCAAAGTATGCTTACGAGACAAAGGGTTAATATTCCACAAATGTCAATCAGTCTTAAAATACAGTTATTTCATTGGTCATTTTATTAACATTTTTCAGAACCAACCAACTGATCAAATACTTAGGACTGTTCCCTTGACTTAATATCCTGAGACTCTTAAAAATAAAAAAAGATTACCCTGTAGCTTTGGATTTTGCCATTTTAAACTTTCAGTTCAGCACCAGTAAATTAGGTCAAGATTTTTTTCTGGCCTAAAAATAACAAATATCAAAAATTCTGTAGTTTAAAATTAAGGAAGAGATATTATCTCCTGCATGTATGTAATATTTGGGCATAAGTTTTTTAAGTCAGTAGGTGATGTTAACTAATTCTTTCGTTTTGGTGAAGGAATGACATTCAATGAGGGCTTATTCATTAAAGCTACCTGAACGCGTTGGTAAATTCTTCTACGCTTGATAATGTAATGTAAGTCACGTATTTTTTTTCTATTACTGGGATTAACGCCATTTTTTCAACAGTTTTTCAGTTATATACCTAACCAGTTTTCCTGGACTGTATATTAACCAGTATCAACTTACCCTTCCACTAGGAGCCATCTACTTCTCCATTATATGGAGGAAAATCAACATTTTTTTCAAATTTTATGGAAGGGTATGACCTGCTGCATCCGGAATTCGAACCCAAAGTGCCGCTTTACAAGTTCAGCACACTAACCACTGGACCCTGGTCGTGGCTAAGTCAAATATTATATATTTGTGCATTCACATGTTTCAGGAAAGTCAAGGTGAGATCGAGACAAAACTGGAACACGTAGATGTAAAACTTGAGGCGTTAATGCCCAGAGTAAGTGAACAGGCTATTATTCTTTCATAAATTCATTTATAAAGACAAACCTGTGAACAAAGACCATCCTTGGGAAGGACAATATGTGACCTTTATTGACAGATGGCCTTTATTTGGAGGTCAGTTTGTTCGGAATAATCAATGACGTTTTTTCAAAGAATGTTGTTTATTCACAGGTTGGTCTTTATTCGGACTTTTAGGGTCCCTTCTGTTTAGAAGAAAAAGTTGAGCTATTATGATGGCTGCTGCATCATCATCATCGTTGCCATTGTCATCATTGTCATGCAAAAACTAAAATGTAGCCCTTTACGCAAATGATATCAACACATCACTTGAACTACTTGATTATCATGACAAGGCACAGCTGCAAGACAAGGGGCATTATTCTGAAAGCTATATTTTCAGAGTCATGCCCCTTTTTTAACTTAGAATTTTTATCAAAATTGCTTACCGGTATTATATAGAATGATGTAAAACAGAGAAGCAATTGGCACCACTCTGCAGCGCTCTTGTTTTTTAAAAAGTTTCAACTCTAAAATGAAGTTTTACATGATTGGATAAGTTATTTAATCCTCTTTAATGTTCAGGGCTCTCTCTCTCTCTTTTGGGGGACTGGGGGCAGGGCTCTGAGAGGGGGAATTTTGCATCATTTTCAGTTCAGGGGAATTTCAATAGCCTTATTAATATAATGGGTGGGGGAATTTTTACCAAGAATAGTGTAAAAAAGTATATTCCAGAGGTGGGGGAATGGGGCCCAATTTCGGCCCCAAATTTGGGAGATCAAGAGCCCTGATGTTAGTGTAATCACACCTCAGAAATGTACATTTTTTTTAAATCTTTTTTTATAAATCTCTTCTGAGTTGTTATGTATGACAGTATCAAGTACCAGGTCATTTTCTTGTCTTTATTGTGCCCAGAAAGAATTGCTCGTATATAGAAGAAAATCCTCATAGTTTTTAACTCCACAGTTGATTTATACCCAATACATGTAGTTATTCCACATGGTTAAAAGTTTTCCAGAGTTTTCCAGAACCTCCGGTTTTTCCTTGGTCTGGACCTTATTGGTTGTGATTGTTTCTGCGGCTCTGAAGTTAAGATTTCTGTTTTTTTTTAAATTTTTCAACTTTCACCCATGATTCCGTGTTACTTAATTTTTTACGTTTGATTACAGATCGTAGTATCTGCAGAGGAGAAAGTCGAAAACCAACCAGATCGACCTGAATCTCTGCAGATACAGTTCTCCAAGATAACAGCTTCCAATACTCACGTTGAGGACCGCTTCCAGATGTCCCAACTTCGTGCAATTCTTGACAATTATGATAAATGTGATATGTTTAAATCTTGCGAATTCCCGAATGATGCAAACAAAGTGACCTCCATTCCTAAGATCTTCCATGATTTTGCTGATTCTAATTTAAACCCATATCTTACCGATTACGCGTTTGACCTCGTTACTGGCAAATTGCCCGATGGAATGAAGGAATCAGACTTTGGGCAAGATGCAATTAAAATGCTTCTACGGACAAATACTCTAAAACGAGATATGCGTTGTGATGTGTGGACAATGTGCATTGATCAAGTCTGGGTAGAGTTTCTGGGGGCGCCAACTAGTGGTACGCGACCGATACCTTTCATTGAATCCTTTCCACTGATTTTATGGGCCTGTGAGCCGTCTTTAGTACCCAGTGAAGCAGTGTTTCCTAGTGACAGTAAAGACAAAAGCATCGCTAATGGAGATGAACATATTGAGGAAGAAAAAGCAAGGAGAAAAACAAGGAAACTTCTGAAGGATTATTACTCTACTGAAAGTGAAGACAGTAGCTATACTGATTCTGGCCGAGATGAAAAGGGTCGTGTAGAAAGTTCTGAACTTTCAAATTCCTGTGATAAAACTGATGTGCAATATACTTCGATGAAAATAGCGGATTTTAGTGTGCTTGCCAAAATAGGTGGGAAGATAAGAGCTCAGTTGAGTAACCCACAATATTTATTTCTAATGAGGCTAATTGAGTCTGTTTCGAACTTTCAAGCCCAGTTGAATGCAGATGTAGAAGATTATCGTAAAGGAAGTAGTAAGCCTGATGCTGAATCATTTTCAATGCCTCTTATAATACCAGATATTGAGTTTGCCATGGTCTGTCCTTACATAGCAGAGTTACTTCCCTTTACAAATCCGGTTGATATTTTGTCCTCTCCTCATTCCGGGAGTCTAGATGGGAGAGGGGACACAGATATAAGTGATGTACAAGGGGAGATAATTGGGGCTGGATCCAGAGATCTAATTGATCAACAAGATCAGATGTTGACAGTCTCTAACTCTCAAAATGGTGAGCTGTATTTAATTAAAATCTTCTAATACATTTTTTCACTCTAATTACTAACAAAAAATGTCAATTATTAGTAACCAAGAGCTGTTGCCTTGGTTACTGCTCCACCATTTTTTTTTATTTAGCTAAAAATTACTTAACTTGATAAGGAAGATGCGTGATAGTTTTCGCTTAAATGAATAATAAATATTGCTTAACTAATTATTTTTACTTGTATCAAAAATAATGATTGTTCAAATGATAGATTTTACTTGTGTCAAAATAATTATTGTTTAAACAAGATGCTTGTTATCGAAGCTTGATCAGGCCTTAATACAAAAAGGTTTGTTTCCGGTTACCCGACCGGCCTAATATTTTATCTGCCAACTTATTAGTTTTTATGGCATCCAAATTGTAGTACTTTCTTGTAATTTTCACAACTCATCAATGTTAGGTGCACATATTCCCATACAGTATTGCCAATATATGTGAAAAATATAAAATAAAAAATCCCTACCTACCGACCCATATTTTTTGGGCATGTAACCAGAAACAAACCTTTGTTTTTAAGCCTTAAATCTAAAGCACAGACTAAAACAATGAACCTTCATATTCACCTCATATTTGTGTTTTGTATACTTCAGGTCCCTGTATTGAAATTAGTGGAAACTCTTTACAACCTGAAAGTCAACTATCTCATTCACAGAGTGACTCTAAAATATTGCGTCATGTTCAAAATGTAGACAGCGTTCACAGACCTCAGAAAGGTATTGTGTTGGTTATCAATTTTTGAAAAAAAAATGTGACATAGTATCCTCAGTCATGATACGTTTGTACATCTATTTAGCACCAAAGGACATTACATAAAAAGTGATATGATTTATTTGAATATACAGTCAAATCTGTGTTTACAGTCACCTCCAAATAAAGTCCACCCTGTGAATATAGGCCATTCTTTGAAAAACTGTCAGTAATTATTTAGAACGAACTGACCTCTGAATAAAGGCCACCTGTCAATAAATTTTGTATTTGTCTTTCCCAATGATACTGATAGCCTTTGTATGATTGCTTGGCCTTTTTCAGGTCTTAGAAATGATTCACAATCAACTGAAGATATAACCGTACCTGTAAGTGGTAATCTTGAGACTGTACAAAACGTCCCGTACACTGCCAGCGATTCCGGGCTCTCCTCGCTAGATTCTAGTGGCGTAGGTAACAGGTCAAGGTCAGGTAGCAAGTTGACCCCGACAGCCATGAAAAAATCATTCACGTCTGGTGTGTCAAACATATCAAACTTAATGGGTAAAATCAAGAATAAGCTTGATCCTGATGATATAGATGACTGTGATAGGTACGTAACCATGGTAATGCGGAATTGTGTTCTTTCACATTTCTCAATTTTGTTACAGTTACACGGTAATAACATAATTTCAGATGCTTGTAACAATGCTTTGTCCCATCTTTTTAACCTAAAAAAAAACGTAGTTCGGATTAATCATCAAATGTTTCATTGACGTGATTTTGAATACTTTCTAACTAATGAATGATTGTCATTTGGTATTTGCGGAATGAGGTAAGAATCTTTTATGTTATGTTCACTCTTATTAGATTCTTTGATGTTCTTACTTAGATTATGATAATCACCCTTTTTTCAGTATTTCTTTAAAGACAGATATATCTGACGAGGATGATTTTGAATTTCTTAACATGGACGATAACGAGGCTCCAGCATTCAATCATGGTAGAAACTCGGAAACGTCATCAACTACTGACACTGATGATCTCTCTAGCGTGTTCGCTGAAAGTACGTCTGCTTCTAGGGCTAAAGAAATGGTAAGTGTTTTGATCAAATGTAATAAAGTAGGTGTTTATTTTGAGTGTTAGTTCATGAAAAATGAATATTTTATTTACAAGGTGATTATCATCTGTCTAATAGTTTGTTTTAAAACTTTTTTGGATGTTTACCCAGATTATCACGGTCAGCTGAAGTCATGTTTTCGCCTTAGTGTAGTACACAGTCTACCAATATGGATGGCTACCTTTAAATGTATTTTTAAAACTTTTTGACACAAAGATTTTACCTGTTAACTTATACGGGGCAGAAATTTGGAGATTCAAATCTAGGGATAGTAGTAGGATTGTCCTTCAATTAGAGCGTAAAAGATTTGTGTGTGTTAGTCAAATATCTATGAATTTTGTTGTCTTTGGTGTCTGTAGGCGTTACCCCATACTTATAGAATCAAAACAGAGCTGCATTAAGTACTGGATAAAGATTTTGAAAATTCCAAATTCAAGATATGTCAAAAAATGTTATAATATGCTTTTAAATTCATCCTGCACAAAATATTTCATTTGGGTTAATGAAATAAATCTACTATTTAATAACGGTTTAATAATAGTGTTTGCGGCCAACTCCAGATAAAGACCACCCTGTGAATAAAGGTCATTCTTTGAAAACAGTCCTAGAGCAGAACAAACTGACCTCCGAAGAAAGGCCATCTGTCAATAAAAGTCACATTTTGTCTTTCCTAAGGGTGGTGTTTGTTCACAGGTTTGATGTATTTCTGTATCATAGCTGCGTGCTATGTAAATATCCTTGTTTACAGATATGTAATGCATAGCATATGATATATAAATTCAATGTTTACACTTCAGGTGTCGGCTGTTGTGTTTCGTCTCTCAGATGCAGAGCTGTCCATACAGGCTTTTGGCGAAGATTTATTTTTTGCACTACAAGCGAAAAGCATTGAATGTGAGGAAACTGGAAATATCATATACGAGGATTTCTATGCAAAATTATCATCATCGACAGGTATGTAGCTGTGACTTTTTGTGGTTTATATCTGTTTTGTATATTATGGTCAAATTGTATTTGAAAATCATCCACCATAATCTAGAAAAAATGTGAAAATAAAAAGTACACATTTGTTTTAGCTTCTATGTTTTGTTCATGTTTATTATTTATGTGAATGAAAATTTGACAGGAATGTTGATTTATTGGTTTCAAGTTTAATCATGTTTGCTGGTCACCTAATATAAACACTTAACATAAATTACATGTATATATTTGTTTATCTGAATCTGACAGGTTTTTTCTTTGCCATATGTGTTTTATAAGTTTTCATTAGAACTGTATCTTTTACGTTATATTGCCTGTGTGACTGAATTAATTTTATTGTGCTCAAAGCCAGAAAAATGTCATGTTTAAGGCCACTTGACCGAAATAATCAGGGTAGGTAACATGGAAAACTTTTTTTTCTAATACCTCTCTGGAGACCACAAGATATGATTTATTCATAATTGTATTCAAACTGTGTATTTTGTATTTTTGGTCAGGAAGTTCTTGATCGACCTCCTAAAGTAGGGTCAGTCAGGTAACCCGAAACACATTTTTTTTATTTTATATCTACTGCAGACTCTGTGCTCCAAGAAATCATCCTTTGTATGGTATGTTGATGTATATTTTCAGGAATACTCAAATCAGCTGCAAATACTGAAGCCGGAGTCTTTCCCGTTACCTTTAAGTTCACTGCGGGACCAAGTGCAGAATTACTGACCCCTAACGGGAAAGACTTTGGATTGATGGAAGCTCGTGTGAAGAATTATGGTTTAAATTTCCGAATGACCAGTATTCTAAATATGAGTAATTTTGTGGAAGACGAGACAGTGAGTGTTCCCACACCTATGCATATCACAGTGGACGACTTTAAATTAACACTCACGGTGAGAGTAACTTTATTTATGAATGCTGCTTTGTTGTTAATTGTTGTTTATGTGAGTTTGTGTTTTGCTTTTACAGTCAAACCTGTGTTTGCGACCACCTCTGTATAAAAACCACTTTGTGAATGCAGGCCATTCTTTGAAAAACTGTCACTGATTATTTAGAACAAATTGACCTCTAAATAAAGGCCATCTGTCAATAAAGGTCACATTTAGTCTTTCCCATGGGTGGCCTTTGTTCACAGGTTTGACTGTACATTGAAACCTTACTTTTTGACCACCTCAATATTAAAACCACCTCATCATAACAACCTCTTGTTTCCAGACCAGTTTTCAATATTTTCTCTATAATTCAACTTGATAAACAGACCTCCTGAATATCATGACCAATATCCTTGGTCCCGTTATTGGTCTTAATATTGAGGTTTTACATTATTTTAAATGCTTTTTTTCACAAATAATTTGTATCAGTAGATATTTTCACTCTTTGTTGTTCGTTGATTACCAAACTCAAATGTTGAATTTTCATCTTTTTTTTTGCAGGAGGACCGCCCACCACCTAGACCCAACCAATCACCAGACAGCTTACAACCTATCCATTTGAACATTCATCATATGTTCATCAGAAGAAACCATGATGGCATTTTTCATTTGACAACAGGTGAATGTTTCGCTCTATTTTCTATCACTGGAATTGTACAAAACATTTGGATGCCATAGATATACTTTCATTGTCAACTGAGCATAACATACTGTATTAAACTTGTTTGTCCATATATTTAACTCGAAAACTAACGAAATCAATGTATAATCAGATAATGAAATTTGAATGATACTTCCAACTTGATTGAAATGTGCTTTTGTGTTTTGGATTTTCACCTCGTAGATCATGTTACTGAATCATATTGACTTGATCTAAACTATGTATTGATGAACATGTAGTTATTTTGCTTCTTTTATGCGCGCATTTTAGGTCAAAGCAATTCTGTAGAAACGGTGAAAGAGTCCTCCAGTGATTTTCAGCTTATGTCATCTGCATCCAGTGTTTCGCAGAGCTTTACTGATAGTTTTGACGATTCTTCCTTGGATCTTTCAAACCTTCCATCGGAAGTTCAGGCAAGAATTTCAAGAGTCGAAAACCAGAACAGACAATTGAAAATGTTGTCCGAAAAACTTGACGATCACACTCAAAGTCAGGAAAAAGAATTAGATAGATTACGTGACATTGAAGAAAGGTTTGAAGACATCCAGGAAGAAAACAAACTGTTACGCGATAAATTAAAAAAGTTCGCATTATCAAGCGGAGAATCTATAGACAACACTGTTGATCTCAGGAAAGTTAACTCCGAACTTGAACAGGATAATAATTCTTTGTTGGAAAGAGTTGTCACCCTTGAAGAGGAATTGCTGGAAGCGAAACAGGAAAAAGATTCTCTTGTTTCAACATTACAACTTCTACAAGATGAACTAATGGCTTCTGAGAAAACGAGACACAGACGAAATACCGACAGTACTGATTAGAAATAATTTCGCATTTGTCGTCCGCTAGTTTAGTAAATATGACCTTCTTTTGAGGTCGTTAAAAAGTTTTTTACGGCGATTGATTTATGACTCGATGAATCTAGAGAACCAACGGGAAAATTGTTTTACGAACCAGGATTTTTTGTTTTACGCTCAACTGTTTTCAAAACCTGACAACGTGTTTTGAAATTAGCATTTTGCTCTCATCATTTAAAAGGAGGTTAATCCTGATAGTCATTTTTACAGTAAAATTTTTTTAAAAAAAAAAAACACCATTGGGAGTAATTTTATCTTTCTAATCTTTGGGATTTCCCCTTAACATTGAATTGATTCTTAGGTATTTTTTCATTACATTAATTCAGACATCAGTGTTTATGCTTGTCATATCATGGACAAAAATTAGACGTATATAGATTTTCATTAATTCATGAAGGGAGTTTTAATGCTTAGCCCGAGTCACTAACCCCCTGTGTATAAAATGTTACCATGTGAACAATGGCACCTGTTCAGCATACATATATATATATACAGTGCAACCTCTCCAAAGCAACACCCTTTTGGAGAAGCAAAGTTATGTTGTTGTTTAGGGGTTGTTGCTCTAGAGATGTGGTTAAATTAATAGCTAAATCATACAATGAGAAAAAATCATGCTGTTGTTTAAGGGAGGTTGTTGCTCAAGAGAGGGCCTCTCTGGAGAGGTTGCACTGTATATAATAAACCATATAGACTTCTTAATTAAGGTCAATTTTGTATTCTTGCTTTGATGACCTGCGTGCCCAGGTATGACTGCATATAGAAAAACCACCAAACACTGGGGCATGCTTGTTAATTTGCTGGATGAATATAGCTGGGTTTGTTTCACCTTTTGATAGACGACAGAGACAAATTCAACTCCCAATTGGTGGGCAGCTTGATTACAATTTTATATGACAATACCTATGTGTTTAGTTATTCTTAGTTAGAGATATAGGTAATCCAATTTGCACCATAACAACATATGATTGTTTTAATAGAGCTGTATTGTTTTTGGATCTTTGTACAAAATTAACATTTTTTTTAAATACTGTATCTGGAAAAAAATAGTTTATTTGATTTATTTTTATTATCCTTATTGATAATAATACATGTATTTATTTATTTAACATAATAATAATAACAATAATAATTAATATTTGTTTATTTTTAAGATATGATGGTATCTGTTGCTCATCTGTTTCTAAGGTTAAATCTTGTTTTGGCATTCATAATCATGTTTGGGAAATAGTCTGTTGCTTATAGAAGATTTAGAAAATACAGTAAAAGCTCACATTGCAACCCCCTCAATATTATGACCACCTTGTTATATCAACCATTTTTTTCAGACTCACTTTAAATAACTCCCCTATAATTAAACTTGGTTATGAGACCACGTTATTATTATGACAGATTTTTCAGGTCCCAAGGTGGCCTCATTGTTGCGGTTTAACTGTACATAAGTTTGGATAGATACTCATCTTGCCTTGTGTACTGTGCAAATAAATGACTTTAAACACTAACGAACAAATACAAAGTTACCATGTACACATAGATAAAATATATTGTGGAATTCTGACTTAATGCCCAATTAAAACAATGCGTCTTGTATTAATTATAGTATAATTTTTACAGTATATAATACTGATGTAGTTGCTAGGTAGTATATTAATTAACAATCATTAAGTGAGTTTGTCGAATTAAATTTCAATAATTGTGTACAATTAATTATGATGCTTGTGTAAGTCATAGCTTTACAATATATCCTTTTATTTGTTTAATAGTCACAGACGGATCCCGGTGGGAGGGGGGGGGGGCGGACCCGGCATACGCCCACCTAAAATTTTCTATCATGAAATATGATATTTACATGTGAATATATATAAATGTAAAAAATTTTTCAATAAGTTGCAAGTACAACACAATGACATAACATACAATTCGCCCCGGACCCACCAGGGCCCTAGCATCCCCCCTGGACCCCCATCCTACTTGTTCAGTCCCCCCCCCCTACTAGAAATCCTAGATCCGCCTATGCTAGTGGCGGGTGATGTATTTTGGATCGCTGAAAGTCTCATAAATCTAGTGTCTGTTTTCTTTGTGCCATATTTAAGTATCTTTCTTGTGAAGTATTGACATATCGGTGAAGACTGGTTTATTTCTCTTTCTTGGTATTTCGTAAGTTCATCTGTTAAAATGGTCTCCCTGGATTAAGAAATTTTAAGATGGTGCCATTAAATAGATCAGATGTACTCAGTATGTACAGTTATAGAGCTGTGCTCAGCTTGTGAATACAACTATAGTTGAATTTGTTCTATATGTGGTATGTATTGTCTATGCACATAATGTTATTGTATTGTTAAACAATAGCTGTATTAACAATAGATATCGAAATATTGTGATAGATTTGTCTAGTCGGGGTATTATATGTGTGTGTGTAGATAGGAAAACTGTAATCTGCTTGTTGTGTTTTTGTTTGGGGTTGATGATTATTTTAAGAGGATTCTGATTTGTACGACAAGATATCGAACTGTTTCACATGATTCGTTGTCATTTCATTGTCTGATAACACTCCCGTGTTGCTAGCTCACGCAATGTACTTATAACTTATTAACTTATCAACTTGATAATCTAATACATTTAAATAAATATGCATATAGTGCTGATGATGTATCTAATACTCCTGTTATTTTGTTTGTAGTTTAAATTCAAATCATGCATTGTGACTTTAATGGTTTACGTATGATATTAAGGTCGAAGCCATCTTCTTATTCTTACTATGATTATAAACCGTGAACTTTTAATATAATACCATTACTCAAGAATTATATATATAATAAGTACACTCGTATTTTTTTGTTATTTTTGAAATGTTAACATTTTCAAACTAAGTTTGTACACATCTAATACACTAAATATATCTTAAATATTTAACATGTGATAAACGGTGATTTTATGGCGTATACTCTAGGTTTCGTACATTATTTGTGTATTTCACACTTTGTGGTTATATCCATTTGGTTTGTGGCAATGTCGTATATGCGTGACCTTGTTGTAGAATTGTTACTGGTTTGTTTTGTCTTCTTTGTTATGTGTTTGTCTACAGCTAAACTTTGTTCACCTGAATCTGATTACCTCCCTTAGTTACGATACAAAACAGATTATCCAATGCTTTGTTCGAATTCAAATTGAGGTCGCTATCAATTCAGATATAAAGGTTTAACTAGTTTACATCACATCAATTTATAATTGTTAATCAAGTAGTGTTTGTTGTGTAAGTTGTATTTTTATTGTATTTATGGTATTGCATTGTGAAATCTTGTTTTTTTTTTTTAAATTTGATTTATCTTAAACTAGGTTTTAAAAGTGAAAGTGTCTTCCGTTTGTTTATGTATGTTGTGTTTAACTTGACTTTTGAGAACCTGGTGAAAAATCTCAGAAACTAATGCATTTCTTGTTTATTTGCAATCAGTAAATTTCTGCATCTACGGCAAGCTTATCTTATACCTTTGTTATTTTTCTAGTTTTTTTTTTTTTAGTTAATGTATTTTTGTTTTCTTGCCTGCTTTATATAAAAACGTGGGCAAAGTACCAGCAACAGTCTATTTCATGTTTTAATTGGTATGTAATTAGTTGAAAATATTGCCAAATTGGTGATAGTTACTTTTAAAGAAGACCTCTGTCCCTGTGTCTTCGTTTAGCGAAGCAGTTCTTTCAGTTTGTTACTGGATTTTCTTTCGTACGCTGTTTTTTTTTTGTATCAACCATGTGACTAATTAAACCTGTAATGTTTTGTTTGTATTTATACTTGAGAGTCTATACTATATAATGTGTATATACAGTGATATATTGTGGAAGTCACTTTCGTACTGTATATGTACTGGGCTGGACCAAAACAAAAAGATGAGAAAATTTACATTTTTGGAGAACTGTGCCATTTTTATTTTCTTGTATAGCAATAACAATAGGAGATTGTCCACATAAATGGAAATGCTTGGTTTTAATTTTAACCGAATAAAGAACATGTTCTAGTAATTTGACCGACTGGAAGGAGCCTGCCAACAGCTGTAGAATCATTTTAGTTGTCTTGTTTATGTGTGAGATAATTGAGAATTAATCATTTCTTTGTGATAATTATATCACTGGCTATTTTTTTTTACCTCGTGGTTTTATTATTAATATTGATAAAAATGAATTCGTAATTGAACAAGTTGAAAAGTATTCTTTCACAAAACTTGCTGTTGTATGAAACACAGGACACCCTTACAAGTGTCATACATTTGAAAATATCAATCTTTTTTTAATTGTAATTAAAATTGTTTTTGATTGGCTGAATGACTGATGCAGGCTAGCAATGATTTCTTTGCCACAGTTTTTCAAAAGTCATCTGTTTTAGATGCAGGGAAATGCAGTATAATGAGGTGAAGGGTTAATTTAAATGCCTTTTGGTATGGCTAGCTAAGATATCCATTGTTTAGTTTCAAATTGGTGGCGTTTGTTATAAAAAAAATTTGAAAGTACAAGAAAAATAGTGTAAACTTTTGTTAATTATTTTTTTGCTTGTTTCTTTAAATGTGATATTGTTATATATATATCTAACATCTTCCATAATGAAACAGGTTGGTACTGGTTTACCAGCTAGTTGGAAGTTATTTTCCTGTGAAAACTGGACTAATTTTTTTTATTGCTTTTATTTCATTTATTTAAATAACTTCTGTAAATGCACTGTCATTATGTATATATCTCGCATCTTCCTTAGTGAACCTGGTTGGTAGGGATTTGTACACAAAGATCATGTCTCTACCAGTTGACAGGAAGCTTTTTTCCCGTGAAAACCGGATTAAATTTTTGTTTGCTTGTTTTTCATTTGTTAAATGATGTATTTATGTTTTTGAGACTCAATTTTATTTCTTTTTTTTATTTTCATATTAGAATTATCTTTTTTTTACTTTATGTTGAATTATGCGCGTGTTTAAATTTTTTGTTGCTCAGATTTTGTTTAGTCTCTGGTGCACGAGATGTCATGTCTGATCCGTGCGTGTGATGTCACATCTTACCTATGTGTCAGATTTTGTTTTCTTGAACTGTGTGGACATTTGTTATTGTGGCTATTTTTGGCTTGTCACTTTTTCAGATCTGTTACAACACAATGAAGTTTTCCAAGTTACTTCCCTTGAACAAAACATCTTGACATATTTTTTTTTTTTTTTTTTTTTTTTTTTTTTTTTAAATCTGAGTATATATGGTTGTAAATTTCTCTTGACTTGACTGTTTGATGCGGTTTAAATATTGCGTCTAAGACACAATGTGTTAAAAGAGTTTTGTCAGTTTTCATCGCTAAGTTCCATTCTTTCATTATTTAAACCACGAATTTAAGAAAATCATAAAATGAGAGGTTAGTTTGACCATCAGTAACTCGTCAAAAGACAAGACTGATAGACAAGCTTTCCTGAAGTTGTTGAATTGTCTAACATTTGAGACAATATTCTGTAATGAATGCAGGGTTCAGCTTCTGCTGGACGAAGTTACCTTCAGTTGGACATAAAGGTGTGTATCTGTCGGATGTTAAGCTATTTCATAAACTGTTTAGCTAATTATCTAAACTTGTTACGAAGCAATCAGGGTAGGTCACTCGTCTTCATCTCTCGATTGAAAAAATAACGACTCAGTTAGGCTTCTTATATCACATACAGTAAAACCTCAAATAGCTACCACCTCAATCTTACGACCACCTTGTTATCACAACTACTTATTTTTGGCTTTCAATAACTCCCCAGTGATTCAGCTTGATAAAGAGACCATCTCATTATTACGACTGATTTTCCATGTCACGAAGATCGGTCTCATTATTGAAGTTTTACTGTACTGATGTCATTGATTGATTACTTCATATTGTTTGTGTGTACATATCAACTTTCTGTTGACCACAATTGTGTGGTGGATTTGATGAGTTCTGTATAACTGCTTTATTAGCTCGTCTGTTATGAAGAAAACGGCAAGCCATTATGATCACTGCGGTGTCATCGTTGTGGCCATTTTCATTGTTGTTGTGCAAACACTTAAATATAGCCCATTACTCAACCACTTTTGAAGATATCAACATGACACTTGGAATACTTGATTATGATGACTAGGTACAGCCGCAAGATAAGGGTTTTATTCTGAAAGCTATGTTTTGGAGTTGTGCCCCCTCTTAACTTAGAATTTTGGTCAAAATTGCTTATTAGATAGAATGATGTAAAACAGACAAGTGTTGGTGACACTCTTTGGAGCTCTTGCATATGTATATTTTTTGATACTGATATATACAACTTAAATGAAAATTAACAATTTTTCTGATAAAAGTCAAACTTCAATCAATGTTTTCACAAGATATCTTGTTATGTAATATGATGCACTGTGTGTACGTAACTACTGGTACATTGTAAGTGGATTGTGTATGTAGAAATGATATGTTTTGCTTTATTTAACACCTGGTTTAGAGCCAGAAAAACAAGTTATGTTTACGGTCACTTGGCTAAAAAATTAAAGTAGGTAGGTCAGAAAACTTTCCTATTTTTTCCGAAACATCTTCAGTGAGACAAATCATTCCAAATTACATTTGCGGGGGCTTGGGAATTTTGCTGCTAGAAACTTAAGGGTCTGTCCCAAAAATTAGAGTCAGTCAGATAACCCGAAATACAACATTTTGTTCTGGCCTGAAAAATTATCAGATACTGTGACAGTATTTGTGGATTAGGATATAGGATGTAAATTTCTGAAACAGCATGCTTCTAGTGATACGTTTTTAGTTTGTTTTAGATACATGTATCATAATGTGATGTTGTCAGTATGTGTTGATTACAAAAGTTTTACAGTCAAACCTGTGTTTGCGGCCACCTCCAAATAATGACCACCCTGTGAATAAAGGCCATTCTTTGAAAAACTATTATTTATAATTTAGAACAAACTGACCTCCAAATAAAGGCCAACGGTCTTTGCCCTGGAAGCCCTTTGTTCACAGGTTTGACTGAAATTATTTGCAATGTTTTATCTGGTACACTTCATATAGAGACGAGCTGTGGCTGTGGTCCAGTGGTTAATGCACTGGACTTGTAACCTGGAGATCCGAGTTTGAATCCCAGCTGCAGCAGGTCATTCCCTTCTTCAAAAATTTGACAAAAATGTCGATTTTCCTCCATATGTGGAGAAGTTGCCGGCTCCGTGTGGAAGGGTAAGTTAGTACTGGTTAGTATACAGTCCAGGAAAACTGGTAAGGTGAATCGGTCGCCATTTATAACTGAAAAATTGTTGAAAAAACGGCGTTAAACCCCAGTGACAATAAGTCACATAAAAAATCACACGGAGGCATGATGAATTCCTTGCTGAGGTGAATAGTGAACATAGGAACCTCATGACTCGTAATTAGGTGAATGGAGCATTTCATTGTTTGTATAAGGTACCTTTGGTAGCAATACATCTCCTTTGGTCCTAAATTTAAGAGGCTTGTCCCATGATTTTTTTATTTTACTAAAATGGCTTCCCGTGTACATCAGTATTTCATGATGTCAGTATTTTCATCCACATTCCATAGAGATTCATAAATATTTTTAATTTTTTTTTGTGCGTTTTAATAAATAAGATAAAACATTCAATATATTTGTATGTAAGTTAAATATTAAACTTCATCTTCATTTAAATCTCACAGTTTGTATTTCCTCTGATGGATGGTTTAATTTCTGTTTTGGAATATTTCTCTATAAGTATCCAGTCTGTCTTGAATAAAGGACAAAGGACAAACTACCTGGACAAGTGATCTCCCCTGGTAGTACATTATCCTCTACAATATTCTACGTAATGACGGATAATTAACTGCTGTGATGGTTGGACATAATGTGCTTAATTATTGTTTTAATAACCTTATATTTCAATTTCAACCAAAATCCTGCTCAAGCAATGTGAGATGTCTGCGACTACTTTGTTAAGCCAGGGGAGTTAATTCATGTCTTAGAATTTGGCTTGTAGAATAGTTCAGAATCAAAGCTGCAACATTTTGCAGTTTTACAAACCTCCTGTTCAGGTCTGTATTGATAACTAAAGTATAGAAACTTTTCAGTAAAAATATTAGTGATATTTACTGACAGCTATTCATTTGAGACTTATGCAAGAGTACTAAACACATTCATCGCATGTTTTATACTTAAGAGTTCTACTTTTTCGAAGAATCAAATATTTTCCTATACATTTCTATATACCATCAAACCTGTGTTTGCGATCGTCTCAGAATGAAGACCACCCTCCGAATAAAGGCCATTCTTTGAAAAAAACGTCACTGATTGTTGAGAACAAATTGACTTCTGAATAAAGGTCATCTGTCAATAAGGCCACATTTTGTCTTTCTCAAGGATGGCCTTTGTTCACAGGTTTGACTGTAATCATTGTCCATAATTACGACCGGCTCGCTATTACATAATACGACCATTTTCTGTACTGGCATAATGTGTTTATTTTGCATGCAGCAATCTATCATTATTTGATGTTTTGTTTTGATGATATTTTCATTTTCATTTAAAGAAATCCATCATGGACCTTGTCTCTATACAATAATTTGATTGGTAGCATGTAAATGTGCATGCATTGAAGTCTCATTCATAAACTTTGATTTTAGACTCACGATTATAGATTAATTACTTAAGGTTGTATATTAATCGTGACCCATAGAACAATACTAAACATTAGGCCAGAATTTTTTATCTTTTGTGTCTCATAAGTGTAGCTTTGACTTTTTGCCACCTTTGGCACCAACTGATTCTTTTTTTCCACCAATCAAGTTGTATTCTTTGATTCAGACTAAAATAACTTTCGGAATTTTCCGGATCGTCCGGTTTTTCCCAGATCCAAACCGTATTTCCTTTGATTGTTTCATCGGCCTTGAGGTTAAGATTTCTGGGTTTTTGAAAATTTTCAACTCTCACTCATATTATTTTTGTTGATTATTATTATCAAATCAAAGTTTATAAGCTTGAAGGGACGAGAAACAGATTTTTATGATTTTATATATATTTTCCTGTAGACGTGCTGCAATTTTCCATGTGTGTATAGTGTAATAAATGTACCATACACTCATGTGTTCACATAAAATGTATGTCCACGAAACACTTGGTGTTTATGCTCTTCTAAAAGAAAAACACATTTGTTACTCCTCAGTGGGCTGGACTTGTAACCTGGATAACTAGGTTTGAATCCTTGTCATGGCAGGTTATACCCTTCTTCAAAAATTTGACAAAAATGTTGATTTTCCTCCATATGTGGAGAAGTTGCTGGCTCCTTGTGGAAGGGTTAGTTAATTCTGGTTAGTATAAGTCCAGGAAAACTGGTTTGGCGAACCAGCCGCCATATATAACTGAAATATTGTTGAAAAATGGCGTTAAACCCCAGTGACAATAAGTCACATAAAAATATACGAATAAACAAATGAACAAACAAACAAACATTTGTTACTTTTATTTTTTATCAAGACTCAGGCATTCCTAAATAGTGTTATTGATATTTTCACCTCCTACTTTGCCAAAAAATCTTTGGAGAAACAAAACTTTAAAAGACTCTGGCCTGAAAAAGATCGTACATGCAAATTCATTCAGCTTTTCTTCCTTGTTTCAAAATGTGAAATTTATATACAAAAAGGTATTGTTTACCTAAAATATTGTGATTGTTAGAAGTTTATTTTTTTTTGCAATATAAATGCAGTTATATTTGTATTTAATTTTGTCAATGTTAGTTACATCATGTAGGGCTTGATAGAGTTGTACCACTTTATACACATGTATATCATTCATGTTTTCTGTATACACAGTAACGTTAAAATGTTATTCAATATCATGTTGTTTTGAACTCAATAAAATTGTGATACATGTATGATTAGTTGTATTTATACATATCACTCCGAAAAAAAATGGCGGAAATGGATTTTTTGGCTCCAGTTTATTTAAATCTTTGCCTCATTGCGTCACATTTTCTGAAGCAGACGATTTATGAAAACATTGTGGCAAAAGAAGTCATTGCTTGTAATGAGTAATGGCTTCTTTTGCCACAATGTTTTCCACTCTGTCAGAGAGTAATAACCCAATTTTCAGAGTAAATATTTGTATATTAGCTTTGAATTTGAAAGAGTCCAAATTATGCTTATCAGGCAATGGGTTAAGTTTAGGTCGGACATAACATGCTTTTCATTCAATAAGATTATGGTAGATATGAATTCTATTGTATATCCAGTATGTACTCCTTCAAAATCCCAGTTGGTTATCTTTTTGGGCCAATTTATTTAAGTTTAGATAGGATATTCATGACCAGGTTGTTACAATCAAAATGGTGTTAAAAGCGAAAGAAATTAAGGATAGGTAGATGTTTGAATCTGTACTGTTAATGTCATACACATCCATAAATACATGAAAACAAACGAATAGTCAAACCTGTGAATAAGGCCCACCCCTTGGGAAAGACAAAATAGCCTTTATTGACAGTTGGCCCGTATTCAGAGATCAGTTTGTCCTAAATAATTAGTGACAGTTTTTCAACAAATGACCCTTATTCACATAGTGATTTTATTTGGAGGTGGCTGCAAACACAGGTTTGACTGTACACTTCAAATAATACCAACAAAAATGCACAAAAAGCATAAGTACCAACCACTGTATATCGGAAAATTCTGTATGTGTCCTGAAATTCCTGTTCATTTATATGAATTCAAACAATTTGATCACGTTATCTAAATCTGGTTGGTCACCCAAAGTGGAGCACCAAATTAACAATGCATTTTTGTACTCATCGAGACATACACACTCAGGGTATCTCACATCTTTGTCTTCTTGCAGGATTGTTTTACTTGTCTTGAAGTCAGCAGCTATGATATGTACACAATCATTTGCACAACTTGCCACCATGACTCTTCCATCACTTGATACTACAATACTTCGGGGTGTCCTTAAAGATTCAGCGCTGAATGTCCTCAAAATTTCGCTCTCAAAGGTCACAACGGAAACCTTGCTAGTGTCATTGTCAGAAACAATAAGTGTGTCCTCATCAAGCCCGAAAGTAATATACCATGGATTTTTGAAATAATCCTCCATCTTTTCTTTGGGTAAGATATTGTGGGTTTTTCTGTACGTAATTGAATCAAGTATGTCAATTCTTCCTGAATTGTCATAGGATACAGCTAATTTTCCATCCTTGTGTGCTATTCCCATACATTTTCCATTAACTCGATGTTCTTCGTTCATTTTGATATCATCACGAATATCGAAAATTCGCAGCTTCTTTTCTTTGGGAAAAGTAACAGCTATCTGTGCCTGGCTCAAGGCAGCTAGTGATTTAGGTCCACTAGTAGTTCTGCAAGTCGATAGGATTACTCTGTGTCGGATGTCGACCAGTTTCAATGTCATGTTGTTTCCATCTCCGATTGCTATCTTATCTGAAGTAATCATTGCCATACCGGCTGGTCGGCAATCTGCAGAATCAGTGGAAGCTTTAACAGTGATGGTCTGTTTGAATTCTGGTACCAGATCTACTGTTTTGACTTCAGCGATACTTCCAAATGACAATTCATCACGAAATAGCTTCTCTAGATCAGCAGATGGTATGAACTTATGCAGGCGTAGTTTCTCCCTGTTTTTTATGTGGTCCAAGTCTTCCTTCATTTTTGCTAGTTTCTGTTCAGTTTGCTTAGCAATAACAAATGCAGATTTTATCTGGTGTGGACTGGCCTTCAGTTGTTGTCTTGTATCCTTAATGTCATCTGATGTTGCCACTGTTTTAGTTTTTATTCTTTTCAAAGTTTTTTCATTTTCCGATTTAATTCTGTCTGCTTCTTTCAGGTAGTATACTTCCATATCATCAAGATGAGCGTTCATTTTTCTTCTGAAAGCTCTAATACCATTGACAAGTGATGTGTTATTGTTTTCCAGACATTTTGAATCATCTTCCAAACTGCTCCCCTCTTTATCATACTCAACTTGGAGTATGTTCATCTTTTCATCGATAGTTTTGACGTAAGCTTCTGACTTGAGTTCGACATCAGGGATGTCTGATATACTTATGATGCTGTTGGAAATTTTACATTCAGCGTGATCGTGAAACATACATTCACTACAACCAACCATTTTGTGGGCTTTGCAGTAAAACTTCACAACACTAGTTCCATGTCTGTTACACATAACGCTATCACATTCCTCAGTATCATCCCTCCCGAGACCTTTCGGCATTTTATCTTCATCAAGAATCACATGATTTTTCGTTATACGTTGATTTTTGTGATATTTAGTACAATTTCGGCATAAATAATCCTCACAGTTTTTGCAATATCCATAAGCAACAACAAAGTTTCCACCAGCTCTACAAGGCTGGCAGAATGCCTCGTCAGCTTCAGATGAATGAAGCCTAACTGTGTTCTTCGACAGCTGTTTGTCTTTATGAAGATACTCAGCCATTTTGAAATATCCTCTCACAGCACTAATCGTTCACAGACCTAACATGGAAATTCTCCGCCAATAAAACTGTTTGTTAACTTATCCACATAACAATCTGACTTACTGTCGTACAAATTTATGTTATACCAATTCATGTTTTCAGTAAAATCTTCTTTCTTTATACTGTTTGACTTGATTTCAAGTTAAATTCAATCATAATCAGATAATAGATTGACTGCTATTCTAACTTCCTCCTTGTTCAAATTACTTCGGTTTATATAAAAAAAAAGCTTAGTGCATACCCATTAAATCATTTCATGGAGAACATGATATATCATGTTTATATCAGATGTTCTGGTCAAAATAGAATTTAGCATTTAATCTGGCTGGTAACTTGATGTAAATTTAATAAATAAGTGCAATGTAACTACCATTGATGTGACAGTTAAACATTGATTTTAGAGTTTAAATCACAATAAAGAACATATTGATTCAAACACAGTTACAGTACAACTTCTACGAAGCAACAAATTTTAGGAGAGGCAAAATTATTTTGCTGTTGAGAGGTTGTTGTTCTAGAATGTTTAAATCTGGGACCAATGTATGTATATTGGCCCCAGGAGAAATTAATAGTTAAATCGTACAGTGGGAAAATTCATGCTGTTGTTGAAGGAAGGTTGTTGCTCAAAAGAGGGCTGCTCTGGAGAGGTAGCACTGTATTGTTAAGTACAGGTGTGAATAAAAAATCCTGTCACTGTTAGAGACTAACATTTGTTGCACTCGTGCACTATCTTAATGCATGAAAATTGTTGTCTTTATTGAGTGAAATATATTTTTACTATTGCTGTGTTAAGATAATAAGTAACTTAATTTGAAATCGTTCATCTAAATCTTAGAGATTAGAAAATGTTATAACGACCAAAAATATATCTTATATTTCATCAGTGACTCAAGCACCATGCCTGTTAGGCATTACAAAGACTTTTTGAGACGTCTCTTCCTAAGTGATGTTATTTGCCATAATATTCCAAGAAAGGTAATCAATACAGGAATATATTATTACTTTGTAGTAGTTGCCTCCCTTAGTTTTGTCATTATCACAGCGTGTAATCTTCACGGACGCCAACAAGTAAACACGGAAGTTGACTTTTCGTTATTTACCTGTACAGGTGAGAAGTTTTTTTCACTCTTTGGATTTAAATGACAGGCTATCAGGTGAAGTATTCGTCAAATATAAAAATGTTAACAAAAATATTGATTGTTGTCAAGTTTAACGCTTCACTTTCGGTAAACATAGTAAAATTGTGATTCACAGTTTCGTGCGAATGTTTGAATTTGAATAAATATTTAATTGGCGAAAATCGATGTACATGTTTAAATGACTAATGATATTGCTTGACCATCACTGATTCATTTTATTACAATGCATGACCACTAGATAGTATCTTTGAATTAGAAATGTTTGTAGTGAAGTTTATTTCGATCAGTGAATTATTTGGGCTACTTAATTGAACCATTCATGATTAATGCTGGTTTAAGCAATGAGACCATATATGTTGAGGGGATGGTGTATTTTTCGCCTAACATGGCCACACAGACCAACAGCTCAACCGTCATATTTGTACATAAGTGTTGGCATTTTAGGCCTAAATACACAGTAACACACACCATTCCCAAATACTAACTTCCTGTCGGCTTTATTACAATCGCAATTAACCTGGCTATCCAAATGGCTTTTATCATTCTTTGATATTTAAAGACCATTCTCTCATTGTCCTAAGGAGTATATTTTTGGACTAAGAACTGGGCAAAAAACTGCCTGATTTTTATAACTAGAGACTGAAGCCATAACTCAGAATTTATTTAAAATTTTGTATTTTGTTTATTTGTGTTTTGTAAGCACTATGTTTCACGGAATTAGGATCCCTGTAAATTTGAATAAACATCACACCCGGGTTTCACATTGAATTTTGTTTCTGTTGACAAAAATGGTTGAATGTCCCATAGTATGTACTGTTCAGTCTATGAATCACTATTCACTGTATTTCTTGTTAATAAACATACAACCAAATTCTTTGTTGTAACTCTAGAATGTGTGAAAAACTCCCACAAACCTATCTTACATCTGTGGTCGCCAAGCTACAAGTCTAATCAGAAATACTTCTATAGTTGTTCTTTAATGGCCATTTTTACACATACATGCACTAAGATTTTATGGTTTGATTACAGTTTTGTGTTGTTGATATCCGACACTATGATGAAGCTAATTGATAAATGATTGTTAATTGTCTTGCCTACTGTTTTATTGTTTTTTATTAGACAAAAGGCTAAAGGTTTTATAGGTTATGTAACAGTACGTAGTCAACTTTTGTGTTGAACTGAACAATGATTAGACTTGTCATTTCAATGAAATAAAGGTTAGTTTTGGCATGTTCCAGATCAAATATTCATGCTCTTACACCTTTCTTATTATTCATAATAGTGAAGTATCACTTACAATTGGTGAATTTATCTAATGTTTTAGTGTTTGTTTATGTGTAGGTGATTAATATGATATTGACAAAACTGTTCTGTTCTTATCTTACCTATTGTCTTTTTTTGAGTTTGTCCTGTTTCTATAATTAGTCACAGTAATATTGCATTCTTAATGCTATAATTAGGATTTTCGGATTAACAGTGAGTAGATTATTAGGCTGTAAATGTCTGTTGTTGTTGTTGCTGCTGCTGCTGCTGTTTTGTTGTTGTTGTTATTGTTGCTGATGCTGTTTTGTTGTTGTTGTTGTTGGATCTTAATTTCAACTGTTAAAAACCTAAAATTCTCATCAAGTTTCACAAAAAATTGGGAGAGCCGTCTGTTTTTATACTGTATCTTGATAGTGATGTTTTTATCATCATTTGTATTATGTTTGATTATTTTTATCATTTTTATATCATTCTCTACTCTAAGGTTGATATGTGGAAAGTCATAGTCGAAGTCAATCGTAAAAATGTTTGGTCTCGTACTGACATAAATGAATCACAATTACCTGCAAACTTCTATAACACTGTTAAATATGTCACACTTACATTAATTGATCTGCGCGAGAATTAAAATTCTTTCCGACTTACGATTTAATCCTACCATTGATAACAACTTGATTACCCTCCGGTGAACTGGTTTGAGAACACTAGCGTATAACCATACCGGGCCATTATACTTCACCTAAATGGTAGTAATTTGTTTGTTGTTATTGACTGTACCTTAAGAAAATACTTACATTTTATGTTTTTGTAAACATCCTATGTTTTGGTCACCTGAGTAGGCTTTTATTCATTATGTTTTCATTTCTTTTGGACGTAAATGTAGATACTACTCTTTTTTTCTGCGCAAGTGTTATGTAAATATTTATCTGACATACTAAGGTCAATTAGCAAGCTGGTCTTTCGGGTTTTTGCTCTCTTAAGTATCTTCAATTTGATGTGTCATGAAAATATTAAATTTTTAAAAGTTTTCCAGAATTTTCCAGAAACTCTGTTTTTTTTCCCAGGTTCAAGTTCTACTGGTTTTTATTGCTTACACGACCCCTTGTTTAAAATTTTCGTTTTGTTTTTTAATTTTCAACTGTCACTCGTGTAACTGCTAAGATGTTATGACCTCGATTATGATTGAATTGTTGTGATCTTTGGTGCAGATTTGGACTTTAAACCAAGGAATTATCTGTGACAAAAATGTCGTAAGGAATTTTTTACCAGATATTTAAATTTCTTTTACAAGGAATTAAATAATTTTTTTTTAATGCATTAACAAAGCAAAATTGTCAGCTTAGCTCAAGGCTTTTTGTTTTCCTTAGTGTTAAGTTTTAAAAAAATCATATTTGATTTCTGCTTAATGTCTCAAACAATGTGGTTGTTATGTTTGTAACTTTTTTTTTCAAATGCATTCTTTTTTAGTTCAGAGATAAAGCTTTTATAAAAATATTGGCAAGAAAAAAAATTGACTGAAACTCAAAAAAGTCGAGGGTTGGCAGAATAAAACAGGGTCGTTAAGGGTGTAGAAATGAGCTGGAAGCTGGAAAAATCAACCAGCTATTTGAGCATTCTTGCTGGCTACTTGTCCCTTTGCCCCCCTACCGGGGGGGGGACCTCAGAGCCTCCTTCTACTTTTTGTAGCTTACCAGCTACAAGAACGCATTTCTACGCCCCTGGTTGGTCAGGTTAGGTTAGTGGAGACCAGGAAAACTTTTTTATACCTAATGTAGCACATATACAGCTTATTTAACAGGCTAACAGAAAAATTACAATTTTGAATAATTTAGTACATGCAGAGTACAGACGTGATCACGTTGTGATTTGAATTAGAATGGAGTATCCTTTTTTACTTACAAAATACCTTGAAAGTTGAGACCCTACATATCTTACATGTGATCTCAATAGAAATCCTTCTTATTTGATATTAAGATTACAAAGTTTCTCTCAATGCTGCAATACTTGATGAAGTATAATGTTCAGACAAGTTGTCACTTTAAGTTTATCATAAAATACTGTCTTGTAATTTGTTGAAGAAACTTTGAACACAGTCTGTCGAGAAGAAATTATGACCTAGCAATTTTGTTAAATTGATTTCTCTTCTTATGACAAATTTTGCAAAATTATTGAAACTGTTTTACAATTCTCTTTCCTTGCTGAATAGGACTCTCACAATTGACGGTCTGTTTTATTAGTGTCTTAGCTAAGCAGTGATTTTTTTAACAATTTTTTGAAAGGGTCCAGGTCTGGTCCAATTGCAAAAAATGTTTTGTGTGCTGCTGAAATTGGGAATTTAGGTCAGGAATTGGGAAAAAAATATCATTAATTTTTTTATTGGGATGGCTAAATTTACCAGACCCATACAAAGAAGGAAAATATCACTACTTAAGTATAGTTTATACATGTATGTAAATGCTGGCCTGCATGTTGTAATCCAATGACTCAGGTGAGATGCATTGTTTTAGCAACAAAGTTCTCTAAATTAAGGCACCATAACTGATACAAGTTAATTAATCAATGTAAGTGAATTAATTTATTCCCCTTCCTATGATTCTATGGTGAAATTGTCAGTTTTGTTCCCCCAAAATAGTGGTCTTAATATCGACGTAGGCTCTTCAGTATGCTGAAATATACCTGACACATTTAAAAAACTGGTCCAAAAATAAGTTGGATTTTCAATAAGATGGTTGTGATATTGAGGTGGTTGCTCTGTAAGGTTTTATGCGCTATCATAGAACACGTGCACAAATTTGTTGCCGGGAGACATTTAGTGTAGAATGATACCGTACTTGTTTTCTCGCGGTTGAATTGATATCCTCTCTATCGTGACGTTCCTATTTATCTTAATTCATTATTTGTGTCCACTTTTTTTACTTACAAGTTTTTATTGCTGATTGATGATTGCTTTGTACGAGGCTGCTTTGCATCATTGGAGTGAAACATATTTTTTTGATTGATTATGACATAAAATGAAACATTTGTTAACAGTTTGATAACTGAATCACTTTCATAATGGAATGTACATTGATTGACTTGGAATGTTGTAAAGAAGCTTCAACTCATAACTTTTTCTGGAGTAGAGTGAAGAAGTTACAAAAGACCTCCGTGGTTAAGTGGATATTGGTGTCTGACTAGTAGTCACTAGCCCCTCACCGATGTGAGTTCAAATCCCACCTGGGACTAAATTTCACATGCGAGGAAGCTGCCCAGCTAGCTAATGGAAAGTTGGTGGTGCTACTCTGGGGTATGCCTGGGGAAATCTGTCGCCGTTAAAGCTGAAAAGTCACCAAATGACCCTGGCTGTTGTGCAATGTTAAATCTCTGGGAAACTTGATAATTTACACTAACAAACTTCATCAAAAGCATTTCTGTCACTGGTGTTTAACACTATTTTTCAGCAATTTTTCAGTTATATGACAACTGGTTCACCTAACCAGTTTTCCTGGACTGTATACCAACCAGTACTAATTTACCCATCCACCATCCACAAGGAGTCAGCAACTTCTCCATGTGGAGGAATATCAACATTTTTTGTCAAATTTTCGTATGTCTCAACCAAGACTCGAACCCAGATTGTTTATCCTAGTATTTTATTGCAACATTTACTTCCTATTTTATATCTGTCTAGTTTAGTATTACCTGTCTGACAGTTATGTCTGTATTATCACACTGTGTAAGTTCGTATTGTTGGACAAGTTGATAATGACGTCTGATTGCTGATATTTGCTGATGTCTGGCATATTTAATATTTCCTCCTTAGACTGTTGACATTTCAAGTATACGTATAATTGCATTGTAGGAATTTAAATTAATTTATGTACATAATTTGACAATTTTATAGCAATTGCATACTCAAATACTCATTTGAATAATCTTGTCACAGTATGCAGTATATTTCTTGTCATCTTTTTTCTTGCATCTTTGTGTACTTTTAACTCTTCTGCTGCCAAATTTCTGGTAAGACACATTTCTCAGAGCCAAATGTTTCTTACTTGTGCTCATTTTGTCATTTGCAAGTAACTGCAAACTTCGCCGCTCGAATCGTATGAATTAGTGGTGGATTACGCTTTGTTAGATTAACCAAATCATCTCAGAGATGTGTCACACCCATGGTTCAAACACAGGAGCCTGAGATCTGTAGACTTGTCTAACGTTTAGACCCGTACAGGTCGCCGAAAGGCAACATTGGCACTCAGCATCAAGTTGCCGTAGAGCGACATTGGCAGTGTAAGAGTTAAGGAATGCTGTTTAATACATGTACTGGTTGGGATGGTGAGACATTTTTTAACAAGGCTGACCCAGAAATTATGTGAGTTTGACCAACACGGTGCAATGTACATCATTAGTGATGTAGTCAAGGGATTGTTATGTTTTCATAGTTCACACTTGAGTCAGATGAATGCCCAGACCCCGACACTAACTTGACACTTCTGATGTACAATCAAACAGTTGTTTGATAGCTGCTCCTTAGTATTTACTTACCTGATGTTTTATTTGTGGTGGTATTTATAAGCAGATTGACTCACAATTGCTTATTGTTAGACATTAGCTCAGTGTTCGTACTGTAACAATGACGTTGTTGTGAGAATCAAAATGGTGTTAATGTGTAAAATGAGTTTTTTGGGGTATCATTTTTCTGTTTCGTATTTACCGTGTGAATTTGAGTAGTTAGTTCTCTTTCGGGATGCAAGATTTAGCATCATATGATGATCATTTGTAATAATGTTGACAGCCCTTGTAATAATTCTTTTTGCTTTCTCTGGGGTTTTAGATCATCATAACATCCAAGGTCATTTGGCAACTTTCCAGTTTTATTGCGGGGGGGGGGAGGGAGGAAGACCTCAGGTGTACATCTGGGGAGAACCTCACTTGCGAAATTTGACCTTGGTGGTATACAAAGTCACAGTAGTGAGGGGCTACCCCAGAGGCCCCATTGTAATAATTCAGTGTATCCATTTAGGTCTACAGACATTTAAAGAAATATCCACTGTCTAATTTACATTGAAGATTTTTTTTTATATGGTATATAATTATGTTTGAATTTGGGCATACATTTTTTCATATTAATGAGTTTTTTTACTTAAGTATGTTAATCAATTTGTTTACTCCCAGAATCATTTCACAAGGTAGCCCCTCAGCCCTTAAGCCTTCGATCACATTTCTATGAATGACCTGAAAAAGATAGTTGTACTTCCAGTTACCTAGACGACCCTTTATTTTGGCACTGACTCTTAAGTTTCTAACAGCAAAGTACAAAAATATTTTGGGATGAATCATAGTTCCAAAATACAAAATGTTATGTTGAGATTTTTTTTGGTCAAGTTACCCTAAACGTGTGTATTTTTTTTCTAGCCTAACCAACATTTATAGATAATAAGATGCTCATAAAGTGACTTTTTGTTAGTTTTCATGACAGCGTCTTTCATTTCCTTTTCTGGCATTGAGTTCCTTTCAAGCTTGTTGTTAATTGTTTTCTTGTGTTTGTTTATATAGGCAACATTTGGTTGTCCCAAAACCAGTGTTTAGAACATAAGCTGACATGTAAAAACCTTAAATTAGGTATTCAGTCATTATTGGTGTATAGTTTGTTACATTTTAACGATCAGGGTCAATTCACAATGTATTTATAATGTTTAATCAAGTATAAAAATATTTCACATTGTTTTAAGATTAAATTACATTTTAGGCCATATGAATAATGTTTAGTTGGCTTATAAAATAAAAATTTCATTTGATTATAAAATTTGAATCATTCAGACTCGCATTTAAATAACGTCTTTTTTAAAGTTGAGTATTTCTTGCTTTGATATTCAAATTTTTTTAAAGGAAAATTTTGCCTTGAATTTTAAGAAAATGCAATCTTTGCAAATTTGAAACACCTAAAATGTCTTTAGACCCCATGAACGAAAATATGTCTGTCCTTAACAAAACAATTATCGCTGGTGATAATAGTATGGGGCTGTATGTGTATTGTCTTTGTATGATTAGGTCCCTGATAAAGTTACAATTCATCAGATTTTTTAAAGGTATTTAGTTGTCATTAAGAGCTATATACAGAACAATAGGTCAGTTACTATTGTTATCTGTGGTATCTCAGGTTGCTGGATCCTGGCTTGTTAGTGTTCAGTCATCATGAATCTACAAGATTTGTTCTTGGCTGGTTCCTAGTCCTAGATTCACAAATTTTACTTCTCTACCTGAATTTTTTTCTGAATTGAATTTGTTTGAACTCTTGTACTCAAGTTATTAAAATCCTTCTAGAAATGATTATGATCTGCATTCAGTAAAATCTCACATTGTCATAATGACCTTTTATTTCCAGGCTGGTTTTCAATTATTCTCTATTATTGAACTTGATGATTAGACCACCTCATTATTATTACTGATTTTTTGGGTCCAGTAGGTGGTCTCATTATCGAGGTTTTACTGTAGTTGTATGTTAGTAAAATAGGTGTTTGTATGTTTTGTTTTGTACAAGCCTTTGAGTTGAGTTTTAAACATTCAGGTCTCAAATAGCTCAGTGAAATGTACTGGTTGTATTGAACTGTTGAGGTTTACATTTCCAGTCAAAATTTGAATTATAAAAACCTATATTTTCAATGTAAGTGTGTATTCATGAGTTATTGCCCTTGTTACTAATGACTAATGATGTTATAACTAAGATAGCATCTATGTGTCCTGTAGATATATCTAATCGACCTATACAATGTGTTATGCCGTTTTCCCCTGACTCCTACACACCCCACCCACCTCACATACAGTAATCAATGACCAGACTTTGTTCCTGCACATACTGACTAATTGTTTTGATTGAACCTATTATTGTAGCAGTTATCTGGTGTGACATCTTCAAATAATGTGACAGAAAAATGCCCCTAGGGGTCAAGTGTTGGTCAGGTAAATTTATCTTGAAAACAAAATAGACTGACCGGCATGCTTTAGTAAACTGTTAAACTAATAAAATTGATCTTGTCTGGACTATTAATGATTGAAGGGAATCAAAATTTTAACATTAATTAGTTTGATTCTTCCTGAAGTTGTTCAATGAATTAATCAAGGAGAACAAAGTTCTTGAAGATTTGACCAAGTTGGCATAAGGTTAGTTTCAAGAAGTTCTTATCATTGCAATGATGATATAAAATTGATTACATAAAATAATCATCATAAATTGTAAATATTACCACATTTCATGCAAAAGATGCGAAATTGTAACTGAAAAGTGAACCTGTTGAATTTATACACTTTTGTACTGATTGTCTGAATTTATTACATGTTGCAAGCTGTATAACATTCATTTTGATGGTTATATGACAATTGGAAATCTCATATATTTGGAACTTGTGTACCAGAGCATTCTATTTCTGTATTGCAAAAATATAGGCTGTGACCATAGTCCAGTTGTTAGTGCGCTGGACTTGTAACCCAGCGACCTGGGTTCAAATCCCGGTCGCTGCAAGTCATAGCCTTCTATGAAAATTTGACAAATAATGTCAATTTTCCTGAATATGTGGAGAAGTTGTCGGCTCCTAGTGGAAGGGTTGAAGTTAGTACAGGTTAGTATACAGTCCATGAAAGCTGGTCAGGTGAATTGGCTGCCGTATATTAGTGAAAAAATGTTGAAAAACAGTGTTAAACCCGGTTACAATGTCACATAAAAAACAAAGCAAAGAAATAACAAATAATTAATTAAACATGATTTATCTTTATTGGTGGATATCTTGGTCTTGTGTTTAATATATATTGATATATATACCTAATTACTTTATCATAATTGATTGTTATGTATCAGGTTACCTTATTTATTGGCTTGTTTGTTGTTGTTTTTTACATCTATAAACATGGCTATAGAAAGGTGTGTTGTTAAATAGTATTGTTTGTGAAATTGCTCTTGTCTGCAAGCTTTTTCGATATTACTTAGTCGACAGTTTTACGCAGAAACATTATCACCAGTTTTTTAAATCAATCGTCAATTTAATTTCTTACGAACTTCGAACCTTGTATCAGAGATACAATATGGTTATCACTAGTCAATTATGATGTCACACCAAATGATCTTGTATACAAGACATGGTCAGCATTAAAATGTTAAAACGAGTCCCTGGTGCTTTCTTGTAAATGCCAAGTATACTGACACATATCTCTTATACAGATGAAATTGTTGTGAGAATTAGTCCATTACTTGTAATACGATGTGAGTAGATCCTTTGATAATTATATCGCTTCACTTAATACCACATAAAAGTCATAGATACATTCCTTGGCCGATATAAACTCTGAATACTATTTCATACTGTTAAGGCTATGTTCTATACATCCCCAGTACAAGTACGTACATATCTGTGGGACATATTTAGCCTGATTTGTATTAAAGTGTTCCCTCTGGACACACACTGACGTATGACATCTTATTGAATATTTGATAGACTAATATTTCATGCATAAATGACCAAATACTTTAGTGAATATTTCATTAGTCATAATTTCAGCCATTAATGGATTTTTATGAGATTTTTACACTAAATGCTCCATTTATGTTCAATTAAATATAAAATACCATCAGCATAGTTACATTTGAGATCCTTTTTTTCACTGGAGTTTAACATTAGTCCTTTGATAATATAAATATGTTGGGTTTTCAAACGCATAATGCACTTACATTAAGATCTCAAAACAAAATATTTCTGAAGTCTTGTTATATTGTACATCTTTTTTTGCTGGAGTTCAACATCACACCAGCAGCCAGGATCATTTTGTGACTTTTTCAGCTTGAACAGTGGTGGAAATCCCCAGGCTTACACCTGGGTAGACCTTCTGACCTTCTGTAATCTAGCTGGACCACTTCCTCACATGAGAAAATTTGGTATCAGACAGGATTTGAACTAACCATGGTGAATGGTTGGTGATTTCTTGTCAGAGACCATAGCCGCTTAATCACAGAGACCTCTCTGATTCTATTCTTCAAAGACGGTACTGAACGTCAACTTGGTTCAAGAATGTTAGTGCTACTGTAAGACATGAAAAACAGTCAAACCTATGAACAAAGGCCACCTTTGGGAAAGACAAAATGTGGTCTTCATTGTCAGGAGGCCTTTATTCGGAGGTCAGTTTGTTCTAAATAATTAGTGACGGTTTTCAAAGAATGGCCTTTATTCACAGGGTTGCCTTTATTCAGAGGTGACCACAAACACAGGTTGGACTGTCATGTTGGGAGGTAGCACATTGAAGGGATGATGTATAATGGTATATTACAGTCTAAAATAGCCACATAGCCCAAAAGCACATATATACATATTTACATGCACGATCCCTTCGTGCGCTAGCCTCCTAAGCTTTTCACAGAGCAATCATTGCAATGCGCTAAGTTCCATATTTACAGACTGCAACAGCCACCTAAATACTTAATTAATGGTGTACATACATGTTTTATAAACATAATTTAAGACCTTTAAAAGGTTTGCAAATTGTTATATATCCCCCCCCCCCGACAGTCACTATCTGAATTGCCATTAAGTTCATCATTCTAACATCATAAAATTTGCATTGTTAATGGAAGTGATGTTATTTCATTGCGTTATTTGGGATGGGGAAATTTTCTTGGCATGGTGACTAGCTCTCTTGGCAATAAAGTGCATACAGTAAAGACCACGGGACATGACGAATTATGTTTTTTTTTTTCTAGTTACAACAATAAAGTTTTATTACAGCCGCTGCAGATATTTTTAACGGCACACGACTCGGACAATAATTTGTGCAACGCTTAATCTTTTGCTGCGATTTGCATCAGTTTTTGTACTTGTACATTGCTAATATTTTTTAACTTCCCTTTCTATGCTTATATAATACTATTGATCCTTAAAGAAATTCTGTCAATTCAGAGGTCAATCAATCAGAATATTGTTATCCGGCTTTGATGACGCTCTCTTATAAAACTGTTGAGTCTTTCCATTGTGTTGTTCATCAAAATTATCTGTGATTTTCATGCACACAACAGTTCAGGCAGTGCATGGTGACTTTCCTGTTGTGTTGGTATTAGGCATAAAAATTGTTTGTTTCTGGTTACATGCTGATTAAAAATAGAATAGGTAGGCAGGGATTTTTTAAATTTTTTTTTTATTATTCTTGAAAGCCACTGTTGAGATTAATTTGTGTGGAAAGGTAAAAAAGTGAGACTGTGGATGTACCGTTCATTGCGTCATGAAGTAGAGTTAGGTATATCAGAAAAATATATTTCTTATTTTTTTTTGTCAGAACATACCTTTTGGGAGCATACATTAAGTATGATTCATCCCAAATAGCCTTGTACTTTGAATTGTACCTGTAGAAACTTGTGAATTGGCACCCAAAATAGGGTGATCGGGGTAACTGTTGACACAATTAATCATTTTCCTGGCCTAATGGTTGAATCTGATGAATATGCTTAAATAGGTGTGCACGATTTTTCACTAATCAGCATTTACAAGGACAGTGATTGCACGTAATGTGATAATCCTGTTGGAATATTTCTTACCATAATTGATACAAATGGAATACAATTGCCAGTCAATTTATCATACACTTAACTTGATAAATAAATTATTTACATATCTTGGGTTTAACAGCATGAAACTGATAGACTGGGTATCAGATTTCAAGAGGAAATTGAGGCTTGTTTTGGGTGTATCACAGTCTGTCCTGGACTTGTGTTCCATATCACTTGATGGTGTTTGGAAGTGTTTAAGCATTTTTTTGTTATGTCTGTTCTTCAATGTTGGTATGTCCATTCATCAATGTTGTTATGTGCATTTTTCACTGCTGTTATGTCTATTCTTCAATGTGTTATGTCTGTTCTTCAATTTGATGGCTGTCTGTTTTGATTTTTATACATCTTTTTTTTATATTTTATATTAATTTAATCGATTGTTTATTTTTCTGTCTTTTAGGGTACTGATGTCTTTGATAGCGATTTAGTGATACTGTGGAATGACATCGTATTTATTTTCGAAGCTTTGTATTAAAAAATGACGTCATTGAAATGAATCAAGGAATGTGGATTTAGTATCAGTGTACAGTGTTAGAGAAGGTGAGTGATTTAACCCTTTGCCTCATTTCCATATTTTGGAATCTTCCAAATTCAAAGCAAATATACAAAACGTTGATTTATTTAAGAAAATTGGGTTCTTTTTCTCTGACAGAGTGGAAAACTTTGTGGCAAAAGAAGCCATTATTCATTACAAGCAATGACGTCTTTTGCCACAATGTTTCCATAAGTCGTCTGCTTCGGAATGCAGGGGTGGGGGAATGCTGTATTATGAGGCAATGTGTCATGTTGTAAGAATTCATGGCAAAGCTCTAAAAATACTTGGTTTTTTATTACATATTGCAATGTGTAATAATTTATTATAATTTACAGCCTGGTATTGAGAAAAAGAATCAAACTTGATCAGATCCTTGTGTTGAGAATTTGTCTCTCAGATAGACAGATGCCCCTTGTTCAGAGTTGCAGGTCATTCGTGAATGATTTATTGAATACGACATTTCGCTTGTCAAATTTAATTGACCAATTTTCTGTGTACATACAGATTTATGGTGATATAAATCCATCAATATGAAAGTCACAAATAAAAAATGAATTAGGTGGTAGAAATCAGCTGAAAATTGAAAAACACATTTTTTATGTTAAATAACCGGGGTCTTTATTTCACACCTGCAAAAAACTTAAGTGCTTGATTGTCCAATTATTCTTCATGCTATTAAACAATTAATGCCTGTGAAGTTTATTTTCATCATTAACTCTTGTATAAAATTGTTGAATCACCAATTTTATTCAATTTTAAATCAATTACATGGATTGTGTCGCATTATTTTTGATAGTTGGTAGTATGGTATTCCATTGTTATAAAACACCAGATGTAGAAATACTGTCTAACCTGTGAACAAAGGCCACCCTTGGGAAAGACAAAATGTGGTCTTCATTGTCAGGTGGCCTTAAATCAGAGGTCAGTTTGTTCTAAATAATCAATGATGTTTTTTCGAAGAATAGCCTTTGTTCACAGGGTGGTCTTTATTCAGGGATGGCTGCAAACACAGGTTTGACAGAATATATGTACTTCAAAATTCATAATTGTCATCTTTTTATGTAGATAATTTTAACATTTTGGATACAGTTTCTAATTTAAATACAAATTATATTGACATTTTACCAAATTTAGGAATTCAGACGATTTATCTTAATCTCAATTTTCGTACTTTAGTATTTAAAATAACGCCAAAAATAGAATTTCGCTATATTGAGAATTTTAATTGAAGTTGTTAAAATATAGTTTTAAAATAATTATGTAACATGGTGGTTAAAAATGTTTCTGGTGTGGTAACTATAAAATTATGCCCTAATACGCACTTAGAATTCTTTTTGCTTGCTTTAAGCTGATGTCATATTTAGATAAACAATATAGAACATGAATTATTTACCATTTTGTTTTATCTGCAAAATTACGTCAGCAAGGCTAACCTTAAAAAAATTGTTTACTGCAGATTAGTAAGGTACACATTTTTTTGCATGTTATTAAACATTATTGCACTTCTACTGAAAATGAAAAAAAAATAGAATAAAGAACAAAAGTTTTTTTCTGTTAAAATCACTAAAAATGTTTCGGGTCAGGCATTTCTGGATGAGTCAGTGGCGTAACTGTAAACAAACTTATATTTTTGGTTTGCCTAATAATGAAATATTCTGAATCTATGAGTTAGCATTACAAAACAACCATGTATATGTAGATTCCGCAACCAGATGGCCTGTGTTGTTAATATTGTATTTTTTTACGCAGAACATTAAGATGGGATCAATATATGATGCTTGTTGGTGATTTTACATTAGTTGGACTATTTGTGATACTTTTGCTTCATTTTCATGGTAAAAGAGATTTGACTGTATGCTGAAAATATTGGGTTTTTATCATTTATTAAATTTTTATTATGTTGAAACCATTTCTAAATCAGCCCACACTAATGTATATCATTTATATCTCTTTCAAATATCTCACTAATTAAATGTTTTATATACATGTATCCCTGAATTCTTAATAATCTTGCACAAGTTGATACCATATATGGACATTCACTGACAACTGAGTGTCATATTTTATGTTCTTGATATAACTTATGTAATAATACACGTGCAGTACATGACGGGTCTTTCAGCAACATTACATAACGATGTCATCAAATTTTGAGGTCATGTGACATGGAAAGGTCATGCAGGTGCAAAAGTGTCGTCTGGGAATGTTAAAAGCTATAACAGGGATGAAAAGTGATAACTTTAAGCTTTAAATAAGGATAAAATATGTCCTTACATTTGATGAAAAATGGTTTTATGTTGCTATGGTAACTGTGCTGTAATTATGTTCAGATGGAAAGTTTACATAAATGCTAAAGAGGTAGCTAATTCAGGAATGTGGATTTAATAATAAGAAGTGAACAAATTTAACTATTTCATATGAAGTGAGAAATTGTCATGGATTTATAATATATGGTTGGTAAATGGTATTGTGCTAATAATTATTTAGGTACAGTAAAAACTCAATATTGAGACCGCCTTTGGGATCAGAAAAATTGGCCACAATAATGTATTGTCTGCTTGCATTTATTGATGAATACGGTAACTAGTATAACCCTTTGCTTCATAATACTGCATTCCCCTGCTTCTGAAGCAGACGCCTTTTGAAAACATTATGGCAAAAGAAGCCATTGCTTGTAATAAGTAATGGCTTCTTTTGTCACAATGTTTTTCACTCTTTCTGAGAGAAATAATGCAATTTTCCTTAATAAATTGATGTTTTGTGTATTAGCTTTGAATTTGGAAGAGTCCAAAGTATGCGTATGAAGCAAAAGGATAAAAAGTGCATCATGTTGAACAACACCTTTCATATCTATACAATAAACTAATTGAAATGAATCCATGTATAGTGTAATAAATTAAGCTGTAAAGTCAAGAAGTCAAGAAACTTGATGCCTCTTTTGATGAATTTGAATTACTGTGTGTGCTTATTTATGAAATTTAGACGTTAATTATCTTCTGCGGTTTAACAAAATCTTATTTTTACATTCAGTTTTTTTTTCATCTTGGAATATTTATTATCTTATACAAAGACATATTACCTGAGAATCTAATTATAAATACTAATGGCTGATGGTGTGATGCTAAACTGCTATTAAGGAGTTACCATAGTCAAACCTGTGTTTGCAGCCACCTCCGAATAAAGGTCACCCTTTGATTAAAGACCCTTCTTTAAAAACCATGATTGATTATTCAGCACAAATTGACCCCCAAATAAAGGCTAACTGTCAATAAAGGCCACATTTTGTCTTTCCTAAGGGTGGTCTTTGTCCACAGGTTTTTCAGTATATTGAACCTTCTATTAATTATATCTAGGTCTGAAAAGAGAATTGATTTTGAGCAAGATTCATTTTAGTGGACAATTTCACTCCATTAACTGAAACAACTCAGCAGACCTTTAACTGAATAATTTTTATTCATTAAAAGTTTCAACCAGTGTTCAAATACTCCGCACAAGTTTTATATAAAGCGTAACACGTCTACTTACATACCACATTCACGGGTAATGATTGCTTTAACTAATTTTATTTATGCAAAAATGATATGCCACTTTAGTTGCGAATATATTCTTAAATTTCACAGTTTAACAGTGTCTGGTATGTACGACATAAATTTGTCATTGATTTTGTATGCTGTAAACTTTTGCTATTTAAGATCAGCAACGACAGTTTGTAAAACATAAGTAAATATTATAGGGGCGTTCAGCCTGTGTCAGTTATTTACATAGATATAAGGAAATGTGTATTATGTACATATTGGATTTTAAATGCAAATTACAAGGTGAGTTCTCTTTCGTGATTAAGTTTGCCATGTTATGAAGTCTATCTGTTTTTTTTTATAAAATAGAAAGGATTTTTTTTATGTTTTTACCAGGCATTCATCAAGACGACTCTTTATGTGAATCTGTTAATTCAATGTGACCAATTCAAATATGCAATGATTTTACCTTAAAGAGCAATTTTAATGTATTCCAAAGTTTTTTACTGCATTATGCATAATTTATATATATACATGCATATGGAAATTACTTTGATGCGTGTTTTATGGTAGCTTGAAGGTGACATTGCTAATTTACTTAATTTTGTCAGACTCAAAGACCTTCTGTAAACTGTGTACAAATTATTTGCATTTCTACCTTGAACATAAAATGGACATTTAACATTTTAAGATTTATTTAAGGGGATGCATATTTTCTTTTATAATTATCTATACTTAGTCGGCATTGACCATCGAAGATTTGATAAAATTCTTGTTGAAACTTTGTATGCATAAAAAACTTACCATTGTATGCTATGTTTACTAGATATATGTACTTTCTGATAAAACTTTTCTAACTTTTGTATAACTTTTTCATACCTGCCTTTCATACTTCGGATGTAGGATTCATCCTCAAATATTTACCAGGGTTTTTTCTCAGCATTTTGGGAACATGACCCGACCCCCAGAATTGGGAATTTTTGGACAAAATTGGGAAAAAGTCACATTGTATAAAAATAACTTACAATGATGAAATAAAACTAAAAAATAACAAATATTATGTTTAATTTTGTTTTTAGATATTGATAACTTTGTTGTTTGAATGATTTAGAAATTCAATAAACATTTGAACTTCTGAATTAAAATTTTTTATTTACGCTTTTTTTCTCATTTGAATTGGGAATTTGCATCTTGCAATTGGGAAAAAACATACTTTTTGCCATTGAGAACATTACCGAATATCGGTCGTCAAAATGGCCCCCAAAAAAAACATGTTTACATTCTTTGGACATTGCTTTAATAGTCTACAGGATCAGTGCTGAAAAAATGGGGTGGTCCGGTAACTATAAATACATGTATTTTTTTCTGGCCTCTGACTCAATGTTTTTATTACAGATCACTGTCACTGCCAGGATTGTAGACAGTACTGTAGGAGTGCCATCTTATCCTTGTATACTTTGAGCCCATTTACTGATAAGCCTATCTGATTGTAGAAAGTCTGTGAAATTATCCAGACCATACGGAGATATGTTGTGACATTTTATGGTAACCTTCATAAACACTGTCATTTAACCATGATTAGAAGGTGGGTTAGATCTAGTATTGACGTCTCTCATTGGGTGAAATTCGATCGGCATTTAAGGCAGATAAGTGAGAAAATAGAGTTTGCAACGTGGCTCAGTGTTACTAGGTAACCTGCATCTAAATATGACAATTTTTCTACCTTTAACCTAATTAATATATAAGTACAAGTGTTACATTGGTGATGTTTTGATCATACTAATTAATGTGTTTTTTTTGTGCTGAATCAGCATTTTATAACATATAAAAACAAAAAGAAACTGCTGCGTTAGGATTCTGGCATAAATATTTCACATACCCATCTTTTCAAAATACGATTAAGTTAAAAACTATTTGTGCCTCTGACACAAATTGCACATGTCTAAATATTATAAGTTTTCTGACTTACCAGTACTTGAAATCATGGACGCATGATTGTGAAGCTGAACTGAATTCTTGTTATCAAAAGATCTGGTGAGTTTAAAGAGATCTAAAAGTCAGCATTATAACCACCAGGTAAAACCCTGGACAAAGATTTAAGTAGGTTTTAACTACGGAGTACAAGTACCTTAAAGTTTTCTCAACCTCAAAGTGCATCTATGTTTATTTTGAGTAAATTCGAGACTTGAATACGAGTAATTATAGGGGCATAAAAATTCACTTGTAATGACTAAAGGGTAATTGTTGGACTATTGTAGAAAATTGATACCTATGTAAATGAATCTATAGTCTGTGTTAAGTTTCTTGTTGCTTTCAAAATATTGTCACAAAGATTATGTCGTGGTACATTGATTTTATAAAGACTAAATTGTTTCTTCTAAAGCTGTAGTACATTACTATCACCACATTTTGTCTGCCTTGTCTTAAAGATATTAGCTTAAAAATTGATTACTAACTTGTTTCAGTTGCTAAAAGTAGATAATTTATGAAAGTTTGTAACTGATTTTGCTGCACAGACAATACTTCCAAACTGGGGTGGGTGGGGTTTTTGTTTAATTGTTCTGGTTGAAGATAATAGAAACCTGAAGGATTGGGTTACATACTGTGGGCATGGCAGTTATCTGGTTACACCTAGACATGTTAATTAAGACAATGAAATTGAGTTATTACAATTAGAATGTGACTGTATAAAATTAGGTCTGGTATTGTACAAATGGTCATTTTGAGATTAAACAGTCATCCTGTGTAAGGCTCTGGTAAAATAATGTTTGATATTATGTTCTTAACATTTGTGATGGTATTGTCTATATCGCTGATTTTTTATCTCCCTTGACAAAGCAGGCATATTCTCGATGTGTGTCAAAACTAGCCCCGAAAAAGGCTTTTATTTGCGTAAAATTTCTCATGAAGTGCAAGCTTTTGTTTACTCTCCCAAAATTAAAGCAATGTTCAATTACCACAGGCTTAATTATATCTGTGACCTTCGCAACCAATATCTATAGGACCGGATACTTTCACCTCTGTTGTCCACAAATGTTTATTCGAGACTTTGGTCGGATTCTTCTATGTCTGAGAATGCTTGGATTTCAAACACAAAATCATTTCAAGGATGGTTGAATAGTTGAACGGAGTTTAGGAGTTTACGCTGCATTGTTCAGTTGTATAGATTTCAAATATGTGAATTGATGTCACATTTCTCTTTTGTGGAGATGATTTGCTATGTTGCTGAGTAGAATGAGGTGAATAATCCAGTCTGAGAATGAAAAGATTTAGAAATACAGGTGATAGTTGCGGTATAATTTATTCTGTGGCATTGTTTTAAAATTTGCAGTTAAAAGACTTTTTGTTAATCATCATGACTTGAGTACAATGAAATTTTCTGTAAGATTAATCGTGCGGATGTATTCCTCGTCTTGTGGTCATGGATATCAAAATACTTTTATTCGTTTAATGAGATTTTTGTTTGTGTCGTTTGATAGGTTCGTTTGAGCATTGATTTAAGATCTATTGTCAGGCGGATATAAAATCCATGTAAGTGTTTGATTATAATAATAAATGAACTGTAAATATCCTCATTTTCTATGTTACCGAAACTGTTCGTGTACCTTAGTTAACTTAGACATGGTGTTACAGTTGGTAGCGCTGGCTGAATATATGTAATTGTGTCACAACAAGGATTTTAATGGATAATCTTAAGATCTGACACTGTAAAGAATTAACTGGTCATTAACCTTTTAAAGGGAGGATTTTCACCAATTAATGCATGATTTACACAACTGCCTGGAAAACTGATTCTATTTGTGTGTGTCTATGATTGTCTCTGTAAGAATTGGTTGGAATATATGAAGTACCAGGAATTTCTACAGTAGTAGGTGGAATCGTCATGCATCGGTGATTTTGTTGCAATTTTTAGATAGGGTCTGAGTCCGGTCATATTGGGAAAAATGCACGGTGTGATGCCAAAATTGGGAATTTTTCTTCCCCGGAATTGGGGAAAAATGCCTTTATTTTCAAAAAAAATTGGGAAAGGTCCATTTACCAGACTCAAACAAAGAAGGAAAAAATTGCTGCGCATATTAATTTTAGTATCATTTATTTAATATTGTTCGCAGAGGAAATTACTAAACATTGAACATATCTGATTGCATGGAGTAGTAAGCAACCGTTTATATTACTTATATGTAAAGAAATCTTTGACTGAAAATCTGATGAAAACTGTTCTACTTGTGCATTGTTTCCAGTAAGGCCTAAAAAAGGTTTGTTTCTCGTTACATGCCCCAAAAAAATATGGGTCGGTTGGTGGGGATTTTTCTACTTAATTTTTTTTTACCTATATTGGCAACACTGTATGGGTATATGTGCACCATAATTTTAATGTGTTGGGATACCGTAAAAATTTTTGAGTCATCAGGTAGAATTTTGGGTCGGTCGGGTTTTTTTAGGCTAATTATGTAGTTCCACAACCTTGTTGAAACGAAAGGACAATGTTTCGTAGTCATTTGGTCATTTGTCATTGCTAGTTCATGCCGAATTTTACTTTCAGTTTGACACGATGGTTTCTCTACATGTATGTGCATGTAATTATAAAGAACATGTTATCGTTGTGTAGTACTAATAGGACTATTTATTATACCCTCGTAACGAAGTTTTCGGAGGTATATTGGAATCACCCTAGTTGTTTGTCAGTCGGTCAGTCGGTTGGTTGATCGTGCGGTCTGTCCCCATTTTGCGGAGGTATTTAATTGCAATTCAGTGACGGTTCTAGTAACCCAGGTGAAATGATGACCATGGTTGACCATGGTCACTACGTTTTTTTTGATGGTTGACCATGTTTTAACATGGTCAGCCATGGTGGTCCGTGGTCTTATGTCCTTCGTTTTTGTCTGGGAAGTGCTGTCTCGATTAGTGGCATATTTCAATTAAATCTATGGTTTCTTGTTAAAACAGAATGTTTTTTTTGATCGACCTACATTTATTTGTTTTTAATTATGTACATTTAACATACCTTCACAGCATTACATCACAAGAGATCATCGATTCAAAACACTGTCTGAAATTCCATTCTTGGGCCATACCCCATGTTATTTAATATGTTCCTATGTTCTTATTGGATTAATACGACTGAACACTTGATTTATCTCTCCGTTTGTTTACCGATTTACATTATTAATGCATTTATGTTTTTATTGGTTATTTATATAGGATAATGTTGTTTTTCTTGAAGGATTAGTTTTGAAATTTTTACGTTATATAACTTCTTCATTCCACAGCACACCTAGAGCGCTTGACTTCACTGTTAGTGCGGCACTTTGTTTAAATAATGGATTAAGGTTTTAGTTGTATGTTTGAAAATTCATTGATGTTATTTTGTCTCATTTTGGAAGGGATTGGAACAGTTGAAGTGGTGTCAGTTTTAAAGCATTTTAAAAGTTTGAATAATCGACACTTCAATTCAAAATATGGCTGTATTCTGGGTCAAAGTCAGTCATTTAAACCTGTCATAATTTGTACTTATTAAGTGTTAAATGCGATTGTTTCTGATAAAAGAGAATCATACACCGCAGGAATGACTTTATTTACTTAATCATTTAATTCAATCGTTGTTACATTGTGGAAGTTGCATTCAGTTTTATTTTTTGATGCTGATGCAGGTAACTTGTTTGTTTAGTATCTATATAAATGATTTAAAAGTGGAATATTTGCTTTTCGTTAGAGCTGTACGATATCTGGCTGACCTGAATCTGTGTATAAATTCAGGATTTTCATTTGACGTTAGACAACATTAATTTTGATCTAATAGTGTAGAATAATTTATATATTATTATGAAAATGATACTTTCCTTTAGCAATATTTCCAGGTGTTTTAATCAATATTATAAAAATTGTGTGTTTCTAATTTTTGAATACTAGTGCATTGTCAAATATGTTAATTAAATGATAATGATGATGATGATGATGATGACGATGACGATGACAATGACAATGAATGAATGAATGAATGAATGAATGAATGAACGGATGGACAGACAGATGGACGGATGATCGATTGATTGATCGATCCATTGATTGATTGATTGATTGATTGATTGATTGATTGATTGATTGATTGATGAATAAATAATGCATAAATTGATAAGTAATAATGAATTAATAAATTAGCAAGCAAGCAAACAAGCAAGCAAGCAAACAAGCAAGCAAGCAAGCAAACAAACAAACAAGTATATAAATAAAAATGAACCATCAGACTATTTTCTCTGTCAGTACTTTGATTTATTTTTTAGTGTTTTTTATGAATTTCCTCAGGATGTTACATACACCTGCTGAGAATCATAGAGATCAAATTGTCACATTTATTCAAACATTTCTTTAGTCAATGCAAAACTTTTTTTTTTGAAATTTTCATATCAGATTTCTGTGTAACCAAATCTTACTTTAATATTTTATCACTGTGATGTTAAATATTTTGTATTAATGTGTTACCTTCTTCATTCAGCAACATACCAGATATTCCCAAATAAATGCTCCTTTCCTATTAATCACGTTTCCCAGACTTTTATAAGAGAAATTATAATGGTTCTTGATATTTCTTCAAATTATGTCCGAGGCATCATTAACTTTTTCAAACTCGAGAGATAGATACAGTATAACCCCTGAAAACTGGATATCTTTCAGACTGGGCCAAAAGTCTGGTTTTCTGAGAATTCGTTTTTTCAGAGAACTATTGATCATAGAAGGCAAAAAAGTTGGACTTGGAAAATCGACCTGAACAATTTTCAGAATTCCGGTTCTCAGGAAGTCTTGTTTTCAGAAGTTTTACTGTACAAAGTTTGGAGGATGTAAAACTCTTGTGGTGTTTATTAGGAAATATGTGGTACTTTGATATTCACCGGACAGAAAATTTTATGCATTCATTACATGATAAAATGAATCATGTTTCCTTAATGGACAGGATGTTGTCAAATTTCACAGTGTTTTGATGTTTGCATGAAAACTGCCTGATCGCATGTAATTCAGTGCGTGCTTATGGACATGAGTTTTTTTCATAGAGATCCTGACTTATGCATGAGTTAACATGCTTCTGAAGATGGCTGCATTAATGTCAGAATTTTTTCTGTTGGATTTTGAGTGATGATGAATTAATGCACAAATTATGCAATCATGATAATTGATGGTAACAAAACTGTATTGGGAAAATAAATAGCCGAGAAGATTTAAGGGTTTGTGGATGGTATATGGGTCAGTTTTTAAATCACTGTCCCCTAATTGAGTCCATGGACCTGTATAAACCACCACTTTATGTTGAGTGACTTAATCACTTGGATGTTTGATGCAAGTCGAGTACTTAACTATCTGATGTTAATTTATCAACATTTTCCCACCCAAATCTCTTTATATTGTCATCATGTGTAATGGTTTTGAGACCATAAAGTAAGATTATGATGTCGCTATGAAAGATACATACCATATTTACCGTCTAGGTTTATCATTTGAAGCAATGAAGAAATCTGTGTTCAATACTGGATGATAGTCTGGCAGTGTGACATGAGAATTTGTTTTGCAGTAAAAAAAGTGCTTCATCATCAGTAAAAGTGATGGGAATGCTGTGTTTCGAAGGCCATCCATAAGAAAATGTTGGTGCGCAGTTACATGACCCAAATTTTTAACAGTTGGGTGATAGGCAGGCATTTTTTTGTTAACATAATATGCTTGTACTGAAAACAAAAAGGTGTGGAAAAAATTGTCAAAATCTTTAAAACATTCTTTCAGAAGACTTTTTTTTTAATGAGTCGGTTGTGTATTTGCAAGCCAACTATTTTTTAAGGACGGCCTAATTAGTTGGAACCAAGTGCTCAAAGCTCGAAGTCAAGTTTCAGCCTGGGTCCCGGCATTCCTTCTGAAATGCGTCCTCTATTCGGACACCTTGCTCTAGCTGTAGTGCGCCAAGTTTAACAGCGAGGTTCCTGAAAAGCGCGCGCATTTCAGAAGGAATACCGGGACCCAGGCTGGATACTGTCACGTCCATCAATCGAAAAAATGGCAAGTGACTTACCTTTCATTTTTTATGATACGCAGAGTAGCGAAATGACGTTTTTTTTTCTTGGCTGATTTGCATTGTTTGATGAGTTTAGATTTAAAAAATTAGGTATGTTCGGGTATATAAATCACGGAAATCGAGTGCCTATGCTCAAAAACTTAAAATCAATGTTTAAAGCCTACAGAGATGTGATATATTCAACTTGTTTAGCAACTAGAAAGCTTAAAATATTTTGCAAAAATAATTACAATGTTATATTGTTAAACGAACATTTGTCTTGTCATATTTGTCGCATTTTTATCAGGCATACAAACATATATCTATCTGCACACCTGTTATTTAGGTAGAAATAAGTCCCGTCATTCTGAATCATAACATTTTTAAAGCATGGTTGAATTACTCTGTACACAAAACTTGGTATCTTTCTGTTTTACAGAATTGTTGAACTTGAAAAAAATTATCTGCAAACAAAGTTTTCACTGTCGCTTTTTTTCTAAAATACTGGCTTTCTTAATTTAGTACTGTTTTGTCTTAATTTGATTATTTAACACTGAGTGTGATTGTTTATGAGTTGAAATTTGATGATTTAGTGAAATTTAACCTAGGCAGTAATTTGATGATTTAATGGAACTTAACCCAAGCACTAATTTGTATCAATTTAAAGTTACAGGTGTAAAAGAGAAAATGCAGCTGCAGATATTTTGCAGTTCTTTGTGATTTTATGTCTACCTAAATAAATATCCGAGTATCTTTAACCATTTGCCTCATAAGCATATTTTTTACTTTTCCAAATTCAAAGGAAATATACAAAACATAAGTTTATTTAAGAAAACTGGGTTCTTTTTCTCTGACAGAGTAGAAAACATTGTGGCAAAAGAAGCCATTAATCATTGCAAGCAATGGCTTATTTTGCTACAATGTGTTCAAAAGTTGTCCGCTTCAGATGGGGGGGATGCGGTATTATGAGGCAAAATGTTAAGGATTAATTTCTCAGTCTTTGTATTCTGTCAAATGAAAAACCATAATCACGATCACAGGTGATATGGTAAATTATTACCCTGTAATGTAGTTACTTTATGACTTGGGATGTCTGGGGTGTAATCTCGGTATGATCTAATAATTAGTTAATTTAAATATCTCAATGAATTATTACACAATACCAACACAGTGATAAAAGATGAAAACTAGGAAATGCCAGTGGATGGGGTATTTATAAATATAATCTTAGACTGTTGGATGAAGGTGGTTTGAGTGAAGACTAAATATCTGTACGTACTGTAGATGCTATTGAACACCCGATAGAAAACATAGCACTTATTAATTTAAGTGATGTTGTGGATTTACGTTAAATGGATATTTTTTCTCTTCTCCTGTTTTTTTTTCATTTCTCAGGTAAATACATCATTACACAAGTATAGTTCTTATAATTGTTTTATTCACCGATCATTCAGGCAGCAACTGTGGTCCAGTGGTTAGTGCTCTGGGCTCGTAACCTGGTGATCCAGGTTCAAAACCTGGTTGTGGCAGTTCATACCCTTCTATGAAACTTGACAAAAATGTTGATTTTCCTCCATATCTGGAGAAGTTGCCAGCTCCTTGTGGAAGTGAAGTTAGTACTGGTTGGTATACAGTCCAGGAAAACTGGTTAGATGAACTGGCCACCATATTTAACTTAAAAATTGTTGAAAAATGGTGTTAAACCTGGTGAAAAAGTTTGGCTGAATCAAAGTACTGTATGTACTTTCAAAATTTTCTTCTATTGGTTGCATTATAAATAAATACTCAGTGAAAATTTGTGTAAAACATTTAAGAATCATGACTCGAACAAAATTAATGATCTGATGCTGCAGAATGTGTTTTGCTTCCAAATGAATTGATTATAACGGACTTTTAACGAACAAAAACTTTTGTTGAATTTATGGACTGTTTAGATAATTTGCCCTATAAACATTCTGTATATTGACTTAAAGCTTGACTTGTCAGTTTGATGTCCTCATTGTAATCTAGATTATTTGCACTGTTTTAAATATAACAGGTTTTATACCATTTCATTGATGGCTTAATGAGTTTTAGATTACCATTCAACCTTTTTTGTGTGCGATTTAAAGTTTAAATACACTTAAGACTTAATTTAGATTGTTTTGTTGTATTATTGACATACCTTTGTACTATTCTCGTTCTGTTCTATTGTTCTGACCATATTTGGATGTTGTATTTGACAAAGGCATGAAGTGATTGTCAACAGTGTATCTCTCATTTATACTGGAGATATCTTTATAAAGTATCGAGTTTATAATAATACACAGTGTATGATATTTTTGTTTGAGAAGAATTTTAAATAGTTTATGAAAAAAATTATTTAAATGGAGAAAAAATACCGTATTTGTTATAAATAATACTCATAGAATGTGTATGATAGAAGTTGGTCTGTTATGCCAGAATAATTACGCACACGCTAGTCAGTAGATTTTATATAATATTTAATAACCAAGGCTTTGAACTCAACAATGACACAAGAATTGGTCCAATTCCATTGCATATGTTACCCCCATGGGTCATTTATTTCCAACATCCTAATTACAAATCATGTGGGAAAGTTTGCAGTTACTAATTGAATGGATGAGTATGAGACATGTGAATACTTGTGGGGGACCTCTGTGGTTAAGTGTTTATGGTCTCTGACTTGCAATTACTAGCCTTTCACCGCCATGAGTTCAAATCCAACTTGAAACATGTAAACAATTTCACATGTAGGGAGCTGTCCAGCTAGTTTACAGAAAGTTGGTGGTTCTACCCGAGTGTAAGCCCTGGTCTTCTTCCACTGTTAAAGCTGGAAAGTCGTCAAAAGACCCTGGTTGTTGATGTGACGTTAAACTCCAGTGAAAAAATTGTAATACTTGTGGATAAGGCTAGAAAATAACAGTCATGTTTAGGGTTACTTTACTAAAGTTTGTTCTGTTCTGTTCTGCTCTGCTCTGCTCAGCTCAGCTCAGCTCAGCTCAGCTCAGCTCAGCTCAGCTCAGCTCAGCTCAGCTCAGCTCAGCTCAGCTCATCTCTGCTCTGCTTTGTAAGTGAACTTAATATATTAATTATGGTATACTATACATACTGTGCTGGTATTTCACAGTCATGGTGTATAAAAAAGTTAAACAATACAAATATACATACCACACATGTAAAATATTTATCATTTAAAAGGTCTTGTTTTTGGCAATGAATACTATTTAGAGTTTGTATAGTGTCAATAAAGCACACGTTTGTTGGATGGTTAAACATGAATGATGTAAACTTTGTTGATACAAAACTGTTCATTTGATAGTACGAAACTATTTCAGTGTATTAAAATCAATGGGTTAATTAATTGTTGTGATTAAATCAACATTAAAAGGGCTAAGGTTGTTTTTTTTGAATCATAGTAATTCAACACTTCATATTGAGATTGATACTGGATTTTTTTTGTGTTATACTTACGTACTGGTAGTTTTATTACTGATACCAGTCGTTCATATATGGTACTGTGGCAGTTTATTCGGCTGTAAATGTACGGATTTATTTTTTAAAAGGTTTAGTATGTGATTTTTTTCGTAGTAAAATTACTGTGTATGTATAGAATAAAAATTTAATAGCTTTCGTAACGTAACCTCTTAAATAGATTTTTACGGTAAATTCTTAGATGCCAGTCATTTCTCTTAATTGGGTGTAATTTGTACATGAGCGTAATTTGTACATGTGCGGTTATCCCTCTGAAGAGCAACACTCATCAGAGTGGCATAAAAGGGTTGTTTATTGGAGGGAGGGAGTTGTTGTTTGGAGGGAATCGATGTATTCAGGTCAGGCGTTTTTTATTTTGTGAATGTTGGCTTTTTACTGTCATCTCTTAGAGGGAATCAGTCTTTGGAAGTGACGTTACGGGAGGGAGCACTGTATACATTCATTTGTTTCTAAAATGGTGTTTTCATACGGATGAAATTATTTGTTAATGAATTATGTTAAGAATTATATAGCAGTTAATTACAACTTAAGTTGAATATTTTGTGTAATGATAACACTTAATTTAATTCATTTTGGAGACTTTTCCGTATGTTTGGCATCATTAAACATAATTATATTTTTTGTTGTTTATTAAGATTACTTGTTGTTACAATTTTATTGGATCTATAGTTTTGCTTGGGGAAGTATAATTATATTTTATAATTATATGAACTTGCGGCTTGTGTATGAAAGTACAATGTTGAATATTAATATCCTTAACGAAAAAATGCCCTGAAAAATACATGGTTTTCATTTATGAACTTAATAATGATTTATGACACATTACTGTCTAACCATAGTATTTTGTGTGAAATATTTGTTTTTGTTTGTTTATTGCATGACAAATTTAGAAAACTGACATGACAACAATTTGTCAAACATTTTACTGATGTGTTAAAAATTGTTTTATTGTGGTGTGAATGGACGGGCATTGTTTTTATTTCTTACATGTCACAAATTTGATATGAATCAATTAGAGACACGATGTGTAAAGATATCTGTAACATGACAGGCATTGAATAGAACTGAATGGAAACAGTAGCTATCAGTAATTTGGAGTGAAATGTATTTTTAGGTTGTTTGAAAATCTTGCTGAAATTATTTTGAAAATTAAAAGAGTTCTTGTCTGAAGATTATGTTACAAAGGAAGGGGTCAGTGCTATAAGTGTCTATCTCCATTTACACAAAGAAAGGGGCATGGGTGAATTGCCCTCACTCTTTCAAATTATATATATATAGTAAAACTTCACATATTGACCAATACAACCACCTTGTTGTAATGACCACTTATTTTTGGACTGGCTTTCAGTAACTCCTCTTTAATTCAACTTGATAATGAGACCACCATGTTACTATGACTGATTTTTTGGTGGTTGTAATATCAGGGTTTTACTGTACATCATGTAATGTTTATGGATTACAATTTTATGACATAAGATGATAAGGCATGAAGTGATTTAAATAAAAAAACTTTAATTTAGTGCAAAAACTACTGTTTTAATCTGTCATATTAGTTCTACCGTAAATCTGCATTCATTTACCTGACATTGCCGGTCACTGGGTTGGCAATCTGTTGTACAAGTTCTGTGATAAATGTTTATTTACTAACAATGTAGTGACAAAGTGATTAATAATGTCAATTTGGGTTACATTTAGCTATGCAAGTTATGCTAAGTTTATTAATGAACGACATTATTTCTGTGACATATTTTGGACATTGTGGTAATCACCGTATATATATACGGACGTAACACTAAGTGTGTGTCCTGTGAAAGTGCATCATGACTAATTGAAATAAATTGTTGTTTCATACATGACTGTCTCCCTTTGCCGTTTTGATACTTATGTCACCATGAGTTGTCTCCCTTTGTTTCCATTATCATTCTGTTGGAAATCTTAGATTCAAATTCTCAAAGTCTCCAACTTATGTTTGATATGATAATTATATTACCACTCAGTTAAATGCTTCAAAAAATTGCATAACAATGAAAGCATACTCATACAATTTTAATTATATTCTTAATTTCTGTCTAATTTCAGAATACCTTTTTGACAATAAGTAGAAACCTTGTTGTAAATATCAGTTGTGAAGCGATCTTCTATGTACAAAAGCAAAAAGGACAAGAAAGTGAAAGAAAGACAAAAAAGGGAAGAAAAGATACGAAAGGAAATTAATTTAGAATCTTTTCTCAACCAATTAAGGTGACGACATAAAGTGTGTGAAGAGATAAAATAAGTGTGTGTATTTTATGCTGGACAATTTTTATCAGTAAAGATAACAAGATTGACCATCAAGCTAGTGTAGGAATTAAACAAACAGGTTTTTATTTGTGGGTTTTAGACATTGTGGAGATTAATCTTGAAGTATTTGGCGAACTGATTAACTGTAAGGAAGACAAAGGCTTAAAGAGGAACTGTTATGCAAATTTTTTTCCTTGATTTTTGTATTGCTAGTTTCGTTAAGGAGTTAATCTATTTGCTGAAATGCTATCAAAGTCATAAAGGAAAATTATCTTAACTTTGTTTTTTTGCTGTCAGTTTTGTTTGGCGTGTGCTGAATAATAATTACAGGGAGGGATACAGTGTTTTAAGGGAGCATATCGTTGTAATGTGAAATCAAGCGCTATATGGAAGTTTCGTTGGACAAAATGAGGAATTTGTGCCATATTTATATTTTTGTCTCGTATGAAATGTAAAAAATATGGAGTTAAAAGTGTGGGTGGATGGAATTAAACGTGTTGTGTGTGGTGTAACGGACAACACAACATGTCAAGATATTGTGATCGCCTTGGCTCAAGCCATGGGTCGAACTGGTAGATTTACGCTTATTGAAAAATGGCGGGAAAGTGAAAGACCCCTGGCTCCAGGGGAGTGTCCTCTTCTGGTACTTCAGAAATGGGGTGAGTTTGCTGGTGAAGTGAAACTTATGTTATATGAATCGGGTACCAGAAAGAAACAAAAACATTCGGAGAAAGATAGTGACATTCAGAAAGTGCCTGATAGATTTACGCACAACTTTACACCTCCCGTAAAGACCAGTGAGGCAGTTATTCGGAGGTCATTGACATTCAGTGGTGGGAGGAAACAAGATGCGTTCAGTAAACAACCAGTAATGACAAACTTTCAGAAACAGGGTAGCAACAATAAGTTTCAGGGACCAAATGTTAGTCAGCATTCCAGTAGGCCTTTTCCTCATGCAGAAAAAGTGACCAGTGATGGAAATTCCTGGTCAAGTAATTCATCATTGTCATCGCAAAATTCTTACATCAACCATCCTCAGCAGCAACAACAACAACAACAACGCAGCAGACGTTCCTCATCACATGACAGGATGTCATCGGCACCTGTAACATCACATAACCATCCGCAACACATTCCTTCATCTCATTCCAGTCATGCTGGCCCCTACCATAGTATAGGTATGCCAATTCCTAGTAAAGGACCACAATATTCTAATCGAGTGCCTCCAAATTCAAACCAGCCCTCTCCACTTCCCCACTCACAAACTGTGTCTAATAAGCAGCCATCCAACCACGATTATATTTCAGTTCAAAATCCTCAAAATACCACTCATCAGAACCATAGACTTGCCCCAAACGTGCAACAGAAACCAAACAATGCTGTAGTCAGCAATGGTGCCGTCAAACCTAACTCCAGCAGACCCGTTAGTGTAAACGGTCCAGTGCATTCATCAGCATTTTCTCCCGTAAGGCCAAGAAAGAATATCTCTGATGAAAAACCAAATACTCGAATCTCCAATGTGGAAATACCTATGTTTACAGACCATAGAAAATCTAGTCAGAAACACGATCTTGAGGAATACGACCTTGACAGTAATTTCCCCGATGTTGTCAAGGAAACGGGACAAGATCGTTTAATTGAAGAATTTCGAATACCTGGGGGTCAGAATCACCCTAGGAACCATGTGAGTAGAGAAGAAGAGGAAAGGATAAAGTTACTTCATCTAGTAAGCATGCAAAATGAACGAATCAAAATGCAAGATTCACAACTGGAAATTATTGACACAGGTAAGAAATGAGCTTCTGTTGAGTTTATTCATTTTGCACAAAAATGTCGAAGGTTTTCCAGACTTTGTACAGTCAAACCTGTGAACAAAGGCCACCCTAGGGAAAGAAAAATGGCCTCTTTTGAAGGGTGGCCTTTATTCGGAGGTCAGTTTGTTCTAATAGAATCAATGATGTTTTTTTTTTCGAAGAATGGCATTTATTCACAGGGTGGCCTTTATTCGGAGGTGGCCACAAACCCAGGTTAGACTGTACATTGTATCTTGATTGATGGCATCACAATTCTTTGGAGCTTTAAATGTTTTGTTAATTTTAGTTTCATCTTTTCACATAATTATATAGTCATTATAGTGTTCATTTTTTATGTAACCAGTTACTCAGGACACATATTTTTAGAATCATTTCTTAGTAATATTAATCCATAAAATCACTTATGGATTAGGGATGCCAAAGTAAAGAAGGTCTTGAACCTGTTATTGCCTATATTGGACTTTCATTGTCAACAGTTCCTCTGTCGCAAGGTGTGCAACTTTCAGTGACCTTATAAACATCTGCACTACTGTAACTGTACTGGATGACCAGTAGCAGTACAGAAATCCATAGTTGATAATTTTTGCACACCTGTGTATTAAATTAGATGAATTAGTAATTGATCTAGGTAATTTATGATAAATACATTCAAAGTCACATTGATGCTCTTGTATGTAATTAACTTTCCTGAAACCACCTGGCTCACTGGCTGTAGTAATGGACCTGTGATGGTGAAATTGTAATAAATTCTATTTAAAACACCCAAATTTAACCCAAAATGATCTTGAATGAAAAATTGTCTCAATGATCTGGCATAGATAGTATGGGAACATTTTCAAAACAATATTTACTTGCTTAAGTGTACAAGAAGTTATAATTTCGTTGCATGTGTACTTCTTCGGTGCTGTCGTAATGAAGTAAAGCTTATAAAAGACTGACTGATGACACTATACTTGCTTATTAATAATAACCTAATTAGGTTAAAAAAAATCTATTTGAGCAAGAGAATAAAGGTAGATAATTCGAAAAGCTTGTGTTTATTTCTATACATGTTTTTTATATTTTTTCACTATTAGAATCTTTATGGTTGGCCCTCCCCAAAAATAGAGTCAGTTGGGTAACTGTAAGCAGGACCTTTTTTTTCTGACCTTACGCTTATTTTGTTAGATTTAACTTTGTAATAATTTATTGCAGAAATAAATTCAAGAGAACAGAAAATTGAAGATATTAAACTTGAAATTAGTCATGTGACTGAAGAGATCGCAAAAATTGTAAAACTTAGTGATGAACACAATAAAGAAATTAATCAACTAGATAGTGGAACATTGATTGATGATATAGAAAGAGAAAAACAAGCTGAAAAGGAAATTAAACACGAGATGACAGCATTAAGAACTAGACTAGAAAAGTGTGAAAATGACCTTCATCAATTTCAAGTGAAGGTTCGTACTTGCGGTGAAGATCTTGAACGTGAACATGATGTGCTTAAAGCTGACGAAAAACGTCGCAGGGAGGAAGAGGTTAAATTGCAATCAGAAATATCGGAGCTTAGAAAAGAAGTTGATGACAGATCTAAAGAATTAGAAGAAAAAACCAGAGTATTTGAAAACGTTGAAAGTGAATTGAAATCAGTTAATGAAGAGTTAAAGCATAAAACTGATGCTCTTACTGCAACTGAAAAAGATCTTCAGAGAGAAAATTTGAAATTCTTCCAAAGCACTGATGAACCATCTACCAGTAAAGTTGGAAAAAATGATGGTGAAGGTATGTATATAATTATGTTTTATTATTACATTCATCTTAACTTTCATTACTCTTTGAATTCTAAAACTTGTTCACTCTTCAATTATCATTAAGCTCGTAGCTTTCAGGAAAGTGACCCATGTTGTTTTTTTTTTGGAATGCGTAATATTTTCTGCGGATGTTCCAAGTCTTTACTATACCTATATTAATCAGATTTATACATTTTTACTGTATTAATACTTAACTCATATAGAACGATTATTATGACTGTGAAGTTTACGGTGTGTATAAATTATGACCTTGTCTTGCCTTGCGACCTGAATGCTGGTATACCACTGTAACCTTCATATTCTTTTCAATTATTTAATAATTTATATGTAGCGCAATTACTAAATTGAGGTATTTTTTGTAAAACTGTGATCGTTTGTGTCTGTAGACGGTTTTACTTGTTATTATTCAAATCTTGCACTAGAACCAAAGAAATCTTATTTTGAATGTGCCCTGAAATATTTTAACATAATATGATGTAGTACGTGTACACAACAAACACTTTCAGTCAAGTAATCTGTGTTAAAAGGAAGCCTCGTGTACTAGTTTGACTGTAGTATGACCTGAGAATTTTCATGAATGTCTCTGTGTATTACATGTAGTCAAATTATGTTTTAGTGTTTTATTACACTCATTCATATCACATATCTATAATCTTTGTTTAGTTTATTTTCATTGTTTGGTGTCACTTTGGTAATAAAATGATCTTCCTGATGCTATAACTCCCCGTCAAAACAAATGTAAATAAGTCCTATTGTTTGTTCATTTACGTTGTTTTTGTTCCAGCCAAAAAAATTCTAAGTTGAATGTCAAACTGAAAATTTTATCCTTGTTATGTACAAATAAGCCTGTTAATGGTTGGATTCATGTGTAAGTTTTGACATTTGTTTGAAATCTATTTATAGCCTGCTTGCAATACAAGTATGATGATCAATGTTGCCAAGCAGGAGGCTGTCCGTCTGTCTGTCTGTCTGTCGGTCGGTCCGTCGGTCGGTCCGTCCGTCTGTCTGTCTGACATCTACACTGTAAAAATTTGTCCATCATTTATATGTATCCTTATTTCATTGATATCTTATGAAATTGTTATGCTTCATATATATTGTGACCAAGAATTCCCTTATTTTTGAAGCAGGGGTGGAGGTGGGGTATTTTACCAAATGTTCTGAGTTACGTAGTAAAGAAGTTTCCAAAAAGCTTACATGTAGATAGCTAGTGTGAAGATGCTAGATTCATATCGTATTACATATCTAAGTTAATCAATGGGTTTTAATGCTGTTTGTGTGTTATATTTCCACAGATATTAAAAGACTTTTTGAAAAGTTACTTCGTTATGATTCTGATAGTACTTCATCCTCGTAGAGTAATAATGACTGAATTACTAGGTATAAAACGCTGCTATTTTGTGGTTAAACGGCTATGAACAAAATCAATGTTTTGCTTACTTTAACAAAAGTTTTATTAATGAATCTGATATATAATACTGTTTGAGATCTTTGCAGCATAATGACATGGTATATGGTTTTAATGGGTTTTTTTTTCCGATGGAATTTGATTTGTGTTCCATGTAAAGCTGTATTATCTAGTAATTCTGTTATTTGTGTCTAGATGTAAGGATTCAGTTACAAGTGTGTCAAATCGTCTCCTTCTGAGTAATATGGTCAATACTCGGTACTTCAAGAATCTTGTTTTATCCTAGTAACATCTGTATTTTCCGTTTTTCTGACATTTCTATGTATTGTCTCGTACCATTACTCTTTAGTCAAGTAATGTGATGTTTAACTTTCCTTACTTTCTATATTTGTTCTATTTTGTCCTTTGATTAGACTCTGTTTATGAAATCCAAGCTTTCTTCTATTTTCCTTCTTTTTACAATTCTAACTGATAGCATACATATGACTGATGTTTTCATGAAAACTAGTTCCGTTATTCGGAGATATAAGCAGGAATAATTATGTTAACGTTATATTTACTCCTTAAAAATGGAATTCAATGATTAGTCAAAGTGGTTACCGCCCCTGATTAGCTGAGTGTTCTTTGAGCATGACCTTGAAAGTGGAAAGTGATTCCACGATCTGATTGGATGCAAAATACGTAAAATAACCATTCGGGAAACAAAAGAAGGTTTCTCAGCAAATATCTGCTGCTTGAATTAGTAAACTATTATGTATTCAACTCTGTGATATATTATGGTGATAACATTCTTCTCGATGAGTTTGACACATTGAACAGTATGTATGGTATGTTTTAACAACTAAGTTGTATTTTATGTATAATTCTAATTTGCAGACGTATTTCTTTGGTATAACTCACAGCAATACTATCATAGACCTAATCCAACAGTAAGGCGAAATGTGAGTGTATGCGCTTTTGTAGGTTTTAATTTTAATGGCGGTTTGTTGTATTTTTTTTTTGAGGTGAAAATATTAACATTCTTTATTTCTTAAATTTTGGGCTTTGGGTTTTGTAAATCTCACATAGTCTTAGTCTGTTTTGAGTGAGTGATTAAATATTTAGTTTTAGCACTTTTTTGTTGTATCGTAATTTATTTTGGTACGCCCTGCCCTGTAAATGGTTTCGTATACGTGGCAGGTCCATCTTATTCTTTGTTACTGTATATTATTACATGTTCTGTTCATTCTAACTATTATATTTTGATTTTTGAACGTCCAAGATTAAAATGACAGATTTATTTGCTTAAAAGTTATGTTATTGGTTAAGGCATTGTCAATTATTGCTATTTGGCTCGAAGTGTCCCTAAAAATAACTGAAGAAGCATGCATTGTTTCTCTATTTTAAATACGTCTCATATTATTTTACTCATACTTTGTGTAAACTGTCTACTACATATTTTATTATTACATATTATTTCTTCCACTGACCGCATGTTTGATTTATTTACTATTTCATAATCACATTTATCTATTTTTACTTCTTTCTTCTCTGTCATTATTCCATATAAAATATATACATTTGGTTTGGTGAATTTTTTATCCTCGTGCAAAAGACTATTTCTCCACTTTACATTGGTGCATTTCCTGTTATAAATACGGTATGCGGATTAATTTTGTGCTTAATTTTGATTTCGCACCTCAATTGTACAATAAATTTGATTTAATGTAAAGTAATTATGTTAACCGGTTAAAATGTTGGAAGAATGAAGCAGTAAAGCTCTAAGTTCATGTAATAAATTATATGAATACACTATTTTTGCGTATTATAAATTTCTGCATTTTGCATTCAAGGCTAATTACATGCTGGATACAACCAAACTGCAGGTTATGCATTTTTTATCAATGCCTTTATGATATGATCATTATTAACTTCTCAAAGATTGGCAAATGTCATCAAATGACTTTAAGAATTTGAAAAATGAATTAGTAAAAGAATGTTGGGTTTATTTTTAAAATAATATTTGTTCATTGTCTCCAAAACTAGCCTTTACATTTAATTGGCTTAAATTGGGACACAGTTTTTTGATTGGTTGAATTCCCTTATAAATATTGATAGTAAATATTTATGTTTAGTTTGTTTGAAATTGCGAACTCAACTTGACTACTCAGTATTTTTTAGACAGTAAACAAATTTTTAATGTGGCCTTTTGCAAAACCATACCACAAATATTCCCCTTTAAAGATCAACTTCTGAAATAGTTACAAAATTTTATCCTCAAAGGATCAAGGCATTTTGTGTTCATTTTATTTTTTACAAAGCAGATTACCTTTGTAAATATTTCTTTGATCCGGAAAGGCATTAAATTTAGAATTGTGGGATTGTTGTGTTCGTGTCTTTCAAAAATTGACATGAATTTTATACTTGGATAAGAGTTTTTGCCTGAAATCATAATTCGAACTCAATTTGTCTTGAAGTATTTTATAATTTGATTATCGTATATCATGCGAAGATATGTTCATGTTCAGCTGTGCCTGATAGTTAATATGCAAAATATTTTAATGTGTCTTTATTTAAAAAGTTTATCCTGACTTACCGATCATTGTTATGCAGTCAAACCTCTGTTTGTAGTCACCTCCAAATAAAGACCATCCTGTAAATAAAGACCAATTAATTCTTGAAAAAACATCTTTGATTATTTAGAACAAACTGACCTCTGAATAAAGGCCATCTGTCAATAAAGGTCATATTTTGTCTTTCCCAAGGGTGGCCTTTGTTCACAGGTTTTACAGTAATTATAGGACTTCAGTTTTGATCCAAATTAGGTCGAACTTAAATTAGATACATGTAGTTCAATTATGTAAAAATATTTATACATAGACACCATCAGTATGTCATAAAACATGTTATAGACTGTACTGAAGTGTGTTATATATATATTTGATGATCATAAATTCTGTTGAAGGCAGTAATATATTTACATAATACTCTCGAATCTTTCTGAACATCTAAATGCTCTCAGGAAAACAGATTTATGATCAGTTCCTCGAGTAGAGTTTTAATAAAAGTTGTTAATTTCTCTCCATTTTTTACTGAATGAAATATTTGTACAGTATAACCCTTGAAAACCGGATCCCTTTCGGACTGGGCCAAAAGTCAGGTTTTCTGAGACTTCTGGTTTTCAGAGAACTATTGATCATAGAAGAGAGAAATGGGACTTGAAAAAATCATCCAATTTTCCATTAATTTCAGTTTTCAGGGAGTCCAGTTTTCAGGGGTTATACTGTACTACCATGTTCTATTGCACTAGATCTAGTTGAAATGACACAAAATATTGTAAGACATAGATGGCACTGTAGAACCCATTATTTTAGCATTTGTTGCCTAAATTTCTTACATTTGTTCTAGCAGTCTATCATCTACAAACTTAGATTAACCAAAACAGGCCTACCTATACATGTGTCAACTTATCTTTTTGAAATTACATTTAAAGTTTTGTATTTGTCTAGTTTTGTGTTACATTTTTAACCTTTTGTCTCATTAGCATTCTTTGGACTCTTCCAAATTCAAAGCTATCATACAAAACATCAATTTATTTTAGAAAATTGGTTATTTCTCTCTGACAGAGTGGAAAACATTGTGGCAAAAGAAGCCATTACTTATTACAAGCAGTGGCTTTTTTTGCCACAATGTTTTTAAAAGTCGTCTGCTTCAGATGCGGGGGGGGGATTGTGGTATTACGAGGCAAAGGGTTAATTTAAATGCTGAAGTTTACATTCTGTTAGCATTGAAAAATTCATTTTATGATGTGTCATTGTTTTGTTCATTGTTATAAAACTGTTTCTTTCTCTTTCCATTAATTCATGCATTTTGTTAGTTAGCGTGTTAATTTCGACAATAATTGTCTTGAAGTTTTGTTTCCTGAGTGTGTGTGTGTCTTGTTTAAAAAACAATTTATTCACATTGATGTGTAAATCAACCATATTTCACTATTGCAATTTTCATTTGAAATTGATTTTGTGACATCAAAGAATTATCCCTGTACAGAGATATCTAACTGTATGAGTGTTTACTTCTGAAAAAAAAACATTATGTTGAGCAACTAAAAAATAATGAAAGCAAATATGCTGTATTTTGTTTATTATTAAATTTCTTATCTTCACATTTAATGTTTGTACTAAGTGCTTTTTATTCTTTATTTCAGCTGTCCTCAAGGTCTTGGAGGGAAGTGGTTCATCAAAGTTAAAACGTAAACAAATCTTAGCGAGTCCTTTGACTATACTTGAAATGACGAAAAAAGAAAATGGTGTGTGGGTATAAAAGTGATATTAGTGTATTCTAGTTGTTATGGCATCACTTCCTGTTTTCATGTGACTATGACATCACTTCCTGTTTGGTCATCATGTCATTATGACATCATTTCCTGTAGTCTTCATGTGACTTGTGACATCACTTCTTGTGAACGCTTTAAAGTGATTTTGACATCACTTCCTGTATAATGGAAGTGACATTGTCAACAGATTATATATGCTTGTTATGTCATTTCTTGTACAGGATCTTCATGTGTGAATTTTTTCAAAGAGATGAATGTACCTATATTTAATTAATTCAAGCTGATAATACATAGTTAAAGAATATCAATTATTGGAATATTTTTCTATGATTTTCATTGTACGATATATTTATACAGTTAGTAACTTGTTTGAATTTATTCAAATGCTTTGAATGCTTTGTAATTAGAGGGAGGTATGATTGATTTTTAAGTTTCTGATATTAACAGATCTATGAACATTTTCAGTTTAAATTTGTAAGTTTGAATTTTTGGACCATTTACATTTCGTTTATTTGTGCCATTTGATTTTTAGCTCATCTTTTTCAAAGAAAAAGTCGAGCTATTATGATTGCTGCATTGTTGTCGTCATTGTTGTCATTGTGCAAAATCTTTAATGTAGCCTAGCACTCCAACACTTTTAAAGATATCAACACAACACTTGGAATACTTGATTATCATGACAAGGCGCAGTTGCAGGACAATGGACATTATTCTGAAAGCTATATTTTTGGAGCTATGCCTCTTTTTAACTTAGAATTTTTGTCTGAATTGCTTATTAAATAGAATGATTTAAACAAGACGAGTGTTAGCGCCGCTCTGCGGAGCTCTTGTTTTATCAGAGCCAGTAGTGTTTTTCATTTTTAATGATCTAATGTATTGAATTATGACATTTTCTCGATATTTCTGATGATAATATTGTTGGTTTGCTAATATGAATGTTTAGATTAGTTTTGATTCAAAGTAAATTTTTATATGATGGAAATTCATGGTTTGCATGTACGATATGCTTTTTTTCTAAGATAGATTGTGTTGCTGGTTTTTACAGAAATGAACAGTAATTACTCCAAATCTTGCTGATAATCTTGCATGATTCGAGCCTTCAGCTCTCAAGTTTTTTCCTTGTCAATACAAGATACTTTTTGGCGGGAGGGGGGGGTAGTTTATTGAATAAAGGGAAGTAATCTCTACCTGAATATTCTCCTGCTATCCCTATAAAATGATAGTAAGGTGACTAAGAATTTATTCAGTGACACAATCTGTATTATTATACATTTTCTGATCATGCATAATTAAAACCTGTGGTAAAACACTTAGATTTTGTTTTTTTCTCAGCTATTGCTGAGAAAAAGTTGATCCATGCGCAGATTAGTGAAGTACTATCTCAGTAATTATAACTTCAAAATTAGTGAGTCGGTGGCCATTTTTATCAACGTTCATGTGAGGTTAGGAAATCATGGAACAGTTTATTTCAAGTAATTTTTTAGAATTGGCGTGAATGTTTAAGTTTCCTTAACCCTTTGCCTCATAAGCATATTTTAGACTCTTCCAAATTCAAAGCAAATATACAAAACATCAATTTATATACAAAATTGGGTTATTTCTCTCTGAAAAACTACGTGGCAAAAGAAGCCATTGCTTGTAATGAGCAATGGCTTCTTTTGCCACGATGTTCTCAGAAGTCATCTGCTTCAGATGTGGGGAAATGTGGTATTATGAGGCAAAGGGTTAAATGCTGTTTATGGAAAGATTTTATTACACAAGTTGTATATATAAGCATTTTTACTCTATTATCAAGCATTAACCTTTGTATTCTATAATATCGTAATTATCAATTATATTTACTTATGTATATTTTTGTCATACTGTTTTATTACATACTTAATTATATAGAATTGTGCCTTCATGAAATACTCTTCAGTGTTTTGAATTTTGTTTTAATTCAGGGAAGGCAGACGTATTGTTTTCTTGTTATTTTTCATATTTCTCTTAATTCAACTATTGCCTGAAGTGTATTTTTTTACTCTTTAAGCCAAGAGGCTTCTACTGACAAACAAATGTGATCTTTTTCACAGAGGTTCAAGGTCACACTGTTCTGAATTATTCTGTTTTTTTTTTTAATTTTTTTTATTTACTAGATAATCAGTCCAGAAAAGGGATTATGTGCTTTTGTCCAAAAAACGATACCCACTTGTTAACTCATACCCCTGGGCTCTTCTGAACTTATTCTGGTAAACTAAATCTTTATGATGAATTAAATTTGCGGTCAAGTGGTTATGGTCTCTGATTGGTAATCACTAACTCCTCACCGCTGTGAGTTCGAATCCCACCCAGAACCAGATTTCACATGTGAGGAAGCTGTACAGCTAGTTTATGGAAGGTCAGTGGTCCTACCTGGGGTCTTCCTCAATCGTTAAAGCCGGAAAGTCACCAAATGACCCTGGCTGTTGGTGGGATGTTAAACAACAGTGAAAAAAAGTAGATTGACCGATGGCTTGTCATAATTATATATTTATGGTCCAGTTAACATTAACACGATTCAAGTATTCTTATTTAAAAACATTGAATTCAATATTATGACTATACTGTTTGTTGTTACATGTTTTATTTTTACAACTAATGATATTCAAATTCATTTTCTATAAATTTTCATATCGCACTTACATACTATTTAGATTGTCGTTTGAAATTATTGGGTTGTATGGGAAATATATTTTTTGTTTGTTTTTCGTAATCATCCCACAGACTGCCATTATCTGCCCATCTCATGAATATAAACTCTATTTACTTTAGGGGGATTTAGGGTTTTTTTTAAATATAAAGATCTGAATTGTATTCAAGGGTCATGGCTTACTCACTCCACTCTTTTATGTAATTTTGTTAAATATTGTCATTCTGTGCATTTTATGATTATGATTATTATCATGGATTTTTTGAACATTGAACAACTTCAAGGAAATGTTTCATTATAAAGTGTTGCCATGGAAACGAATAAAATCCAACAAGATACTGATTTAAGTAATGCTTTTCTCAAAAAAACTTCAATCAGTTTGAAATTCTATATATTTTAAAAAGACAATGATTTTATGGCATTAATGAATTAATTGATTTAACAATGCCTTATGCTTCTTATATTTTTTATGACTTTGTTTTTACAATGTCATTTCAGAGCACAACTTTTAAAGTAATAATTAGTGTATTTCAAAACTGTCCGGAATTTTTTTTTATACATGTATACACTATTATCAGTTCTCGGGTACTTAGATTGATTGAAGTTTTTTATCATTATCAGAAATGTTTTCTTGTTTCAAAATATTTAAAGAAAAAAAAAAAACAGGAACTATGAACCATATTTAATAAAGATTTAAAAAATATACTTCAAAAGACATGGTAGAAATTTGTGTCGCATTTTTACCATAGAATCTTGCTCTTGTGTTTTTCTTATTTTTCAAACATGAATTTCGCTAATCTAAAATTTATATAATAAAATCCACTGTTTATTACCCTGGATACATAAAACAGTTGAACTGAAAATAAATAAATGCATGTATCATGTTATTTGATGTAAATGTTTTTATTTTTCGTCTTAATGTATAGATATATTGAGTATTCTGTCAAGGGTATGTGCAATTTGCCACGTTAAATACATATTTATGTACAAATATCGTGTTGTGTTGTCTCTGTTATTGTACCTTGTAAGATGTGGTTGCATCGTAATAATTTAAGCCTTTGCCTCATATTACCACATTTCCCTGCATCTGAAGCAGATGACTTTTGAAAACATTGAAGCAAAAGAAGCCATTGCTTGTAATGGGTAGTGGCTTCTTTTGCCACAATGTTTTCTACTCTGTCATTGAGAAATAACCCAATTTTCTTAAATAAATTGATGTTTTGTATATTAGTTTTGAATTTGGAAGAATCCAAAATATGCTTAAGAGGCAAAGGGTTAAAGGAATTACTTTGGTCAGTGTCCAGATTGTGAGGACCAAGGGACACAACTCTAGATGGACATCACAAATTCATATCGGTGGAAACTTTCTCAACGACCCTTACAAAGTTTTGTGTTTTTCATAAATGACAAATTTGATGAAGTTTCGTGATTGTGAAGGCTTAATTAAAACAATTGTTGCATACATCAACAACTTCAATAACACTATAGATATTTTTCTACATTAAAATAACCACAGCAAGTGTTATAGTGAATATACAAAAGCAATTAAATCCATTCACATAGATTACACAATACTATCAAGTAAACAGAGCTTCAAGATTTCGCCACGAAAGACTCTAGTGTCTGCGCAAGAAAAACTGGGCCAGTCAGGTAACACTAAACATGTCTATTTTTTCCGTTATGTGTAGTCCATAATTTATGAAAAGTGACTCTGGTTTTATTAAGTATTTATTCAACCTAAATAAATCTCATTATTTATCTTACAATAAAATGTTAAAAACGTGTGTGCATGACTTTGTCGCAACGAAAAAAAACACTGTCTTATGGTCATTATGAGACGAAAACATGAAGTCCGAAGTTTTGCAGTGTTGTGTTTGACCCAAGTAATCTAAGGGAGACAAATCGTACAGACTAAGCTGTTTAGATGGGCAGTTACCTCCCATAATAAAATTACGCCATTTGCTTACGGTTGCATAACATTTATTAGCTGAATGCTTCCAAGAAGGTTAAACCCATGAAAAACTGCGTGTGTTGAGCTTTTTTGCCGTCTCTACGATTTATCTGTCTCAACAAACAAGTAAGTAACAATTTTTTAAAGCTGTTCTTGAGTTATTTGTTATTTCTAAGACATTTGTTCTTGCACGTGTGGATTGTAAATTTCTCCGGGTTTTCGCGCAACTTTTCTTTTAATAAAACGAGTGATACTGAGTTATATTCTTCGTGTTAGCATTGAATTTTATGCTGTAAGTTATAGGCTTAGATTCACTGCTTTGTTAGAAAAATAACTTTCTAAATAATGCACATTTCATTCAAAACACGAAATCATTTCATGAAGGGATGATAAATGCTCGTTGTAACACATGAGCATATAACACGACACAAGACTACTAACTCCCAAGACAATAAGTATTTTTGTATTTATAATAATGAGGCAGGTACTATTTGAATGATGATTTTTACTGGATTTCTACCTACAGCTTCATTTTCCAGAAACCTGGGCATGACTCACCGAACGATTCACTGGTTTAGAAAAGGTCTTCGCCTTCATGATAACCCTGCACTGGTTGCAGCCTTCGAGAATGCCACACAAGTGTGGCCGATATTTATTCTCGATCCTTGGTTTCCAGTTAATGCAAATGTTGGTGTCAATCGTTGGAGATTTCTGTTGGAGTGTTTACATGATTTGGATGAAAGCTTGAAAAAAAATAATTCAAGGTATTTTATGGAAAGAATCTTAGCTCGCCTTCGATTGTTTGTGTAAAATATATTTTGGTTATTTGTTATTATTGGAACGGTTAGAACACAAATGTAAATTGTATTGTTGCAATTCTGAATATATCTTATATATGTGTGTTCTTCCGAATTATTGTTTTATTAATCATGGCCAAAAATGAAATTTAATTTCATTTCTTTCATGTTCGTTCTTCTAAAACATTTTATGAAGATCAAAAAACATTACAGTTCTTTTCTCTAGGTGATCTTAGACATACAACCAGCTTGAAATTCAAGAATACTGGAGAGATGAGCTGACATTGGCTATTGATTGGAAGTAACTGAATCAATTACAGTCAAACCTGTGTTAGCAACCACTTCTGAATAAAGACCAACCTATGAATGAAGGCCACTCTTTGAAAAAAATGTTGCTGAATATTTAGAATAAACTGACTTCTGAATAAAGTCCACCTGCTATATTTTGTCTTTCCCGAGGGTGAGTTTTGTGGACAGGTTTGACTGTTCATGTAAATACTTACTCAATTCTTTCGATTACTTTTTTTGTTTTTGTTCATAGATTATTTGTGGTAAAAGGTGCACCTGCTGAAGTTTTACCCAAGTTATTTAAAGACTGGAAGATCACCAAACTAACGTATGAGATAGATACAGAACCTTATGCTGTGGAGAGAGACAATAATGTAGATAATCTCGCTAAAGATGCTGATGTTGAAGTTGTGAAATGTGTGTCTCATACATTATATGATACTGAAAAGTAAGTACATGTAGCAGAGCAACAGATAAGCTTTCTCAGTGAATTGGGTATTACTCCATCATTTCATTTTAAATTGGGTATTTGCTAAATATAATTGGGTTTCCAGAAACCTGTTAGTCCATGATTTTTGTATCAAGTAGGAATTCATGCTGTTACTTATCAAGTCTAAACTGTACACATCTGGTTGTTTTTGAACCGCATCGCTACAACGTTTGTCCGAGACTATGAGGAACGACTGACAGACGAAAATGAGTATATGCATGTATATTCATGAAAATTGATTTCGATACGTGTCATAAATATTTTAATTGGGTATTTATCTTTTGTAATTGCTTTTTGATATGCATCTAAAATAGTTTCAGTTGCGTATTTTGTAAATTTAATTGAGTTAATACGCAAATACGCAGTTTATCTGTTGTATAGGATATGGTCAGCTCAAGTGATAGTACTTTCATTTCTTTCGCCTGAGCATTGTTTCATGGACATATTTTACCTAAGATATCAAGGCTCAACAAATCCACTCGTCCGCTCGTAATTAATCGTAGAAATTGACTCAGGACTAGTTAAAATTCTTAGCTGGTCATCCTAGTAGACGAAGAGCCTGAAAAAAAATTATTGAGCCCCAGATATCAAAAAAATTATCAATAGTTAAACTGTTAATGTGTCAAGCAGACAACAGCTTGTAAAAAGACCTGTCAGTGATAAATCAATGATAACATTTTCCCTTGAGAAACACAGAATGGCCTGATTTGTGAGTTTAAAAATTGCCATCTTACCGGAGAAATGTGTATGATATGATTACCTTGTCTGCATTGTGCTAGCATTTATTTTGTTGGATAGAGATTTCAATGTTTGAAAGAGGATGATAATAATTAAATCATGGGTTCTTTTGTTTAAAGCCTATGGAAGAATGTGTTCTGTAAGTTTATCATATACTTTATAGTGAATTTGTTTGTCAATGTTATTATAGAAATGTGTTTCTTGATTTAGATAACATTAATGTACTTGAAAATCTTCATTTTGTAATTGTAAGATTTTTATGTCTTAAAATCCATGGAAATATGCCATTCTGAAAGCCATTGGTTGGGGTACTGCAAATGAGCATTGTTGATGATTTTCTGTCTTCGTCTGTATGTGAATGATTATACTCATTGCAAGTTTGTACCTCGCAGGACTATATCCAAAAATGGTGGGAGTCCTCCATTGACATATCAGAGACTACAGACCCTCCTATCACAGATGGGTCCACCTGTACAACATGTTGAAGCTCCGCTCCAACTTATCCAAGGTAACAACAGTAAATCCTGATTAGTTGACCCTCTTCAGTGTTAAACTTATTAGTTGACCCTCTTCAGTGTTAAACTTATTAGTTGACCCTCTTCAGTGTTAAACTTATTAGTTGACCCTCTTCAGTGTTAAACTTATTAGTTGACCTCTTCAGTGTTAAACTTATTAGTTGACCCTCTTCAGTGTTAAACTTATTAGTTGACCCTCTTCAGTGTTAAACTTATTAGTTGACCCTCTTCAGTGTTAAACTTATTAGTTGACCCTCTTCAGTGTTAAACTTATTAGTTGACCTCTGCAGTGTTAAACTTATTAGTTGACCCTCTTTACTGTTAAACTTATTAGTTGACCCTCTTCAGTGTTAAAACCATGCCATTATTACTACCACTTAGTTTGAGACCAGTTTCTTAAATGTGTTTGCTTTATTTAAATTCACAATTTGGATTAGAGTGGATAAAAATAAATGAACATTTACTCTGCAGATGTGCGTTGTAGAGGTCAACTTCGGATGTAACAATATTCAGATGTAGCGATATATTTTTCACAGTCCCTTCAACATCTTTAAAAGTGGAGTTTACTGTATTTCTGTGCTATATTTTATGGATTTGATATCGTGAATGTTGTGTTATCAGGTTGTAAGACCATGGTTCAGCCAGACCATGATAAGATGTATGGAGTACCTACATTAGAAGATCTAGGAAGGAATTCTAAAGATTGTGGACCTTCATTGTTTCCTGGTGGTGAAGTTGAAGCTTTAAAACGGATGGAAACCATGCTGGAAAGAAAGGTTTGCGCTGATGTCATAGTAACGGAGAATATATGACTGGTTACTGTATTTACCTAATGACTAGTTTAACGTTTGTTGGAGTCCAGTCAATTACTTGTTGCTTTTCTTTTTGACTTTTCATTTCGTTGACTTGACATTATAATTATAACAAGATATTTATCTTTGTGAAATTCCTGACCTTGTACTGTTCCGAATTTTCCTGACTCTTCTGGTATCATATGGTTGCTAGTACTAGACATACATCACTTGTATGATATATTGCAGGATTGGATTTGTAGTTTTGAGAAACCCAAGACATCCCCAAATGCATTAAAACCCAGTACAACTGTACTAAGTCCTTATCTCAAGTTCGGATGTTTATCTCCGAGAATGTTTTACCATAAATTGAATGATGTCTACAAAGGAAAGGTATGTAATGCTTTTGTTTGCGGTTGACCTTGAATTTTAGGTCACCTATGAATAAAATATTTAAACTTGAAGTAACTTATCAATGCTATATATTCAAGTGTTGTCACAGAACATGTAATGTACGATTTATAAGGAACATTAATTTACATAATGGCGAAAGATGATTCTTACATACCACAGTTATATCGTTACATGTATTCATATACAGATTAATATTTGCATGCGTACAGAGTATTTAGGCCACGCCTACAAGTGCATGATTGGACAAGGGACACTCTAGAGTCTTTACATCTTAGATCTTGAAGTATATTGCAAAGTGACGTTAAACAGTTTAAGATGAAGTAATTTACTGTGATCTGTGATTGCCTATAATTGATATATGTTTGCAGAAACATTCACAACCCCCTGTGTCTCTTCATGGTCAGCTATTGTGGAGGGAATTCTTCTACACCGTAGCAGCCGGAACACCAAATTTCAATAAAATGGTTGGAAACACAGTCTGTACTCAAGTAGACTGGGACACAAATTCTGAGTACTTAGAAGCTTGGAAAATGGTATGATGAGCTAAAATATTGTGTTTGTTTACATATAAACCAACTATGGTTACTAACTTGGTATGCTAGTATGAAAGTTAGGTACAAATTCTAACCTTTTTCCTGATATGATTAAAGTTGAAGATACAGGTCAAGGTCACAAAACCAAGTTTGTTCCAAAAATTTAAATGGTGGCTTTGCCACCAGCATAATTTATCTAAATGTCTATTTGATAGTATCTCAGTGATATTTTTTTCAACCTGAATACTTATAAGAATTAAATCGAAATTTGAGCTTGGAGACTCAAGTTTTACGACCTAAATTCTTGTCTTTTAGATTGTAAGTTTTTCTATGTTGGCATCACAGAGATCAATGAATTGTTGTATGATTAAATTGTAGCCACAATTGTCGTAGTTGATGGTACTTTTTATGATTAAATTGTAGTCATAATTGTAGTAGTTGATGCTATTTTTAGGATTAAATTGTAGTCATAATTGTAGTAGTTGATGCTATTTTTAGGATTAAATTGTAGTCATAATTGCAGTAGTTGATGCTATTTTTAGGATTAAATTGTAGTCATAATTGTAGTAGTTGATGCTATTTTTAGGATTAAATTGTAGTCATAATTGCAGTAGTTGATGCTATTTTTAGGATTAAATTGTAGTCATAATTGTAGTAGTTGGTGCTATTTTTAGGATTAAATTGTAGTCATAATTGTAGTAGTTGGTGCTATTTTTAGGATTAAATTGTAGTCATAATTGTAGTAGTTGATGCTATTTTTAGGATTAAATTGTAGTCATAATTGTAGTAGTTGATGCTATTTTTAGGAATAAATTGTAGTCATAATTGTAGTAGTTGATGCTATTTTTAGGAATAAATTGTAGTCATAATTGTAGTAGTTGATGCTATTTTTAGGATTAAATTGTTGTCATAATTGTAGTTGTTGATGCTATTATTAGGATTAAATTGTAGTCATAATTGTAGTACAAATGTAGTTGATGCTATTTTTTAGGATTAAATTGTTGTCATAATTGTAGTAGTTGATGCTATTTTTAGGATTAAATTGTTGTCATAATTGTAGAAGTTGATGCTGTTTTTAGGATTAAATTGTAGTCATAATTGTAGTAGTTGATGCTATTTTTAGGGGCGTACAGGATATCCTTTTATTGACGCTTGTATGACTCAGTTGAGACAAGAAGGTTGGATCCATCATTTAGCTCGTCACGCCGTGGCTTGTTTTCTCACACGAGGAGATTTATGGATCAGTTGGGAAGAAGGAATGCATGTGTTTGAAGAATATCTGCTAGGTTTGTAACATCTGTTTTGATTGGATGAAGATTATCTGTTAGATGTGTGACATATTTTCATTGGTTTTTTTGTTAATGCTGTACTTATAGATGACTGTTATTTCTGATAGTAAAAATTAGACAACTTGATAACTTCTTACGATTCGAAATAACCAATTATCAATTATTTGGTGAATAAAAAATTGCTAACAAATACTGGTGTTAAGTTTAATGTAGTGAAACAAAAGTTAAATTGCAAATGATCTACCAAGTCAGGTGGTCTCTGACAACTGTGTCTTTTGTTTTAGGTCACTATGTTTTTTGCTCTCAATTTGTTTCTGGTTCCACATTTCAGATGCAGACTGGAGTCTCAATGCAGGGAACTGGCTGTGGTTATCAGCTAGCGCATTCTTCCATCAGTATTTTAGAGTTTACAGTCCAGTAGCCTTTGGAAAAAAAACTGATCCTAATGGAGATTACATTAGGTAAAAATACTGAGAATATTCTTCATTGTTTAGTTTTTGTTAGTCGATACAATCCACGAAATTCTGTTTGAGACCACCTCCTAATAAAGACTATCCTTTGAAATCATGATGTTCTGTTTGAGACCACCTCCTAATAAAGACTACCCTTTGAAATCATGATGTTCTGTTTGAGACCACCTCCGAATAAAGACTACCCTTTGAAATCATGATGTTCTGTTTTGAGACCACCTCCGAATAAAGACTACCCTTTGAAATCATGATGTTCTGTTTGAGACCACCTCCGAATAAAGACTACCCTTTGAAATCATGATGTTCTGTTTGAGACCACCTCCAAATAAAGACTACCCTTTGAAATCATGATGTTCTGTTTGAGACCACCTCCGAATAAAGACTACCCTTTGAAATCATGATGTTCTGTTTGAGACCACCTCCGAATAAAGACTACCCTTTGAAATCATGATGTTCTGTTTGAGACCACCTCCGAATAAAGACTACCCTTTGAAATCATGATGTTCTGTTTGAGACCACCTCCGAATAAAGACCACCCTTTGAATCCATGTAGTTTTGTTTGAGACCGCCTCCTAATAAAGACTACCCTTTGAATGAAGTCCATTATTTGAAAAACCATCACTGATTGTTTAGACTGACTACAAACTGACCTCTGAATAAATGCCACCTGTCAATAAAGGGCCACATTTTGTCTTTCCCAAGGTTGGTCTTTGTTCTCAGGTTTGACTGTAGTTCATTTTTCACATTAGATTCTTAGAGCCAGGCATGGTCTTTATTGGAGTAAATCTTTCCTTAGGAACTTAATTAGGGACTTGAAATTCAACCATTCGTTTCTAAAGGAAGGTGATATGGGTTCACAAGTGGGGTTTAGTAATGGTTTGCATTGATTACTACTTTGGAAGAATCTTAATTCAGTATTCAATCTATTTTTTTGAAATTCTACTTTTCTTTCTCATACTTCAGTGTTCACTTAATATTCACATGAATTTTCACATAGTGAGATGATATTCAGTGTTTATATATTTTTCTAATTTTTATTCCTTAGGAAATATTTACCAAAACTTGCCAAGTTTCCACAGAAGTTTATTTATGAACCGTGGACAGCTCCTAAAGCAGTACAAGAGAAATGTGGGTGTATCATTGGAAAGGATTATCCAAAACCTATTGTAGACCATGAAGTTGTTAGAAAAACCAACATCTCAAGAATGGCTGCAGCATATGCCAGAAGAAAGGGGGAGATGGAGAAGAAAGGTATGATAGAATGTTACAGAGAGGCCTCCATGGTTGAATGATTATGGTCTCTGACTAGTAATCTCTAGCCCCTCACCCCTGTGAGTTCGAGACCAAATTTCACTTGTGAGAAAGCTGTTCAGCTAGCTTAGCTGGAAGATTGGTGGTGCTACTCTGGTCATTGGTTCTTCCATCCAGGTGAATGCTTGATTAAGCTGGAAAGATCACCGAATGACCCTGGTTGTTGGTGTGACATTAAACTCCCATGCAAAAAAAGTATTATTCTAAGTGCAACACTCTGTTGTACCATCATTGTTAATTATAATTAATTTATTGAATTATTAGTTATCGCTTCGATATGTTACTGAAAACACTGAATAAAATTGAATGGATTTTAACAGTGTATGATGTCACATGTTTGTGTCTTAAGTCGCAGCAATAATTTATTTCCTATCGTCAGGCTATTTTTTCATTTGTTTGAGTATAATTCTATTACTCTTAATATCTAAGTTTGAGCAAACACTATGTTTGTTACTGTATTGCTTCGTCAGGACGAATTGAATCCACTTATTATTCACTCATGTGTATTGTTATGAAGCAATTTTTGTATTGTAGATAAACCTGCGACAAAGAAGAGAAAGTCTGACACCGAGGGTTCTAATAAAGGCAAAAAGAAAGCCAAAAACAAACAAATCACAGATTTTCTCATGTGAACCCTGGAGAAAGAAGTACACAAAATGTACCCGATAGTTCGGTGGTGTTGTCTACCACGGTTTCACGGAATTTGGTACGGGGTGTGGTTGTATATATGGACTACATGTTAAGAGAGTGATATTTTTGGCTTGTTTTGTTTTGTGAAGAGATTATTCTGCATGCTGGATAAATTTGTTTCTGTGTCATTGAAACAAGAAGGCATCATGATCTGATTAATTGGTGATAGCTAGTTACAGTTCCGCCATACAGAACTACAGCTTTGATACTGTTGTGTAGTTTAATGTTACCTTACTGGAGATAGTTGTTTCAACTTGGTAACTTAACTCGACTCAGGTTGCCATGTATCGATCTGACAGTTGTTGACTCAAATTTTTGTTACAACTACTGTACATTCTGGTTATTGTGTTAATTATACAATCCTAGATGAAAGTAGAGATTTTGTTACCTGGTTATCAGGGCTTTCTGTGAAGTTTGTTCTTGTGAAGGTATTACCATGTTTTGTATGTACCACTTTGTTTATTATGTTTACAATATTGCATCTCAGGGATTGAAACTTGTACCACATCATTCTATTTTTTTTTGTTTTTGTATCTATCTGTTAACTGAATGCTGTTTCACTCACAGGATTATTTTTTTACAAATACCGTGTATATAAATGATGAATGCCTGAAATTTGTTTTTTATGTTTGAAGTTACTTTTGTGCCACTCTACATTGTGTATATTTTCTTGATTGTTTCTTCGTCTTTAGTGAGTTTATTTTGATCCCAACCAATTAAGTCTCCAGAACATTGTCTAGTGTGTATGTATGAAACGGAAATAGCAGGTCTACTTGATCCATTTAGTAGACTGCAGTTTCTACGCATATTGTGTACTCTTTGATAAGGTAAGGAAATATTCTGCAGCTTCCAAACTCAAATATCAGGCTGTCAACCCAAATTTTTCAAAACATAAGACAAATATAGGACATTTCCACAATTTTGACGACAAACATAGGACAAATTTGGCTAAATATAGGACATTTTGTGTTCTTTAATATATAGAAAGAAACAAACATAAAGTCCAAGGTGGCTAAGAGTTCAAAGTATTTAAAAAAAACTTTACTGAAAGCTATATTCATTTTAAGCTTTTATTCCATTATATACAGACTTATCCAACCAATTTCTTTATCTTGAAAACCAAATTTAACTCAGTCTTGGATCTTTGTCATACACTGCCTGTTCTGGAGGCAGTATCAAAGACAATTAAAAATCTCCCAGAAATTGTGAAAATATTGTGACACAAGGCCTAAAATATAGGATTTTATAGGATTATAGGACGCGGTTGACAGCCTGAAATAGTTTTCTTGTTGTAAAATATGTTGTTTCTTTGTAGTGTTGATTCTGAACTTTTTGATTCAAATGCAATTTGTTAAGTACATCGATCATCATTTTAACTGTGAAACTGATCCGTGATATTACCAACTTGTGTTCATATTATTTGAGATTAAAATGTCACATTTCTGAATTGTATTGACTGTTGTTGTAACAAAACTTATGTGATTTTAATCATCCAAATTGAACAGTATTGTCAATTGCCAATGAACAAGAAGAGATTTCATGAACAGAAAAATAAACCAGCTATCAGGGATCTATGCACTTTTAGTAAATTATTTGAGAAAAATTTCTCAATCTTATATACAAAACCACAGCTGAATTGTTTTTTCTCTTTATTTCCAGTCAGTATGTACATTTTATGCGACCAAAACACAAGCTCCACCGGCTTGTCTGATTTTCTTCTGTGCTTGTTGACTGAAGAATTTAGCCTTTACAATGCATGGTTGCTTGGGTAAATGTCCTTTTCCAAGAACTTTGTAATATCCCTGAAAAATATAATAAATATTTGCTCAGTATTAACATAAGAAACTTAGACAAATGTTAATCCTTTGCCTCATAAAATACCACATTTCCCAGCATCTAAGCAGACATTTTTTGGAAACATTGAAATAAGTAATGACGTCTAACCACAATGTTTTCCACTCATTCAGAGAGAAATAACCCAACTTTCTGAAATAAATTAAGTGTTTTGTACATTGGCTTTGAATTTGGAAAAGTCCAAAATATGCTAATGAGGCAAGAGTTGAAAATCTTGCGCATGTTGACATATTAGTAATTGATCAAAGATCTGAAGTGAGTGAGAATATTGACTTGATCTTCTATCAACTATGCCTCAGTCTGACGTGCTGTTTTCACCATGTCTACTGTCTGACAGGGATAACTTGTTAACATCATGGGTCAACTTGTCGATAAAAGACTATATTTCATTTAATTCCACTAAATCCAGATAAACATCTAGGTCTGCACTTATTATCTGTCATCAGGCCTCGACAAAGCTTTTTCTCCAGGCTACTCGTCCAGCAGGATAACCAGTAAATTCAACATGTCCCGCGTCAATTTCTACTCGCAATTACAAGCAGATGAGCAGATTTGTCGAACCCTGGTCATATCTGATATATGTTCTCCACTTAACATGTAGGACAGCAAGACAGAAATGCTATTTTACATTAGTTCTTCACTTTCTCTCGCAAACTTCCAGTAATGTAATAAATGAGGAGTGCAACATATGTAATGGAATTATCCGTCCTCTCAAACTGATTTAATCAAACTGCAAGTTTAACTCATAGAATCACCAATGACCATACCATATTGACTTAAAACTAGTGACAATTCAATGTTAATTTCAGATTGAGACCTTGAGTAGATACATGATGTATCTAAAAAAAAATGCCTCAGACTGACGAGCTGTTTTCACCATGTATACTGTATGACAATAATAACCTATTCACTGGCTAACTAGGTGATACAAGACAATTTTATTCAGTTCTGATACACAATGATACCTCAGTCTGACGTGCTGTTTTCACCATGTCTACTGTATGACAGGGATAACTTGTTAACATCATGGGCAAATGAATGAATTTAGGAACAGTAATGTTTTGCAATTTTGGGAAAAGGGCCTGTCCAATGATAACAATGTTTCTCATTTACCAGGTCAAAGTCCACTGGGAAGATACAAAGTTATAGATCTTTTGCAAGAGTTCATGAAAGAAAGATCCAAGTAAAAACTAGCAGTACTGATACCATACAAAAACTGAACCACCTCATAATAAACATCAAATCAGATAAGAAATCAGAAACAGTAACATTGGGAGTTATATCAAAAGATGCCTCAGTCTGACGTGCTGTTTTCACCATACATTTTGTATGACAGGGATAACTTTTAACATCACAGGCAAATATTTTTACTCTTGGTACATTACAGGCTTGATATTTTCTGCACAAAAGCAGCCATCAGCCAATTTGTAAGTACCATAATGCCATAAATAAAGAGATATTTAATAAAACCATTCTATTCAATACTAATGAAGTAAATGAACACAAAAAAAGCACAGCCTGATATTCAACCTGCCTCAACTGGGATTTGAGCCAAGATCTCCAGGTAATAAGTCAAATACACTAATGACTGGATCATGAGTAAAGAAGTAAATTGATGGATAGTATCTATTTATGAGATCATGATTCTAATAACAAATAATGATACCTCAGTCTGACGTGCTGTTTTCACCATATCTACAGTATGACAGGGATAACTTGCTAACATCATAGGTCACAACAAAGAAGTATATTTAGCTTACATCAGTACTGTTAACTTGTTAACATCATGGGCAAATGAATTAATTAAGGAACAGTGATTTTTTGCAATTTTGGGAAAAGGGCCTGTCCAATGATAACACTGTTTATCATTTACCAGGTCAAAGTCCACTGGGAGGATACAAAGTTATGGATCTTTCGCAAGAGTTCATGAAAGAAAGATCCAAGTAAAAACTAGCAGTACTGATACCATACAAAAACTGAACCACCTCATAATAAACATCAAATCAGATAAGAAATCAGAAACAGTAGCATTGGGAGTTATATCAAAAGATGCCTCAGTCTGACGTGCTGTTTTCACCATACATTTTGTATGACAGGGATAACTTTTAACATCACAGGCAAATATTTTTACTCTTGGTACATTACAGGCTTGATATTTTCTGCACAAGAGCAGCCATCAGCCAATTTGTAAGTACCATAAAGCCATAAATAAAGAGATATTAAATAAAACCATTCTATTCAATACTAATGAAGTAAATGAACACAAAAAAAGCACAGCCTGATATTCAACCTGCCTCAACCGGGACTTGAGCCAAGATCTCCGGGTAATAAGTCAAGTACACTAATGACTGGATCATGAGTAAAGAAGTAAATTGATGGATAGTATCTATTTATGAGATCATGATTCTAATAACAAATAATGATACCTCAGTCTGACGTGCTGTTTTCACCATATCTACAGTATGACAGGGATAACTTGCTAACATCATAGGTCACAACAAAGAAGTATATTTATCTTACATCAGTACTTAATACATGGATACTGTTGAGAATGAACATTGTAGAAGAAAATACTTACAGCTCTGACGCAGTCAATAACTGGGGCTTTGTCAGTTTCTTTAGCATACTTTTCACGAGTTTGCTCAGATACCAAGGACCACAATTTGTCAAGGTTAACAGCTGGGCAGAAAAATTTGTTGTTGGTCTTGTGGAAATATCTCATACCAACTTTACCAAAGTAACCAGGATGGCTGTAAGGCAACAAAATTACAGTTAAGCCTAAAAAATAGGTTTGTTTCCCGTTATCTGACCGACCCATCGTTTACCTGCCGACTCAAAAGTTTTTACAGCATCCAAATCATAGTAATATATTTTTAGTTTTCACAATAGTGTTGTCGACATATGCAAAAAAAATCTAAAAAAAAAATCTTTACCTACCGACTCATATTTTTTGGGGCAAGTAACCGGAAACAAACCTTTGTTTGTTTATGCCTTAATTGAATACACGGAAATACAGAATCTAATCAGAATAACAGAACAAAAGTTCCAATTTTTCTGAAGTTGTCATTAATATGAAAAGTTTGGAAACTAAAGTAACATTTTTCAGAGTATGACAGAAAAAACTTCTTTCATGGAACTTCCAAATACTGAGCCATCATCATGTACCCAAGGAATGTCCAATTCTATAGCAACAATTTTCTTTAACTCAAAATCAATTCATTGTATAGTTCCTATAACACTTTCACTCAAGAGATAGTGAAAAATCTATTCTGCCAGTAATTAAGTAAAATGTTTGCAGTACATAAAATCTCACAATGTCCACTTCTCTGTAAACATTAACTAATATTCAGCAAAGAACAACAAAATTTTTACATGCAACACAGTTGAATTTGCCTCAGTCTGACGTGCTTTCTCACCATGTACACAGTAAGACAGGGATAACTTGTAACATCATAGGCAACAAATTATTAACATACAATAAAGAAGAATAATAGACCACAACTGCACTACTTACAAATCAGTGATTGGGAAAGAAATTTTCTTAATGGGACAATGGCCCTTTCTGATGCCAAAACCAATGTGACATTCTGAAAACTGTGACATTTTCGTGTGACAATTACTAAGTAACAATTTAAACAGTTTTCATAATTATTCATAAGTCTATCTGCTAGGGGCTTGCTTGCATAAAAAACATGCATAAAGCGTCAGATGATGCACAGCAGCAGTATTCACTTCGTACCCACTCCATTTTATACACAAAAAAAATTGAAAAAAAAATCGGAATGCATCACAGGCGCGTCAGGTGCCAAAGACAATATGACATTTTGAATTTTAATGCGACTATGGCGCATACCTTTCCCAATCACAGATAAATGTTCCTGTTCTGAAAAGCAGTAACAAATTGAACTAATTTGTAAATCAGTAGTTTGCCAAGTTTACAGAGCTGGAACCTATATTAAAGTTGGTATGAACAATAAGTTATAAAAATAACTATTGACATAGTTTGAAAGTCCGAGAGACAAGCCTGAATCTTTATTGACAAGAACGATATATACATACTATTTATCAAAGTTTATTCTATGATGATGCTGACCACCAGCATTACCACGACCACCAGGATGCTTCCTGTGTTTGCCTACAAATAAGTACAAATATATGTAAAGGTGTACCATGTGAATTGCTTCAAACAATGAACATAAATTCACCATGAGGATCATAAAATGATAAGTACAGTATGTAACAGTCAAATTCCACCAATGTTGTTGCTATTCACATGGGGAATACAAAACATGAATAGCACTCAGAATGCATTTCAATGAATACAATGTAATAAGTTAATGGAGCAGGAAGATAACTGACCAGACCTGGAAATTTAACCCAGACCTCTAGCACTGTAGGTGCAAGAAAGTTAACCAAACAGCAAACGGTCGAAAGCAGCCCACATTCCTAAAATCACAACATATGCCTGGGTAGTATACCATTTGGCTACATTTTTGCTTTCATTACTTTCAACAGATTAAAAGAAAAGTTATGAAGCAAATGGGAGATATCAAAACTTACCTATACGACCATGTCCGTGACTGACATGACCACGCAGCTTCCTGGTCTTCTTATTCTTGGTTGTCTGAAATACAAGATTTGTAATGATTTAATTTTATAGTCAATCAGACTCACGAATAGCATTTTACTTTCATCTGAACGGTCTCACATAGCATTTCACAACAGGCGACGTCATTATGTATGTGCTAACGACGAACACTAAGATTTTTCAGGGAAGAAAGACATCTACATTATTGAACTGTCAGCCTGCAATAATTCTCCAGGAACATGTTAGGGAACGGAGGCATAAAATTTTATAAGTGGCTATCATATGTGTTTATCGTTGATATATAGCTGTAATAATACATAAAATGTCGATAAATGTGATAGCAAGACAGTATACTTGACATTTTATCATTACAAGTTGTAAAAGGCATACATATTGAAGTGGATCTTGAACGATATATTAAGCAGTTGTAAAATGTTCGCACTCACCATTTTTGACAGGAAGTAAAAGACCGGAAGCTGATATGAAGACAATGTTAAAAGCCACTAGTCCCGTATTTTTCCGTTGAATTATTTAACAGACATTGCATGTAATAAAATTTCAACTGAATGATTTAGAAGGCATGAATTTTTACATAATTTTTGTTTTATTGTACATGAATGGAATATATGGGTTTTTGGTGTGATATAACCAACTTGAAATGATAGTAATTAACAGTACGGCCATATTTTCATAATTCTGACTTTAGCTGGGACCAAACCGGTGGTAAGGTAAACTTTACCTTGCGAAAGAAGGAAGTAAGATTGAAAACGCAAGTTGAAAGCCAGTATCTATGAAAATACATCATATATTCATTTTCTTAATGACATGATGCGTTAGGGAACTTCGTCTTCTGTTCCATTATTTTACGACTGAACATTTGTTACCGTATTTCTCAGGTGTTAAGTTCGTCGAAATTAGTCATGGTATTAAATTTGATCTTTAGACATTAAATAGAAAGTGCTTCGGTATTGCAGTTGAATATTTGTTTGATGCGTGTAATACTGCAGAATGATCACAGCTGTCGTTTGGTACCATATCAGGTGAGTGTGCTTAGTATGAAGAAGGTCTCACTTCCATTGCTGATCATTGACAAGGCAGCATCTTTGTCCGATAACTGTCATTTGATTATATCATAATAATTATTAGTATGAACTTTTAAGTAGCCGAGTGATCTAATGACCGAGAAATTTTGAAATTATTATTATGAATCTTGCTTGTATAAGCGTAGGATAAAAACGGTAGTCATGTTTAAGGTTAATTGTAAAAATACGGTAATTAACAATTTGAGTGACAGTTTTTTTTCTATAAATACTTTTTGTACATGTGAGGTGAAATTTTCCCCAAATATTTTCATAGTTTGGGCTTTGCTCTAATAAATTAGCGGTGGTGACAAAAATAAGATTGGTTCAGGTTACCTTAAACATGACTTTTTTCTGGCCTTAATCAAAATGCTGAATGCTTAATAACAGCTAATTATGCCACTTAGCAATAAATAACATTGCAGTAAAATTAATTAACCTTTGAATGATAGTTGTTGTGTTAATTGATTGTGGTTAAAACAAAAATAAAGTATTAGAAAGCAGGAAAAATAACTAAGTGTTAGAAAGTTGATTTCTGCTTAAGTTCATTGCATTTTTTTCCTTTTCAAAGTTCTTCTCAATTGCATGCTGTTTGTATATACTCAAAGTAAATTTCCATTAGAAGCTGAAGGAAAATTAAACTAACTGTTTTATGTGTGTAATCCATTTTAACATGGCTTGTTTATTCACATAAATGTACTCTAGGGCATAAAAAAAGTTCCTGGTGTCTGCTAACCTGACTGACCCGATTTTTTTCTACCCACCCTAGGCTTTTTTTACGTCAGTGTACTCTTTTGCTGGTATTTTCATCTTCATTCAAATTATATCTCTGGGCTAAAACCATAGATATACTCTAGTTCTACTGACTTACCAGCTCTATATTTTTGGGGGGATATTAGCAGAGACCAGGTATTCATTTTTTGGCCTTAAACAATTGTCCTCAAGTTACTGTTTTGTTGCATGAATTTCTTTTCTTTCTAATGTGTATATCTAAGTGTCAGTACTTTAATTACGTTTTCTGTTTCTTATATTATGTTTACTTTTTCTCAGGAATTTTGTTATGGACAGGAAAAAGTGATGAATGCAAATTCTTGCAGCAATGAATGATGGGATTCGTTTTGATATACCCAAAGGGAGTGTTAGAAGTTTGCCTCATGGTCAAATGCAAGATATAAGACGCATGTTTGACAAACAATGTGATCCAGAAACTAAGACAAGACAATCCAATCAAACTGAATGTAATACTGAGGCCCCAGGTGTCTAAACTCTCATATATATATATGAATTCATGCTGTATAGTCATTCGTTTAACAATCCTCATAGATTTCACATGCATAGATATGTAACAAATAATGTGACATTAGATTAAAAAACTGGTCATCATTAGAAATAATGGAATCATTCTTCAGTATGACTTGTTTCGGACACTTTTTCATGGATGTCAAATGAGAACTATATTCTTGCCAAAATGATCGGATCAAATGCTGGTTAGAATTGCAAGATTTGTTTATTGAAAATGAAAGTAGAAATGTACATATGTTTGCAGTTTCGGGAAATTCAATTGCTGTACCATTTTAGAGCCTCTTTTTTCTTCTTTTGTCTCTAATACATTTTTTAATGCCTTCTAAAAATTAGCTAATGTCATCATGTTCATATTTGCTTTGTGATAATTGACTCTAAAAACAAGCTCATTCTGTCTATGAATCAATTGTGCCATATATAATAAATAATAATAATAATAATTATAATAGCCTTAGAAAAGACAAAATGCGGCCTTTATTCAGAGGTCAGTTTGTTCTAAACAATCAATGACAAGTTAGACTTTAATAATGCGATATTTCTGTGTAAATTTCCATAACATTAATTACAGGGTCTGACATAAAGTTCTTTGTCTTTATCGAGTCATATTCTTAGTTTCTAAACTTTTCGCTATTTACATTTTATTCTTAGATAATATACATTGATGAAATTCAGCTATGAGACTGTACCATTAAGAATCCACTTTCAACTGGTCCCAAAGGTGGTCTCTTAATACAAGTTGGACTGTATTTTGTACATTGTTGATTTCACCTCCATATCTTATATGTTTTTCTGAGTAAAAAAGCTTACATTCTGGATTAATTCTCGAATGAAATTTTATCTATGCATTACTTTGTAGTAAAATTTATTGAATATAAACTTCATTTTAGTGTTAATAATTTGATTGTGTTTATATTTATGTAAGGTGAACTGAAAGGTACTGAGATGGCTGAAGAGAGTAAGACTCGGTGGAGAACTCACATATCTCCTCCAAGACATGTTAATCGACAAGGCCATTCACCTATTAGAGCACCTCGTAAAAATGTGTCTCCTTCGAGATCAACAGACGCGCCGGTGGGACCAAAGCCCACTCCACGTAAAAACATTGAAGCTGGACCTGGATTAAGTGAATTACCTATGAAGCAGTTTGGTAATATCGCTAGTGGTGTTACGCTTGTTGTGGAGGAGGCCGCTGCAAATAGGGTGTCCCGGGTTAGAGACCAGTTTGAAAGTGGTGCAAATACCAATGCTGCTGGTGCAGATAAAATCAAAATACCTCTTAAACCTAAGACTCGTAGTCCTAGTCCTGGTAAAAGCACTGAAGTGTCAAGTGGCAAAATATTGGACAAGAAGTCACCTATTCTTGTCAGGAGGAATGATAATAATAAAATGGATAGAGGAAATGTGTATTCTAAAATATGGGACAAACATTCTGGTCCTGTAAAGTTAGGAACCCCTGAGAAACAGATGGATCATCGACCTGTTAGTGTATTCGAACGATCAAAAATGTTCGAAAATGTTAGTGACAATCATGCTGCTACCCCTTCCCCTTCTAAACCCATAAAGCCACCTCCACCAACAAGACAGAGGTCATTAAGTGGAGATCATTCTAGTCTGGTCAAGGTCGATTCACAAGGTAAACCATTGCGGCCTAGACCCCCTTTCAGACAAAGATCCCTTGTAGAAAAAACAAGTAATGATCCTTCCACAACTGAAAGTGATCTTAATGACAATAAATCAAAACCCTCTGAAGTGGCGAAACCCACCCCTCCAGTGAAACCGCCTAGAACTGGTGCTCATGATGATTACATTAAAGTAAAACTTGAGAAGGGAGTAGCTGAGAGGAGAGTAAATATCGAAGAATCTGAAGATAACAAAGTGACACAACCTGTTTACAAATCTATAGATTTTTCTAAAAGACAACTTCCAGAGTTGCCAGTGATGGTAAAGAAAGAAAAGCCCACGCGACCTCCACCACCAAAACCACGCCCTTTTTCTATAGCAACTGATAGCATTATGGACTATATGTCAAGTGAAGGGTCTGACTCTGACGAGTTGACTAAGTCTAGAGGAGACAGTCCGTTCTATGAGAGAATACCGGCTAACAGGTCTCCTAAGGATCATTTACAGCACTGGGACCTCCCGAGAGCCATTCACCCAGAACCTATACGTAGAAGTCTAAGTGCTGAGTGCTTACATAAAGCTGTGGATGATGCTGGTGAGTTGGAATATATATCTAATGACTCTATAAAACAAGATGTTCATGTAGTAAATGTTGGGAATTAATACGTGGCTAAGATAATATTCTTTGTGGTTGTGTTTTGTGGGGTGTGTGTATATAAGGGGAGGAGTTAAGTTGAGGGAGGAGTTTATTAGGGGGAGGAGTTTATCAGGGGGAGTTTATATTCAGCATTTCAGAAACTAATCTACATAAGGCATTTGAAATACATTCCCTGTGTTGTTGTACATCTATATATATATATACAACAACACAGGGAATGTATATATATATCTGGTATTATTTTTCCTGGTTTGATAAGTTTTCAACGCTTCAAGCCTTCTGTTAACACTCTTTTCATCCTCATCATTATCAGCTATAAGACACAATCAGGAAACTTGTAACTTACGATGTTGCAAACAGTGATTGTCTATTCAGAGTCTTGATGACTAAGAATTAAACAGTGTTTCGAGAGATGGTCAATATTCTGGATTTTAATGAGATGGTTATGATTGCAATGTGGTTCTGAGATTTCAGATCAGATAGATTGAATTACAATGTGGTTCTCAGGGATTTCATTTGACCCTTAAAACAGCATTTTGACTCTTGAAATAAGTCAATTAAAGCTTTTGACTCTAGAGAATTTGTACCAAAGAGTAAAATTTACCATAAAATTAGAAATAAATTTTGTTGACTCTTCAAATTATTATCAGTTGAAGGTCATTTTTTGACCCTCAACTTTTGGGGCCTAGTGAAAACCCGGGTTCTGTGTCCATAGTAGTTAGTACTGTCAGTTGTCGTATCCAAGGCATGACTGGGATGAATTAAATGTATGATTATTGAGCAGTAAAAATATAAAAGTGACATTTAGAGAAATGGTTTCGAGAAAATGCAATTCTCCCATAAGTATTCTAGAAAATAAATATCAGTTATGTATAAGTCATCATTATAAATGAGTGAGGTGACTTTGTGTTTATGAGAAAAAGTAAAAAATGGATTAAATCGGATGCTTGTTTGACTCTGCTGTTATAGGTAATGTCGTATATATGGATCCTGATGTATTATGTGTACATGATGAGAAGAGAGGGTATGACATTTACGTTGACATGGAAGGTTATGCTGTCCCGAACAGACTTGTGAGAAGAAATAAATCGATTGATGACACTGGGGTACATATTTTAATTACATTTTTGATGCTGTAATAAATTTCACCAGTTTTTAAACATACAGCGATTTTCTGACAGATAGCACTTTCGGCTTTTGTTTGTATAGGTTAAAATACTATTTCATTGAGCTACATTGCCACTTTGTGAAGTATTGTGAAACCTCAAATAGTGACCACATCAATATTATGACCACATTTTTTTAATGACCGCTTAGGTTTGGACCAGCAACCCACAACTCCCCTATAATTCAACTTGCAAATGAGACCACCTCATTATTATGACCACATTGTTTTAATGACCGCTTAGGTTTGAACCAGCATCCCACAACTCCCCTATAATTCAACTTGCAAATGAGACCATCTCATTATTATGACTGATTTTTTGGTTCCAAAGTTGGTCTCATTATTAAGGTTTTATTGTGGTTTAAAACATTTGAAAGTCATTGTTGAAGCTATCACAATGTTCTTATGTTTGTTATAGATTTGTTTAAGTCAACAAAATGTATGAAATCATTCATCAAAATTCCTATTAAAATTGTAGTATACTGTACACTGTCATATTTAACACTGGTACTATTTTTCCAGCCAAGTAAACCCATTGGTGACAGATTCAAGTCTAAAATTAGAAGATTTAGGAATCTATTTACAGAAGCGGATAAATCTTCGCCCGAAAAGTCTTCCACCCCAGATAGGGGCAGTCAGAAGAAGAAGCTTGACATTGTAAGTATTTTAATATATACATTTAGCGACCACCTCAATATTACGACCACCTTGTAGCGACCACATATTTTCAGACTGGCTTTCAAAAATTCCCCTGTAAGTAGTCCTCTGGATTTCACTTTAACCATGTTTTCTTTGTAATCCACATATAAACAGTTTTTCAGTTACTTAAATACAGTGATATTTTCCTTCTTTGTTTGCGTCCAGTAAATAGACCCTTCTCATTTGAAAGTAAAGACATTTTTCCCAATACCACACTTTAAATTCCCAACTTTGGCATCACACTGCACATTTTTCCCCAATCCCTTTCCCAAAATTGCAAAAAAGATCAGTGCCGTAATATGCAAGTTATGCTATTCTTGGTACACATTATATTTCATAGATCAAAAACAAGGTAAACCAAGCGTTTGAAGTATTACAATCCTCTATACGAATGAAGAATGCCAACGATAGTGTTGATCAGCCGGGTGACGATACTGCTGATAAATCTTCAAGTAAGTGATTTTAGTTACTTTTGTAACAATCAAATTTGTATTACGTTTTTCACTTGAGTTAAACGTCACACCAACAGCCAGGGTCATTTGATGACTTTCCAGCTTAACTGGAGCTCATGAGGTCAGAAAAAAAGAGTTTTTTTGTGGTTGGGAAGTCACCGAATATTGGCCTGTATTATAGTAGGAAAAAAGGCTACTATTATAGAAGGGGAAAAAGGCCCTGTATCCCTGTATTACTTATTATTATAAAAGGAAAAACTGCCCTGCATTACTTATTACAAGCATTGGTCTTCTTTTGCCACAAAGTTTTCAAAAATCGTCTGCTTCAGATGTGGAGAAGTGCAGTACTATGAGGCGAAGGGTTAAATCATTATGTTACCATAGTAACTGTTTATTGTTTACAGATGACTCGGACAGTAGAGTTGATGAAAGAGAAATTCGGAAACGTGTCGAATACTCGCGGAGTATTAGAATCAAAACTGTAAGTGTAAAACATGAGTACCTAACTTATAAGAAAGTGCAACTCTATTGATATGGCTTTACGTCCATTTTTTGTTTTCTATATATATTGATAAATGGGTTTAATATTTGCCTACTGTAATTACCGTTGAAATTATAATAATTTTGTGGGGGTGATAACTTAAAAATTTGGTAAAATATCTTGAATCTTACTAGTTTAAAAAAGAATTCTTATCTTACATGTCTATATTTCAGTCTCAGAGCATAAAAGCAGCTAACAAGTCGCAGTCGAAGATGTACCCTCAGTTATTTGAACATGCTATGATCGTCAGTTTACAACAAAATGCTGACACAGCACTTTATGAACCTTATGTGATACACAAGTTTCCTGAAATCGTAAGTTTTTCATTCTGTGTCCATTCTATCTATATTTACTCTATCTATACAATATGTTTAGATTCTGTTGTCATGGCAACCAGTCTACCTAACCATACCTTTTATGTAGATGCTAGTTACGATTTGTCCACAAATATTTTTGTGCTGTGAATTTTGCGTTAGGGTTTATTAAAAAAGAATGGTATTCTATAAGATATTAACGGTGCTCCGTGAGATAAATTTGTTACACGGCTTCTTACTGGCCCAATGTTTATTTACAGACCCTGTATCACACCGTATCGGGTCAGTAAGAAATCATGTAACTAATACAGTGCAACCTCTCCAAAGCAATACCCTTTGGGAGATGCAAAATTATATTGTTGTTGAGAGGTGTTGCTCTAATGGGGTTAAATTAATAATTAAATCGTCCAGTGGGAAAAAAATGGTGCTGTTGTTGAAGAGAGGTTGTTGCTCAAAAGACGGCCGCTCTGGAAGGCCACTTTCTATCTGTCCTACTGATGGTCTTAATCACGGAACTTTACTGTATTATCAGTTATAGTAATTGAAGAAAAATTTTTACTGTAAAACATAGCCACAACTTCTACATTTTGACAACCTCATTATAATGAGGATATGTCATCAAGCCAGTGTTTTAATATTACCTCTCTATTTTAACTTGATCATGAGAAAAGTTCAGTAGTCTTAATATCAGAGAAATTTTAGTGTACATACATTCACATATTGAATTGTTTTCATCAATAGCTGGACAGAATTTGTTTGGACGCACTAATTCTTTTATCATTGGACACTTTACTACATATATTATGTCAGGCCAAAAAAAATCTGGTTTCCGCAAATATGCAAAAAAAGTAAGGTTTATAGGGTGACAGAACTTTGTTTTCAAATATATGTTTTAGTTTAGAGATGTAGTTGAAATAATCAAGGTTGGCAGAAAAAATAGTTAAAATCAGGAAATTTTATATGCGTCTTGTTAAACCATGTATGTATTTAAATTCAGTATAATGAATTATGATCATAGTATCGTGTACATGGGAAAAAACAATGAAAAGAATAGAAAAATGTACATTGTGTTGCACATTTTATTGTTTGAATATTTATGGCTGTTAAATATCTGTGTATGTCACCACATGTTGTACAAAGTGAAAGTAAATTAGTGATAAAATCATTCAACACTGATACTTCAAGGAAGGAAGTTCAGTGTTCAAGTACGTTGATTAGGCCAGGAAAAAAATAATTGTATTTCTGATTACTCAAAAAAAGTTGGTAGGTCTCTTTCTTTTTTATTTTTTTTAAATGCATTTTTCATGCTTTGGAGACATGATTTGTCATAAAATATTTTTGTACTTTGTATTTTGGTATAAAAAACTTAACAGTTTGTGTCAAAAAAAAAGGTTTTGTTGGGTAACTTGAAACACAATTGTTCCTTTTCTGGCCTTAATTGATAAGCAAATACGTTGAACTATGTGGTCCTATAAAGTAATTGATTATATATATTTATCAGTTTTAATAAGGAAGTAGTTCTTGATTAGTAATCATGTGTGGTATTACTTGTATACAGCCTGAAAAGTTTGTTTAGTAGTACAGTCAAGCCTTTGAACAAGGGCCACCAATGGGAAAGACAAAATGTTGTCTTTATTGACAGATGGCCTTTATTTGGAGGTCAGTTTGTTCTAAACAATGAATAACGGTAGTGTTTTTTGCTTGTTAAATGGTCCAATTATATATATGTATATTTATTTTGTAATTATATGTATGCTGCTGTAGGGATTTTTTTCCACATTTTGGAAAAGGTACCAGGATCAACCAAATTGGGGAAACTTACGCCAGCTTGCATTTAAATTTTTTGGGTTTTATGACACTAATTCAATCTAAAATTTGTCTTTCACTTGGGAATTTTTTTCTGAAATTGGGAAAAATAGTCACTATTTTGTATTGGGAATGAGTCTGTTAACTTGTACCTTTTGCATTAGGTAAAAAATCTCTGTTATTTGAATAACCTTTCGCCTCATAATACCGCATTTCCCCGCATCTGTAGCAGATGACTTTTGAAAAGATTGTGGCAAAATTGTAATTAGCAATGGCTTCTTGTGCCACAATGTTTTCTACTCTGCCAGAGAGAAATACATGTAATACAATTTTCTTAAATAAATTCGTGTTTTGTATATTTGCTTTGAATTTGGGAGAATCCAAAATATGCTTAAGAGGCAATGGGTTAACTTGAAAGTTTTAATGTTACTTAAAAGGAAATATCCTCTGTTGAATAATAAGGCTGGTGAATTTGTTTATTTTAATTTCTTGATGTGTTACTGAATTATTGACAAAATCAACGTCTGGTTGTATTCATTTGTATTGTTTTATTACATATTTTAATCAAATAGTTTATAAATGAGTTTTTGACTTTTACATATCTTAGCCTAAATTGTATAATATATCTTTATTAGGAGCTATGCTATCTATTTAACGTTGTGTATAAATTAGCATCAAGTCTTCTATCAGTGTTCTGATTAGGAAGTAATAAGTATTTATTGGAAGTAACTAGCTTTCTTGGGAGGGATTTGGGATGTGCACCCCCACCCCACCCCTCTGAATTTTTGCCATTTTTAACCAGTTTGTTAGTAAATCAAACAGACCTTTTGGGTTGATGGGCAGTTCCTAATGAGAACACTGTTTCATGATTTGATTGCACTTTTTGTGTTTTAGGACTTCGTACATTCATTTTATTGAGGTGGCTTATCCGGGCTCATATTTTATTAGGAGAATTGTTTTACTTAAGAATGCATTCATCCAACCTCAAGGTCTGTGGTTATAAAACTTGAGATTGATTTCCTGGTTAGAATTAAATTGTCGTGTAGTATTCTGTATAGTTTATTTGATACAGCAAAGCCAGTTAAAAATATTTGGTCACGACAGGTCGTACCTTTCTATGAAAATTTGACAAAAATGTCGATTTTCTGCCGTATGTGGAGAAGTTGCCGGCTCCTTGTGGAAGGGTTAGTACTGGTTGTATACAGTCCTGGATTACTGGTTTGGTGAACTGGCCACTGTATATGACTGAAAAATTGTTGAAAAACAGTGTTAAAAATCCAGTGACAATGTCACATAAAAACAAAACACGAATATTAATATAATTATTGATATCTAAATGAAATTGTATTTCGAGTTTGGACCTAAATCTCAAGTTTTTTATAACTTCAGCCATTGTTCTAGTGAAAGTCAAGTTGTTTTACACAGTAAAACCTCAATAATGTGACCACTACGGGACCGGAAAAATCAATCGTAATAATTCAGTAGTCTTAATATCAAGTTTGCAGTTATTGAAAGCCAGTCTGAAAATATTATAATATATAAGGTGGTTGTAATATTGAGGTGGTCACAAATGTGAGGTTTTACTGTATTTTCATATACCAGCATTCATCGTATTGTATCATTTCATCTCATTTTTAGCGCAATTATAAACTTACTATGGAAGGAAAACTATTTCGTTGTGAGGAATCGGTAAGGGGTCTGTGTCTGTGAGAGTCTAGCATGCTTGTTGTGATTATAATCACAGTGTTATGCTGAAATCTCAAGTATCAATTTTTTATGTGGCTAGTTAGCGATTTAATTAACTGTCTCTATCCCCGCCTAACTCCCGAATTTAACCACCCTGCTGGTTACAGACATTATTTACTGTATGTACCCATTAGTTCTACTTTCATGGGTGAAAGGTTTGTTTTGCAGGTCCGGACCAGACCGGGTTTTATATTGACACCGAACTTTAGTTTTTCTTTGTTTTTCAAAGCTTACTTTCACTCATGTATTTTAAAATCTAAGGTATTCACCAATGTTTGATCATGATACGCACAAACATCTTATTTTTATGGTCATTTAAGGCATCTGAGTCATGTGACTTTTTGTTAATTTATTCGATTTATGTGTAAGAATCTTTCTATTCATACAAACTGGCTGTCAACCGCATCCTATAATCCTATAAAATCCTATATTTTAGGCCATGTGTCCTGTATATCAGAAAGTGTCCTATTAATCCTATAAAATCCTATATTTTAGGCCTTGTGTCCTATCAAAATTTCTGGGAGATTTTTAAACAGTGTCTCCTTTGATACTGCCTCTAGATCAGGCAGTGTGTGACAAAGATCCATGACTGAGTTAGATTTGGTTTTCAAGATACAGAAACAGTCTGTAAATAATGGTAAAAGCTTAAAATGAATATAGCTTTTAGTAAAGTAATCTCTTTTTGAAATACAATGCATACTGGCTGTCGTAAGAAAGTAACCATCATAAAAATTCTTCTATTTTGACCTAATATACTGACCTTGAAATTTTAATGGTATACAGCAATTTTATGGTCAATAATGGATAACAATATGGTTACACATAACAGTAGTAATGGTTGTTGGCTTACTTGTCGCGCATGTGCAAAATTGCTCTTTTTAAGAATGACTTGCGCTTTGTCTATTTTATATCAACATCACTAACTGGTTACTTTCTTATGATAGCCAGAATACTTTGAACTCTTTGGCCTAAAAAAAGAAAAGGTTTGTTTCTGGTTACATGCCCCTAAAAATATGGGTTAGTAGGTAGGGATTTTTCTTCATTTTATTTTATTTTTTTTACATATATCAGCAAAACTGTATGGGAAAATGTGCGCCGTAATATTAATGAGTTGTGAAAATGACAATATAGCACTACAACTTGGATGCCATAAAACTTATGAGTCGGCAGGTGAAATATTGGGTCGGTCGTGTAACTGGAAACAAACCTTTTCTTTTTTTAGGCCTTAGCAGTCTTGGACTATAAGTTTGTTTCTTTCTTTATATAGAAGAGCACGAAATGTCCTATATTTAGCCAAATTTGTCCTATGTTTATCGTCAAAATTGTGGAAATGACCTATATTTGGCCTCAAAAATGTCCTATATTTAGCCAAATTTGTCCTATATTTATTGTTAAAATTGTGAAAATGACCTATATTTGGCCTCAAAAATGTCCTATATTTGTCCTGTATTTTGAAAAAATTTGGGTTGACAGCCTGTACTAGTACTTTTATAGTTTCATTTTATATGTTCTTGTTTCCTTGTTAGGACTCAACAAATCCACTCATCCACTTGTAATTATGAGTAGAAATTGAGTCAGGATGAGTTGAAATTGTTGTAGAACTAGTTAAAATTCTTAGCAGGACGAGTAGCCTGAAAAAAATTTGTCGAGACTTACTTGTGTTATTTTGTTGTAATTTTACTGTTGTAGAGGTTTGAATATTTTGTTGCTTACAAGCTTTTGATAGGCATTTTTTAAATATGTATGATGTACAATGACTTATTTACACAGAGTTGTTACCCTTTTATAGCTACAAAAACCTTCAAGTAGTTTAACTGCTCATTATAGCGGATATTAATTAGTCATTTGCTTGCAGTTTGCTTTTACGCATCTTAAACTATCTTATTTGAAATAGGCATGGTACTAATTTCTATTCTGTCAAATCGACCAATGAGACAATCGTTGTGAGTTCTGAAGTCCTGAATTGCTGCTAGCTCTCTTGATTAGATGTTTAGTTTTCACTGAACACTGAAAAATGGATTTAATTTGTGTGGAGTTTGTGGTAATCTCTCGAAATGGCAGAAAATCTGATCTTTGTATGAAAGTGGGCTGTCTTTGTATGGGACTGCATGGTACATTCTGTTGTGATGTTTTTAGTCTGGCAAAATTGATTGAAAACATATATATTTTTCAGTGCTCCAAAATTATAATTGTTGTAATAGTTGTCACAAACTTTTGACAACTTATTTTCTTTGTACTAAATAATGAATAATTTCTCATGTTTTATCTATTGATAAAATATTGGCAGGTGTTCAGCTTCTATTTACTCATGATTTAAATCTTGTGCAGCCAAACAACGACCCATACCTTATCAACTGACAGTAAAATGTGAATGTTTTTATTCTATTCACAAAAATAATTTGTATTCAATCTACACACACACAAAAAAAATACTGCAAGAACTAAATTTACAATTGGCTGTTAGATTTTACTCCTCCGTGTAAAAGTAAGTAGTCCATGGTATTATTAGACATTACAATCGGATGGGTAAAATGGAACAGTCAACCGTGTTTTATTGTAAAATAATGTATGGGTTGATATCCTGTACATATATATTGACATCATTGCAGTTTGTGTTAGAATATTAATCAACACATTAATTAACAGATTTATGAAGGTTTTTTTGTTGTAATTTTTAGTTTAGGCAATTTTAAACAAATTGTTGGTTTGCGGTTATCTTACTAAGCCTTGAACAGTGGGTAGGTAGGTGGGCATTTTTATTTTGTAGTGTAATATGTTTTGACTGAAAATGAAAAGCTGTGTAAAGAACGAAAAAAATTTTGTCTAAAATCACTAAAATTTTGTGTTGGGGGATTTTTGAATGAGTCAGTTGCGTGACTGCTAACCAACATTCTTTTAAGGGTGGCCTCATTTGGCATGTTTGACAGTAACTGTTTTATAGTATAAATTACCATGGCTGTAATCTTGCTGTATATTAAATTGGCTGTTAATGTTTGGCTTCATTTTCTGTCTTTGGATTAATTATTAGGCCAAAAATGTCATGTTTTTGGTTACTTTATCAAGAAAAATGGGGTTGGTGGCTAGGTCTCAAAACTTGTCTAATTTTTTTTAATGTATCTTTCATACTTTGGAGGCATGATTTGTCCCCAAATATTTTTGTTCTTTGGATTTTGTTGTTAGAAACTTCAGGGTCAGTAGGGTACTGGAAACATGACAATTTTTATTTTTGGCCTTAATTTTGTGTTTGACCTTTTTATTTATTTGATTAAATTATCATCCTAATTTTGTATAAATATTCAGTCTTTCTTGTAAGTTTCACGAGTTTTAAAGCCGGACATTTCATTTGTGCTATATTCAGTTAAAAAAAGCTGTATTACAAATGTATATTGTTTTGTTAATGTTGCATATCAGAGTTTATAGAAAATTACTGAAACTTTATTAAATTCTGAATCCAGTCTCAGAATTGACCAATCAAAAGGCAGCTTTCTGAAACAAGCCTTTAAATTCAATTATGCTGGTTATAATCTCAGTCTTCATTGGTTGAAAATTATTTCTGGCATATGTTCTACAATGAGATTACGTCTGAATAATTATACATTTGATTTTGTGTGTGTCTTCGTCTTTTGTCAGTTAATTAATTCTTTCTTCTAGGTTAGTTTTAACAGCACAGTATAGATTTCAGGATTATCGCAGGGATCTTTTTCCACATTTTGGACCGAGTTTGGGAAAAAATGTGTCATTTCACATGTATGTAGGGGGGGGGGGGATTTTGCCCTAACTCTGAAAACAGTCTTTTATGCTCCTTTATCACATAAATCCATGATTATTTGCAAAGGAAAGAAATTTAATCACTTAACTGTGTTTGAAGAACACATTCTCAATGAATAAACTGTCGTGAAAATACACTACTGAAAATGAATGCGTTCAATTTTAAGTTAATCAAGTAATGTCACATGCATAATAAATTAATTTTACAGTGTATATTTATCTTTTGTGTAGGAATTTTTTCCAATATTTGGGAAAATAATTCACTATTTTGACTTTGGAATGGGTTCAGTCCTTGTACCTATTATAAAAGGTAAAAATCCCTGTATAGTCCTACCACCATTTCACAGCTTGTTTAGATGATTTGAACTAACTTTCAATTTTGAATATACAGTCAAACCTGTATATAAGTCCATGGTCTTTGTTGGAGGGGGGGGGTTAGTCTTTATTTACAGTCAGATATTCTTTATTTACAAGTGGTCTCTATGTACAGGTTGTCTGTAGTACAGGTTTGGCTGTATTTTAAAATGTTTATTTTCTACTTTGGGTACAATATAAGCTTTAAACAGTGTGATGAGTTCATACATTCTTAGTTTATTCTTAAAATTTTTGTTTCGATTTTAATTTGCTAGAAAAACTTGTTAGGCTTATTGTAGGGTTAGCGTGCACAGCCAATGTCATGGTTCGACAAATCCACTCATCTACTCGTAATTACGAGTAGAAATGAATTCAGGATGAGTTGATATTGTTTTAGAACTAGCTAAAATTCTTAACTGGATGTCCTGCAGGACAAGTAACCTGAAAAATTGTCGACCCTGAATGTTCGGGCTTCTAGATCATCTAGTGGCTTAGTAAACCCTCAACAGGGAGTGAATTATTTGTGAGAAGAAAATGAAAAATGGTTTCCCGCGTTACTTTGAGAACCAGTGTTTCAACACATGTGACTAAACCTAGTTCATTAGTCTGTATTGTATATATAAAGACCAGCGATTTGCAGCACGAATTACTCTAAATTTGGAGCTCTTGTTTTTAAAGATGACTCACCAGCATTTTCTTGTTTCATGTTGAGTATTGGGATAAGACCCCTTATGCTGTAACGTAAGGTATTAAAATTAAACAACGAAATGTATCATGAACTGCTTATTTGTTTTAGAAAAAAGTAAAAAAAATGAAAAAATATTATCCAGAGTTAACTCCCTTTGTTTTATAATGTTTTAGGTAGATGATACGATGATTAGTAATTGTGCCCTTACTAACTTTTCTTGACCATGTTCATACACAGAAGGTGAACGTGTCGGAATGAAATCCCATATATTTAATGTATATTCACAAATTCAAATGCACTACAGTAAAATCTCGATAATGGGACCACGTTTGGGACCCCAAAAAATCAGTCATAATAACAAGGTGGTCTCATTAGTAAGTTGAATGATGGGGAAGTCATTGGAATCCAGTTCAAAAATAAGTGGTCGTTGTAACAAGGTTGTTGTAATATTGAGGTGGTTGCGATATTCACATCCTTTTTTGTTAGTCTTGCTTGCTTTAATGAACTGTGCAATTAAAATCTTTTCCTTCAAATTAGGAGAAGAAAATACTTCAACGATTTTATTTTAACCTTTCACAAAAAACTGTAACCCTATAGTTGCCCTCTAAAGTTTTTCAACGTATGCACTTTTTCCAGCATTTCTTTTTCATCTTTAAAATACTGTCATATTTACAGTCACTGTTATTTATTTCTCTGTATAATTTGTAAAAGTAACGATTAAAACCTTGTTATCTCGAGGAGTTATGAGATAAACATGGTGCTGGTAATAACAAGGTATTTGTTTATTTGTTGGTCGAAAATTATAAGCAACTAAGAATAAATATTGACAGGACTTTTAAGAACTCCTCGAGGTAAGTCGTATGCTCATGATATCGATGCTTGTTAGTAATGAAGTTTCACTGTATTTGTTGTATACCTGCTACATCATTTTAATCAAGAACCTTTTGTCGTATTTTGCTTGTTTTAAGATCTTAATGTTTTCATGTATAATGATCAGGATAAATCAACTGTATGCATCTAGTAACATTTTGCATTCAGTCAAGTTCGAATTTTTATTGTATTAATTACATAGAGTTCCTTGTCGGATAAATAAAATCTCTTCGGACAAATCTCCAATATTTTTCCTAAATGCAACCTAGCCTGTTTTCTTTGCTGAAATAATTAATGTGGTTTGACATGACAATTTTGAATCTGTTTAATGGCTTTAAATTGCTTTATGCAAATCAAGTTGAAACGTTTGTCTTAATGTTCATCATCTGCATTTTAAATGAGTCTAATTGAATCACCTGTTTTATTAGTATATATTGAGCTGATATAAAGTTTTTGGGTAACCATTCATAAAGGAAGTGGAGTACATTCCTGAGGTGTTTGGTCCAGACTATACCATCTGATACCTTATTTGAGGCAATAGAAAATTAATTCTCAGATTCTCATGGCAAAAAATTTTCAGGGGAAGAAGAGGGGAACCATCCCCTGAAACCCCCCAAAAAGCCCGTTACTTTTCTATTTAATACTATTCAGCGAATTCCTAATGAGAGCTCTTGAGTCACCATGATTAAGCATTTACTAGTGTCCGCTGAAAAAGAAGTAAACATGATTATTGTAAAAATGACCCCTTTTTTCCCCTAAAATTTGGACGAGAATCTGCTTATTAATTGTTTATGGCCTTTTTTTGTTGTCATGTGATTGCACCACACTTACTGTCTATATTATACATGCTGGATTATTAGCCTGCGATTCTTGCTTGCTATGAAAATATTCATTTTTTTTGCATCATTTTATTTTTGTTCATATTGTGTTTATATACCTTGTGGAGTCAATATTTTTGTACTTTGTTTAGTTAACAAACTTGTATGCGACTATCCATTTACCATTAATCTAATTTCTCATTTACACTTATTGACTTTATGTAATCATGAATAAATATTGTCATGATTTATCTCATAGACACTTACGATCAAGTATGGGATTTTGAGTGGACTAATGTATTGCTAAGTTCTTCGTATGAAGTATAAGTGAAGTGTTCTTATTTGAAGTGTTTTGTGTAGAGAACCTATCTGTACATTATTAAGGGACGAATTGCAGTATTTTGGTACACCTATCAATTTGCTGTCATACCAAGGATGAATATACAATATACATTGAAATCTTACTTTGTGACTACTTCAGTATTAAAACCACCTCATTATAACAACCACTTATTTCAATATTTTCTCTATAATTCCACTTGATGATCAAACCACCTCAGTATTATGACCAGTTTCTTTGGTCCTAATTGTGGTGTTAATATTGAGGTTTTACTGTTTAATTATGCAGAGGACTGAATTCTACATTGAAGTATGATTCTTGTGAACATAATATTATATTTGGTCTACTGTAAAAAGCACCATACAGTCCTGTGCCTTCAAAAAAGCACCGTAGACATGATTAAAGAGACTATGTTGAGTTTTTGACTTACGATTTTTAAGAACTATGAATAATGTTCAGGTTTTTTTTACAATATGGCAGGGGAGATAATCCTGGTTCTTCTGTCGGTCATTCTCGCTTGTTTGGGCGTTAAATTTTTACTTGAGAAAAAAAATATGTAATGCGTATATCTCTTGGAGGTGCCAATCATCCTTTCAGCCTTGGTATGAGGCGAAATATTGATGGATGTACTGAGATGTTGTTACTTTGATTGTTAATTATATAATAATTTATAAATTTTTTGTGTGTTTTTTTTTTGTTTACAGAAGGACACAAATGTCTCTGTTCCATTATTCTGTTTTCCTGATGCTGCCAATTATAAACCATCGTCCAGTGCTAAAAGGTCAGTAGTACGTCTGCTCTTTTTTCGTGTTTAGCTCGTTTATTTCGAAAAAAAGTCTAGGTATTATGAGTGCTGCATTATTGTTGTTGTTGTTGTTGTTGTTGTTGTCATTGTTGTCATGTAAAAACTTTATTGTAGCCCATTACTCAAACACATTTAATTTTAAGATACCCGCATGACACTTGAAAAACATGATTATCATGACAAGGCGTAGTTGCAAGACAAGGGGCATTATTCTGAATGCTATAGTTTTGGAGTTATGCCCCTTTTTAACTTGGTAAAAATTGCTTGTTAAATAGAATGATGTAAAACAGATGAGCATTGGCACTACTCTGCAGAGCTATTGTCATTCTTTGTTGCATATTCTAAAAAATAATCTCTCATGAGTTGTAGATTTGCGGGACTGTTGTTGGCAGGATGGAGTATATTGGTGAAATTGGGTTTAAAATGGCCGAATGGACCAAAAAAAGATAAATTTGTTTTTGATCTGTGTGGCCATTTTAGGCCACAAATTCACCAGTATACACCATCCCAATGGCATGCTAGCCCCGTATGATTGTAGATATATCATTTATTACACCCAGAATGCAACACACATTATTAATGAAGATACAGGGTAGTATAAAGTAGATTTATAGTAAGGTGATAAAATGTTTAGCCATATTTATGATGTGTTACTTATTTAAGTCTCTATGTAATCTCCACCTGTGATTAAAAGTCACCATGTAAACATGATGGATGAACAAACGACCCCCGAAAAAAGGGGTCAACTGTGTGAAGGTAATATTTTTCTCTCCCCTTGATGACCTTTGTTCACAGGTTTTACTGTGTCATATTTTTATTTTCAGCCAATCGTACAACTTCGTCCTGACGAACTTTGATGGGGGGCGTGTTTATGGATACTGTAGAAGATTTGTTGTGAGTACATGATCTTCTGTTTAACCCTCTGTCTCATGCCGCATTTTTTCCCCGCATCTGAAGCAGACGACTTTTGAAAACATTGTGGCAAAAAAAGCATTTGCTGTTAATGAGTATTAGCTTCTTTTGCCACAATGTTTTCCATTCTGTCATAGAGAAATAACTAATTTTCTGAAATAAATGATCATATGTATATTTTCTTAAAATTTGGGTCCAAAATAAGCTTATGAGGTAATGGGTTAATATTGATTAAGGCTTATAGTATTGTATTCAAAAGGTCAGATGGGGGTCTGAATCCCAGTTGCGGCAGGTCATAGCCCTCTATGAAAATTTGACAAAAATGTTGATTTCCCTCCATATTGGGAGAAGTTGCCAGCTCCTTGTGGAAGGGTAAGTTAGTACTGGTTAGTATACTGTCCAGGAGAACTGGTTAGGTGAACCGGTCGCCGTATATAACTGAAAAATTGTTGAAAAACAGCATTAAACCCCAGTGACAATAAGTCACATAAAAACAAAACAAAAACAAAACTTCAAAAGGTCATTTGTTGGTTTCAGTTTTATTTATTCTGTTTGTATAAGTATGGCTTGAGACATAGGGAACCAGTTACTTCATTATTCGGCATGGAGTATTTCATATTTATTTTCATCAGTTACAATTCTGCTTCTTGAAAAAAACAATTCTTATGTATACAGAAAAACTTTGAGAATGAGACCTGAAAAACAATGGTAATAATTATTATTACGAGATGGTCTCATTATCAAATTGAATTTTAGGGGAGTTATAGAAAAAGCTCTGAAAATAAGTGGTTGTTATAACAAAGTGATCATACTATTGAGGTGGTTGCTATTTGATGTTATACTGTACATATAGCAAAGCTTACTTTAAGGGTTCAGATAAATGAGGTTTAACTGTATATAAAAATATTTTTCAGCCTCCAAAGTCACTCGGTAAACTACCTGAAGTTATATGTATTATAAGTCCCGTGGATGCTTTCTCTATGTACAATTCAGTAAGTGTCTTTAACTGTTATAATTCATGTTTGTTTTCTGAAATGTACGTCTGTGAATTTATTTTTTTGTTTCCATGGAGAACGTGTGATGTTAGGCCCGTTTGACTTGTTTACATCACATATGGCTTTGCTACAGACTTTTGCAAGGTGGTTTGCCTCGTGGAGGTTATGTTTTATCCCCATGTTATGGAGGTAAGCAGCTGCCCTATATATGGGAGATGACTAGTCACTATCGGTAGATAAGGGGCCTACATGGTTGCGTTGTTATAGTATTTGACTTGTAATAACCAGCTTCTCTTAACTGTGAGCTTGAATCCCATACGGGACCAAATTTCACACATGAGGAAGCTGCCTAGATTGACGATTCTACCCAGGTGTATGCCTGTGGTCTTCCTCCACTGTTAAAGCTGGAAAAGTCGCCAAATGACCCTGGTGCGATGTTAAACTTAAGTGAAAAAAAATGGTTGATAATCTTGGACTAGTTTAGTCACTTGTTGGTATAGCTCAGATAGAAAATGATGATATGTGGCATTTAAAACTCGCACAAAAACAACAATAACATAAAACAATATTTCTATGTCACAGCTACTGGAAGAGATAGAAAAGAAACGTCGAGAATCTTTGGACGCTGCACAGGAACTTATAGCTGCTTCGTTTGGACGTCCACTACCTCAACCTGGTCAGACTGAACCTATACGTACCTTGGTGAGTACCGGTATTCAAATTTGGTAAACTGATTGGATTTGTTATGGCTAGGTACTGTCACTGTAGAATCGCTGGTTTGATACTTGTGTCTTGTGAACTTTATTATCGTTGAAAATGATTGTTTCATATCTTGGTTTATATACACAGGTTTTTTTTCTCAGCATTTTGGGAACATGACCCGACCCCCAGAATTGGGAATTTTTGCGACATTTTGGACGAATTGGGAAAAAGTCACATTGTATAAAAATAACTGAAATTGATCAAATAAAACTAAAAAATAACAAATTTTATGTTCATTTTTGTTTTTAGGTATTGATAAATTTGTTATTTTAATGATTTAGACATTCAATAAACATAAGAACTGCTGTAAAGTAAATTTTATTTTCGTTTTTTTTCTCATTTGAATTGGGAATTTTTGCCTTGCAATTGGAAAAAAACATGCTTTTTGCCAGTTGGAACGTGACCGAATATTGGTCGTCAAAAAGGCCCGAAAAAAACACTGATACAGTAAAATCCTGATAATGAGACAATCTGCCAAACTTGAAAAATCAGTCGTAACAATGAGGCAGTCTCATTATCATGTTGAATTATAGAGGAGTTATCGGAAGCTGGTCTGAAAATAAGTGGTCGTTATGACATGGTAGTTGTGATGTATCAAAAGTTGTTCATTCTTAATTGACGAGACATTCTAAGATAATCCTAGATTGTAATGTATTAGTTTGGGTCTTGTGCTGTTGTTGTTTGCGATGCAATTAACTTAAAAAAGGGTTATGATGTTAATTTCGCTGTTATGGAAAGGTGTAAGAAAACCTCAGCTTATTGCTGCCAACTTTAATTGAAAACAGGAGGAATTTTACTTTTCAATTAACTGTTCTCGTCATGCCCCAGTCACATTGGGTGCTAACTTCATGTTTTAAAATTGACACTAAGGGTGAACATCATTAACACAAACAAATCGAGAAATCATTGAGACATATTGTTTTTCACGTTTCTAGTATTGAGAACGTGATGGTTTTTGAAAATAGGTTAAACGTTAGTAACGTGAAATAAATGAGCTTGATGGCACTGGGGTATTAAGGAGTAAAGTGATTGCTCATAGCACAATATTTGAGCTGTTTCTGAATCATTTGGATTAATTTGCTGGTTTCTGGCTTTCAGGATGAAGATGGGGAGATGGAAACCATATTTGTTACCAGGGATACGGAAAATAGAATTGATAATGTAAGATTATTTTGTTTTTATAGACTAATTTGTAAACCACCGACCATTTACTCTAAGGAACTGTTCTAGCTTTAAAATTAATGGAGATCTTTGTACAGAGAAGTTCCTATTGCAGAGTAATGGGTTGGGTCAGAAATTTCACTGCCTGAAAGTGGTGGTTATTTAATTAATTTAAATTTTTTTACTTAGTTTGTTTTGTCTCTTGTTGAACTAAATCTGATAATTTCATTGTACTTCAATTGAAATCCAAACAAAACCTTTCTAACTCTAACAAGCATTTATTGTTTGTTTTATGTGACTTATTGTCACTGGGGTTTAACGCCGTTTTTCAACAATTTTTCAGTTGAATATGGCGACCGGTTCACCTAACCAGTTTTCCTGGACTGTATACTAACCAGTACTAGCTTACCCTTCAACAAGGAGCTGGCAACGTATTATTATATGGAGGAAAATCGACATTTTTTGTTAAATTTTCATATAAGGGTATGACCTGCTGTGACTGGGATTCGAACCTGGATCTCTGGGTTACAAGTCCAGCACACTAACCACTGGACCATGGCCACGGCACATTTATTGTTAATTATATACAAATGTAGCATTTAACTCGACTTAGGTTGTGTTTGTTTATAATATTTGAAACGTAAAAATGTTTTTGTTATTCCACTTTTATTTAGCACTCTTTCATATGTATGTGTGTTCAGAAGTTCTTTAAGTGAACAAGGCACACACATGCAGCAACTTCATGTGTAAAAAATAAAAGACGCCACAATTAAAGCAAAGATGCTGCGATAAAAAATAATAAAAATGGAATAAAGAACGGATAAAAGATATTATTAATAAGTGCCTAAAGAACTAATGGTGTTATAATCCTCTACTTGAGTAATTATTGAAAAAAAATAAAATACTATATGTCATGTTATTTTTGTTACCATGTAATATATTCTGTATCTATTGTATGCAACCTCTCCAAAGCAACACCCTTTGGGAGAAGCAAAATTATGTTGTTGTTGAGAGGTTGTTGCTCTAGGGAGGTTGGATCGTACAGTGGGAAAAAGTCATGCTGGTGTTGAAGGCAGGTTGTTGTTCAAGAGAGGGCCACTCTCGTGAGGTTGCACTGTATTTGTGATTCACTTTCAGGTCAATGTGGAATGCTTACTGTCTGGTCTTGGATCTGATAAGTTATTGAAAGTGTTTGCTTCGATGTTAATGGAGAGAAGTGTACTTTTCTGTGCCAAACATCTTAGGTAAGTTCGTCACAGGATGGTAACTTTTAATGGAGAGAAGTGTACTTTTCTGTGCCAAACATCTTAGGTAAGTTCGTCACAGGATGGTAACTTTTAATGGAGAAAAGTGTACTTTTCTGTGCCAAACATCTTAGGTAAGTTCGTCACAGGATGGTAACTTTTTATGGAGAGAAGTGTACTTTTCCGTGCCAAACATCTTAGGTAAGTTCGTCACAGGATGGTAACTTTTAATGGAGAAAAGTGTACTTTTCTGTGCCAAATATCTTAGGTCAGTTTGTTATAGGATGGTAAATTTTAATGGAGAGAAGTGTACTTTTCTGTGCCAAATATCTTAGGTAAATCTGATGTATTATATTCATAACTTTTATTATACTACAGTTGAAAGTCTAAGTGTGTCACTTGACCATGTACATGATATTTCTGTTTGGGTTGTCGATATAAAGGCCACCCTGTGAATAAAAGCCATTCTTTGAAGTTTGTCATTGATTATTTAGAACTATCTGACCTCCAAATGAAGGCTGTCGATAAAGGCCACATTTTGTCTTTCCTAAGGGTGGCCTTTGTTCACAAGTTTGACTGTATATATATTTTTTCATTGTATATATTTTCAGTACCTTATCATCTACCATCCACGCTATTATATCATTGTTGTATCCATTCTCCTGGCAACATACATTTATTCCTGTGTTACCAGCAGACATGATTGATGTTGTCTGCTCACCTGCTCCCTACATCATCGGTATTACTGCTTCGTTGGTACCGAAAACTCTCACACTTCCGATAGAAGAGGTATATCTTATTTACATTCTATCTGTTCACATTTTGGTCACAAATAAACTACATACCACAGATTGCCTGTATTTCACGAGGCTTTTATTTTGGTGAATTTTGCCTCCTTTGAAAATTTATCAGGGAGACCTTAATTCTTGGAAGCAATGTTTGTTCATTTAATGTAATTTTTAATTGGGGGGGGGGCTAAAAACCTGATTTTGGGGTATGTTGTATGTCATAACTGCCTTGCTCGTTGCTATAGAAACACATAGGCATGCATTGATGGATAATCGAAAATACAGTGAAACCTGTTTTATCTAAAGTGAACATTTACCTTTGTTCTGTGCTTGTACATAAATAATGCTTACAAGAATGCTATGAGAGTTGACCAGCCATGATTGTTAAAAAATGTCTGCAACTGAGGTTTTAAGATTGACTTTGTTATTTAGCTGATAATCAGCCAAGCTGACTATTAACATAATTCTATTCATATACTTCATTTCATTACAGCATGTACTGATTGTCGATATCGACAAAAAATCTTTTGTGAAATGCCAGGACGATGAAGGAACTCTCCTGCCAAAAAAGATAGAAAAAGCATTGAAATCCTCTTTGAACATGTGTAAAGTTGATCCAGGTATCTATTGTTTGTTATACCCGCCCCCCCTCTGTGCTGACACATAACTGCTGCCTCTATCAAGTTTGTCCACTTTGTGTCCGGTAGTTTGAGTTTAGTTGAGTTTATGTGTATGTAAATATTCCCTTATTGGCAAAGTCTAGTTCTGTTTATTGTGCTCTAGTACATAAAGGTGGTCATAATTTTAAAACCTGTACCATACTGATGTATATACAGTAAGATCACATTATTAAGACCACCATTTTGAACTGAAAAAAGCGATCTTAACATCAAGGTGGTCTGCTTATTAAGTTCAAATGTAAAAGAAATAAGAAAACTGGTCCAAAATTGAGTTGTTGTTATAATGAGGTCTTATGGCACTTCCTGGAAAATGTGTTAAAACTTCTATTTTTAGAAAAAACTCAGCAGTTTATTATTATCTATTATTATCTTATTTATTTTATTATTATCTGTTATTTCTTATTTATTTTATTTATTATCTATTATTATCTTATTTATTTTATTATTATCTGTTATTATCTTATTTATTATCTATTATTATCTTATTTATTTTATTTATTATCTATTATTATCTTATTTATTTTTATTTATTATCTATTATTATCTTATTTATTTTATTATTATCTGTTATTATCTTATTTATTTTATTATTATCTGTTATTATCTTATTTATTTTATTTATTATCTATTATTATCTTATTTATTTTATTATTATCTATTATTATCTTATTTATTTTATTTATTATCTATTATTATCTTATTTATTTTATTTATTATCTATTATTATCTTATTTATTTTATTATTATCTATTATTATCTTATTTATTTTATTTATTATCTATTATTATCTTATTTATTTTATTATTATCTGTTATTATCTTATTTATTTTATTTATTATCTATTTGTAGATGCCAAAAATTCTCCTAATCTTATGATATCGGAAGCGTTCCTTAGATTTTTTGTTGAGGTTGTCGGACATTATGGTCAATACATTATCACACAACAAGATGGAAAGAAGATTTTTCAGAAAGAAAATTTTGTCAAAGGTAAACATTGAGGCTTTTATGATTGTTTCAAACCTGTTATTCGCTTCTATATAGTTTTTTTGGCTATAGAAAGGTCTGTGAACAATGCCTAGTATAGTAATGTGTAGTGCTATTTATCTTGATTCAACAAAATTTTCATGGCTTGTTCTTTGTGTATTTTTTTTACATAGGTGTTATGGTTTTAAAAGTATTTCAATGGGTTTGGTTTGATAACTGTAAATATGGCTATAATAATTATAACGATAATAACAATAATAATAATAATATGATAATAATGTCTTTATTTTGTGTAGATAATATACTTGGTATAAAACCATTTATTAGTATGGTCCACACTGATGGACGCCTGTTTTTCCTGTCTGAAGGTTTTAAATTAATTCCTAACTTGGTTCAAAATTTACCTGACAGATTTACATCGCTCTTGACTTGTAACTTATTTAATGTACTTTTGCAGTCTTACCTGTGAGAAATAAAAACTACCCAGTGAATTTTGGCCATTCTCTGAAAACTTTCATTGATTATTTACAACAAACTGACCTTCAAATAAAGACCATCTGTCAATAAAGGCACATTTTGTCTTTCCTAAGAGTAGCCTTTGTTTACAGGCCTGACTGTACTGTATAATAAAGGTTCGGATTATTTATGAACTTTACTTTGCCTTTTTAAGGAACAAATTCTCGCACTTTACAACAATTACTAGAATGGTTTGGGGAGACACAAATGTTCGAAGTATTTATTACGAAACAACTACAGAAGAAGGACTGGGGTAACACAATTGGTAGGTTTAGGATTAAATTATTGGTTTTATTGATTCTGATAGGAGACTGATTTTGTTTAAAGCTGAGTTTATGGCTTCTGATGAATAATAATCACCAGTGGGAAATAATTATTTGTGAATTGTGGTCACCTGTGGACACGTATTAACTGTGAATAATGGGCACCTGAGAATAACTGTCATCAGAGAAAAATACTTCATTTTTTATGTGCTTACTTATTTATACAATTAACCAATTAGCCACATTGAATAGAAGGCCTCTGTGGTGAAATGGTTATTGCGTGTGACCAGTAATCACTTGCCCTTCATCACTGTGAGTTCAAATCCCACTCAATACCAAATTTCACATTCGATGAAGCTGTCCAGCTAGCATATGGAAGGTTGGTGATTCTACTGAGGTGTAAGCTCGGGGTCTTCCTCCACCATTAAAGCTAGAAAGTCCCATGTTTTTTGTATAATTTAAGGATATTTTATCTTTGTTATTCCCATCATTATATGTTTATGAGATAAAAGTCTTACCAACAGAAACTACTTGTTCAACTTCTGAATCAAATTTACAAAAATGTAAAATTGTGATATTTTTGGTTAAATTGCCCTAAATTACAAGATGTGGCCCCGATTTATCTTTTTTTTCTCCTTTCAGAGATGTTTCAAAGTCGTGTGCAAGAACAAAAATTGATTGCTGGACAGAAACGAAGACTTGGCTTAAAATTTAGTGCATGATGTGTTTCTGCGAAACTAAATTTACACATTTATTTCATTTGTTAAACAAGATTACGTGCTCACACATGGTACCTATGTATTCCTTGCCTCATAAGCATACTTTGGACTCTTCCGAATTCAGTGCAGATATACAAAACATGAATTTATTTAAGAAAATTGGGTTATTTCTCTCTGACAGAATGGAAAACATTGTGGCAAAAGATGCCATTACTTGTTACAAGCAATGGCATCTTTTGCTGCCCTGTTTTCAAAAGTCGTCTGCTTCAGATGCAGGGAAATGTGGCGTTATGAGGCAAAAGGTCAAGACAAGTAATAACATAGAGGCATTATTTCATTACTGTTATTAAATGTTATTATTTCGTACAAAAAATGTTACACAAGACAGATGATTTGGCTATAACTTACAATTAGTGAAATTGTTAAAATTATTGGATGTTATATTGTATTGTTCTGAATATTTTGTCTGTTGTTGTATGGTGACAAATTGTTGAAGTCTAATTTCTTACTAGCGTATGTTTTTTTACGATGCAATAATCGTATAGTCGTCATAATTTCTGTCATTTCATGTTGCTAGTACACTTAAACCTTGCTATTGAGGCCACCTTCGGGACCCGGAAAATAAGTCATAATAATGAGGTGATCTCATTATCAAGTGCATATCAATTGGGAAGTTGTTGAAAGCTGGCCTGAAAATAAATGGTCGATATGACCAGGTGGTCATAAAGTTAAGGTGGTAGCAATGTGAGGTTATACTGTGCATGTATATTAAATCTCATTCCTAGTATTTCATTCCATTTATTGTTTATAAACTGTTACAGTATTGACATAAGTTATAATTTTTATATGATGTTTGTCTTTGTTGTACAAGTCAATTAAAATAGTTATGTTCTTTATCTGAATGTTAATGGCCTTCAAATATTGACATGATCTTTTTAAGTGTAAGTTTGTGTCATGAATTCTGAGTCAAAAATTCTGTTTAGCTGGTCAGATGTGTTAAGCTTTTTTGAGCAAAAAGCTATAGAGCTTAAATTGGATTTTAATTTAAACATCCATTGTATTTTACTGATACTCCTTCAAACTTTATGATTGATACAAGAATATTAACAATGAACAATAGGAGATAAAATTGGGCAGCGGGTTCTACTATTGTTAGTTGATGTTAGCACATGTAAGGTACATTCTGCTGAATCAAGATGAATGTATTTTTTTGGTTCTGTTTTCCAAACCAAACAGCATTTTGATGATGGCCTATGTACCTGTATATCGCTGTGTAGGTAAAAGCCTTTATATATACAGGGTTCAAATTTAGCGTTATTTTCTACCAGCTAAAATTAGCTTGTACCTTTTTTGTTTACTGGCTAAAATGAAAAGAGTTGCTAAAATTTTATAAACCCATAATTAACAAATTACTAATTTCTTGGGCCATGTGGAGTTTTATTTGGCCTCTTTTTCCTCTTACCAATTAGCCACCAAACACTCGTTAAAATATGTGAGTGGCTTTTATGGCCACTTGCTGTTCAGAAATTCTATAAGCTATTAGGGAGTATTAGTGCCTAAGTTCTAACACTGATATAGTATTTGTAATGTAGGTGAATATGAACTATGTTCTTGCACTTCTGACAAATTTGAGCAAAGAAATGATAAAATAGCTGAATCTCTACTTCATGAAATCTTAAGTTTTACTTATCACTTCAACAGATTGATGTCTCGATATGTTCACATCTATCATGTTTCTTTAATATCATGCATGGATTTGAATTGTGCTAATAATAAGTTATTAAAGAACAGTCGGTATTTAATTACTGAAATGATTTTTACAAATTAACTTCCCTGTTTTTTTATGATCACTGAACACAGCTTATTTACAGTTTAATGTATTCATGTATATGTTATGCTTCATCTGTGTTGAAGACTTAATTAATAAGTTAGTTATATTGACTTTGGCTCAGTTTATTAGTTTCGTAAATTATTTTTTTTGCGCTCAAGTCATATTTTATGTTCCTACTTTTTGTATCATTTTTTTATACACAGTTTAATGCATAAATTAGATTTACCAAAAATGTTGATTGTATATTTTTTATCTGGAGTTTATCATCACACTACCTGTAAGGATCATTTGGTGATTTTTTCTGCTTTAACAGTGGAGGAAGACCACAGGTGTATCCCTGGGTAGAACCCCACTGACCTTCCTTAAGCTGGAAATTCACCAAATGACCCAAGCTGTTGGTGCGACATTGAACTCCAGTGAAAAAAAAGTTTAATCATTTGTTGCAGTTTGTAATCAGGGTTTTCTCAATACTAAATGTTGATGTAGTTATTCAAAATGACTTCATTATAGATATTAATTCATGTTGTTGAATACATATTTATTTAATATAAAGAGAGCTTTCAATGTCTGTACCTGTCCAGCTTGTCTGATGAGCAATTCATCCATGTTGAATTGTTTTGTCATAAATGTTGACTTTTCAACGCAAATGTCCTGTGCTTAAATAAATGATATTGCACGATACTGTTTACCGTTACGTGACGTCACTGTGTAAACAAGTAACAGCGGTTTCTTTTCACTCAGTTGCATGTTATTGACGTGTTAGAATGGAAATAGGTCATGACGTTTTATGCACTATTGTTTCAAATAGCACGATTTTTCGTTCAGACGCTTGCAATTAATCACTCGGACCTATTGGCCTTTGTGACTAGATTACTACGTGCCTGAACTCAAAAGTGTGCTATACGAAGCAATAATGCACACAACGCCATGATCTATTTTCTAATTCTGACACATTTTTTTTTATTCAGATTTTGTTGTTGCATCTTTATTCAGGTGAAGAAATATTTCATGTGTATGTATATCATTATAGTAGTTTTATATTAGATTTATTAGAATTGAGTTTAAACATACTTGTGTCCTGTGGATAATTAAAATGTGTTAGTTTATAAGACTTGAAGTGTAGAATTACTCTTTGCATAAATATATCTCTAGTTGAATAATAAATGTTAATTTTCTGTAGTAGTCTTTTTGTAACTACACTGAGTCAAATTACTAAATGTCGACCTAATAAAATCGATTCTTGGACAAATCGGAAAAAGTGAATTGATTTTTATTGTTTTTAACAATACATGTACTTACAATTGATTCACACAAAGAAATTGATTATTCAAAGTAAACGTTGGATTATGTTAAAAGTCTGCCAAGTAATTAACCAAGTGAATTCAATGATTTTTTTCAGGGGCTATAAAATACAAAGTGGATGTTTTAGAAATTTGGCTGAGTGTATAGTTGTGGTTGCTATTGGCAACAGTTTTAGTTACAATTGATAAATCAGTATTAAATGTGGTTTGTATGTATATGTTGCGATATAATTGTCAGTTATTGTTCTGTAAGCTCCCTGAGGGATGGTCGGAGCACTGCTGTTTGCATTACCTGCTCACACTTGCATAGGGCTAGAAAAAAATAAGCCATGTTTATGGTTACTTGACCGAGAAAATAGGGTGGGTTAATCACAAAACTTTTCTTAATATATGGAGATGGTTGCTAGACGAGGTTTGGCTGTATATGACGTAGCCATGCTAAAACCATTCTTATTTTATTTAATTGTGCTTATTCAATAGTTTGTTTTATTCCAAATTTACAAAATTATCCTTACAGAGATATAACAAACATGGTAAAATTCTGCCAAAATACATCATTGAATACAAAGAATCTTCATTAAAACACAGAAATGCTTTTGTGTTCTCTGATCTTGATATAAAAAAAATCTTAAAAATTTACCATTTTCCAGATTTGTGGTGCAATATTTGTTAAAATCGTATTTTACTATTGTTTTCAAAGTGTGTATTGTGTTTTTGTTATGCAAATATTTTTAATATTTAGTGTGAAATCTTGATTTTTATTATTGTTGTTACTATGGCAACACTTTGGAACAAGATTTTGTAGTTTTATTTCTATTTGTTCACAAATGTTTGAACAAGAATTGAATGAGCAGCAAATTTTGAATTTTTTTTTAAAAATATTTTTTAATGCCTTTTATAATCTTAAAGATTTATTATTTATCTCTCATATCATTTATGGTACACTTTGTTATCTCCTGAAAATTGTTGCGAAATAATTTGCAGAATCGTAGTTATCTCCCATGTTTAAAAAGTGCATTAATTTATAATTACAGTTTTACACCTGTTTTCAATGGTATTTCAGTTATATACTAATGGGTCATTGACCTAACCAGTTAGATTTCTGTACCAATACCAACCTTGTACTCCGCATGTTACTGCCAACTTTTCCTTATATATCATTATAATCAGTGGAAATTCGAGTTAAAAAAATTGTTATCCACATAATTACCGTATATTGTGTTGCTTTATGTATTTTGCAGTCGATATATGTTGCCAAAATGTGTTTTGTATCTTGCGCATGTGAAAGTAGATACACATTGTTAATTGCATAATGAATTTATAGTATATTTATTACAGAAATGTATGTTTTTGAAACTACCTTGTTTGGGTTTTTGAGTTATTTTGAAAAACAGTATAATCCCTGAAAATCGGACTCCCTGAATGCCAGATCTCTCTGAAATTCAGACAATTTTTCAAGTCCAATTTTTTCTGCTTTATAGTCAATAGTTCCCTGAAAACCGGAATTCTTAGAAAACCAGTTTTGTGGCTAGTCCCAAAGTGGGTCCGTTTTTTCAGGGGTTATACTGTATCATATTTATCATATCTGGATTCTTTTATTATTATGTACCATGTATACAAACTTTTTGTATCATGTTATCTTCCTTGACGGTTCGAAAGAATGTACATCGTTCTGGCATACCTATGATTTTGCATAATTTTGCAAAATTAACTTACAAATTATTTTATTCATTTTCAACTACAAAGACATTTATCTTGTAGTTTTTCACCAGTGTAGTTTTTTTAACCATTCAAAAACAAATACTGAAATAGAATGACGATGCCATAGTTAAATCTGCAATTCAGTGTATATAAGTTTTTTGGAGTGGTTTATGTTCTGTCAAGGGAGGTAAGTGCTGCATTGAGTTTGTTGTCATTATTGTTGAAACATAGATTCATATTTTATTTATCTTAGATTATCAACACTTCACACCTCATTTTGATCCCTTTTTAACTGTCGACCATGAGAACAAAATAATTTTCATGTACATGTATTTTCATGATAAATTATGTTGTGGTCAGGTGTTACTGAAAATAGTTAAGGTCAATAATTATGATTACACTTGTCCTTATTCTTGACTATAAGTTTTTTATTACAATATAATACCTGGTTAACAATTCCTGGATCTCAAGAATGAGTGTTCAACTTATGGAGCAGTTTCTATGTTTGCACAATCGTACTAGACAGGTAGTAACGTTAACCCCTGTTTCTTCTATGGTTCAGACAATCTTATTAGAAATACTGTATGTATGTACATTATTCCATATATTACCTATAGACTAGCGTTTATTATGTAATTTCTGCTGTCAAACATAACTTGCAGCTAATGTAGAGTTGGTATTATTATTTAGGGTTTTTTCTCCAATTATGTGAGCCAATTGCCAAAAGATAAGGATCAACAAACTTTGTGGAACATGAATCAATAGCTTTCTTTCTTTTTGAAACTAGAAAATTTATTAATAATGGCAGAATAAAGCACATTCATCGATAAATTTTATTAAATAATTTGGCCAGAAAAAAGATGAGTTTTTGGTTACACAACTGACCGTATATTTTCACGCAGACATTCAAGTTTTTGACGGCAAAATACAAAAAAAACTAAAATATTTGATAATGAATTGTACTCCATATTGTCACAAAATTTTCAACCTACATATCGTAACTTTTTGGTCAAGTTATCCTGAATTCGACAAATTTTTTCCTACCTCGTTGAAACATCTCAATGAATCATTAGCTTTCTCCAGTCTTTTCTTTTTTTGAAATTAGTATAAAATTCAATCCTAAACCTTCTTCCTGACTAAATCTATGGAATAAACATAAATGCTATCACATACTGCATGTTTACTTATAACTTTCATTGAATGAGCAAGTCTGCTATTAATAAACACTGTTCAGTATATATGTGGACATTTTTTTATATGTACTATCATATAAATAGATGTATTCCTTCCTTTTTATGTACCTTCCCCTCTTCTATGGATTAAATGATAATATTAATTAAATGTCATCCATTTATTCCATTGGTATCCAGCCATAAAGACACGTCTACTTAGGCCTAATAAAAGGTTTGTTTCCGGTTACATGCCCAAAAAATATGCGTTGGTTAGTAGGGATTTTTTGAATTTTTTTTTACATATATTGGCAATACTGTATGGGACTATGTGCACTGTAATATTAATGAGTTGTGAAAATTACAATATAGCATTATGATTTGGACGTAGTAAAAACTTATATAAGTTGGCAGGTATAATATTTGGTCGGTCGGGTAACCAGAAACAAACCTTTTTTTAGGTCTTATTAAATCGTCTGTTCATCTAATGTTCTAAATCTTGTTATATGAAGCATATATACATTGTACATGACTGTCGTTGTTGACTTTTTTTACTTAACTTTTTGTTAATTATGTCTTGTTAATTAAATTTATTATAACTTGTATGACTCGTTTTTATTACTAACTACACTTACGTGGTTTTTCACTTCACATACATACGTAATGATGAATCGTTTAAGATATGCATGAACATAATGTCTAAGCTAAACTGGTACCTGTTGACTCTGGTGTACAGAGACAACTGGTATGGGCAAAAATTTCCTGGACGCTGATTGGTCAATTGCGGTCGAAGTCCGGGCAGAATTCTGTCTGCGGGATCTCACAAGACTTTTCGCATTTGGAACGCCTCACATTTTTTTGCTCGATGCATATTTCGGGCGTAATTAGAAGATAGATCAAAACATCAGGGTCTCTACATTATGTTAGGTAGAGTCACTAAATTTAGCATTCATCGTTTTATTTTGATTAAAAGGTGCAATTTGTATCTAAAGTATTCAGTTGAATATTTTCAAAAACCAGAAAGCTCAATCTCAGTGCCACGGTAGCAATAAAAACCAGTAGAATCTGGACCTGGAAAAACGGGGGTTCCGGAAAATTCCGGAAAACTTTTAACCATGCATTACGCATGCAATATTGTTTGTTAATTTCACAAATAATTACGAAGTACTCATCTGTTAAATATCACGGCACCCATATATTGGTTGACCAACATAATGATTAATAAAAAACAATTAAGGTTGCAAACAAAACCAAATACTAGTAGTTGGTAGCAAGTTATCAAGTTTATCATGTTATCTTCACATGCGTATCAGTTTCACACGCCGTAACATATTAAACGAATTTTTGACAGCATGTTACTTTCAAGTTATGAAAATGTATTCTTCGACTGAGAGGCGTGCAAATATTGACCTTGGGACCTGATTACTGGTTCGAGCGTTCAAGTTTATGTCTTCTAGTCCTGCAGAGTTGAACTATATAAACATACAGCAAAACAATAGGGACCGGACAATGAGTTCCAGTTTTCCAGGGTGTAAGAGCAAGGTTCACTAACCAGCCAATGAGAGTCCACTGTATATGACAACGGCACATCGAGTGACCAAAGAAACAAATATTTATCCAAAGTCAGTCTTGTCCTTTGTCATTGCGAAACAATGTCCACTACCGCATCCTATGTTTATCACAGACTGGTTTTCAAATGTTTTTACTTTGTAGACTGCTTCAGCGTTTATTTCATCACCAGTGGCACACAGTCCATGCTCATTCCAACCAAACGTATATAATTCTTGGTTTTCTACAACACAGAAAAAAGGAAACATTATTCTCAAATTACTTGGGGTATATTCAAGGAATTTAGGGGTCATTATGATTCCTTAAAACGCTTTTAGGGATTTTCTCATTCTGACAGTAGCATTGGATGATCTTAATATCATGGTCAAAAGTTTTCCGGAATTTGCCGGAACCTCCGGATTTTCTCAGGTCTGAATCCTACTGGTTTTTATTATTTCTGCGGCACCTAGGTTAAGATTTCTGGTTTTTTGCAAATTTTCAACTTTCACCCATGTAATATCATTCGTATGGTTGTTTTTTAGTGCAAACTGATTTCACAGTAGCAAAAATTAGCATACATTAAAGAAATTTGATACAATTAGTGTTCAACAATACATTCAATTCTCACCTGTAACAAATATATTATGTTCTGATCCACAGACAAACTGTATTATCTTAGACGTAGATTCTATCACACCAGGTATATGTGAATGAGTGGCCCCTGGTGACTTTGACCTTCCAAGTTGTCCATAGTCGCCTCGGCCCCAACTATACACAGCTCCAGATTCTACGGGACAAATATTCAGAGTCATCTGACAAACGTCAAGGAGAGAACCTTTTTTATTCACAGATATGAACAAAAAAATAAAGCATTAAATCACTTCAGCTACGTGTGGCTTTTTAACAATCCCATACCATCAAAATGAATCTGGTCTTAACGTTTTTGTTGAATTTACATTTTCGCAGGACCATAGGTGGATCATATGAGTGTGAAAATGGCAGATACACCAAGTTACGAAGCTTCAAGAAAACTGTTTAGGTTGTAAAAAAGACATTACAAGTGAAGTTCAGATAAAAAAATCAAATCACACAATTTCAAAGATGTATTTTCTTTCTAAATAAAGACTTTTAGAAGACTATTGACTGTAACAAAGATATGTGTAAGGGGAGACAACTGCCTATATGATATTGGTTTGTTTACATGTAAACCAGCGCATCAATAGCTTTTCTTTTTTGTCATTATTTGTTTTTGATTTTCTACCATTAAACACCTCATCTGCTTGAAACAGATCCATGCTGATATGAATATGACAAAATAAAAATGAAAAAAGAAATTTTTGGCTAAAATCTTGACAAAAATGTGTGTGATACTTGAAAAGGGAGATCACTAAGTAGAAATTGCTTGAATAGAAATGCTGAACAGAAAATTAGGAATATTTCAAATATTTTTTACTGATGACCTTTCTTTCTCTAAGACATGTCAAAGTAAAATTGAGCAATGTTAAACAGACATAGCCTTGGAATTAAGTATGTTTTTTACCTGTCTGTGCTAGAAGATGTGTCCAACCAGATTTGACAGCTATAACATTCTTGCCATCAAATAATTCTTTACTGATCACATGAGGAGAATTCACTTGTGGGACATCTTTAGGGTCCTGGGTTGACTGACCCCGCTTGTTGCAACCCCAGAAGATTACATGACCTTGGTCTGAAATGAAAACAATGAATTCAAAACCAAAAGTACATTTGAAAGTATTTGACATTTGCTCTGAATTCGGGTAATTGGTAAGGCCAAGACAAGCTGACAATTCGAGAGCCTTTTGTGACATTTAGATGTCTGTTACCTAGTGTGTTAGATGTTTCTGATAATAATCTTGGAAATACAAACAAATAATTACACACAACACTCACTAATTTGTGAGTTGCACAATGATTCATTGCTGACTTATTTCCACAAAGAACCAATTTAATCTCCTAAGCAGAGAGTTACATTGATGAAATTTTCGCATCCGAAGAATCCAATCAGGAACTCTTGTCACTTATGTTAATAGACTAGCACAGGTTAGAATTATCCTACTTAATAAACTGAATTCTGAATCAAAGTTTACAGTATTAAATGAAACTATACTAACCTGTCAACGCCACAGTATGATATGATCCAGCTGCTATAAAGATGACCTTCCCAATACCATCAGGAAGTGTTACTTAAAATAGAAAATTGATAGGTCTTAGACAATATGGCAACCTAACTGCATGGTTCTATAAGAATCAAATAACATGAAAACTTATCTTTTTATTTTAAAGTTTGATGGCCAAGTAGTTTGATCAAATACACTTAATTTACAGCACATATGCTTAAAAGCCAAATCTAAATGCTATAACTGCTGTTCTTATCAAATTTATCATTTATGTATAGAAATTGAATACAAATTGGATGTTAATTGTATGTTAATTATGGGACTTTAATACTTGGCAAAATAATTACAAGCGATAAACGTCACATGCTTTTTTCAGAAAAATCACTAACAGACTGTACCTTTGACTGGGGTTGTGACCTTAATGGGTAGTTTCCCATCTGCTTCAACACCACACTGTCCTCTTTTACTGTTTCCCCAGCAATAAACATCGCCGTCTTCTAAAACAATAGTTTTTAAACATTCAGATAACTGTGGTGATATTCAAAAGATTTTTCAAAATAGTTGCCGCAAACGTTTCATAACAGAGAATACAGTTAATATGGAGAGATTTTAGTTCTTTTTGCATCTCCGCACATAAAACCACAAAACCGTATATTGCACAGGCTGTAGAAATAAACACAACATTGTGACATTATTTTCATTTCTGGTAAGTTTTGGATTTGTAGGGGTGTTCTTATATCATTTTGATCAGAATTCTAATGAGTAGGGTCTACTAATACTGCCTGTGGTTGAACAAACTGTTGAACAAAGCTGTAAACCATACACAAGGTAAGGGTTGAATGTATGAGGTTATGCACCTAAGACAAACAATCCACCATCAAGACTGTCATGGTTATTACAAAACAAAAAAAACATTTTGAAGCACAAAGAAATTAATTTGCCAAACAATTATAAGTTACGACTATGTCAAATTTCACAAACCTGTAAGAACCACAGAATGTCTAAGTCCAGCAGCCACTGAAACAACTTGTAAGTCAGACAATTCCCTTGTCTGAAACAAATGTTAAGATTCATTCATTAATACTTGATCATGTGACCAAATTTTATTTTATTTGGGTTTTAGACTGTTCAGTTATGTAAAGCAGGAGGTTGACATAACTGGTTTCCTTGGTTACCTACCAGTATCAACCTGTTCCCCCACATTCCCACATAATGCATAAATCACAGATGAGAGACAAGTGTTTGCATTATTAAAAAAAGCAGACTGAAGATCTAGTAGATTATCCTTCATTCTATAATTCTGGCTCATTATCATAAAAAATGATCTTTTCTGATTTTCTGTCTTCACAGTAAAGTGATGACTAAGGAAATCCACAAACTCATCTCCCAACAATATTAAACAGTTTCATGGATCCTAATAACAACAATAAAGTATTTGAACCCCAACAATATAACTCCTTGGATCCTAATAACAACAATAAAGTATTTGAACCCCAACAATATAACTCCTTGGATCCTAATAACAACAATACAAGTATGGCTTCATGTTATCTGATCATTAAGTATATCAATGCAAAATTAAATAATAATTAATTAAGTGGAATCTTCAAAAAAACTTCATCAGACCTTTGGCCAATATACTAATTAGTCAAAGTAGTTTGTGTAGGTCAACCATGAGACAAAAATAGACTTATTTTCAATACTGGACTAACATGTAACAACAAAGTGAAATTTTATACACTTACAGGTACTAGATACTTGCTTGATTGATTTGATCCTAAAGTATTTGAACCCCAACAATATAACTTCTTGGAATCTGTAAAAAAAAGTGAAATTATGCATATTTAAGAAAACCATTGCCAAGCAAAAATTTACAAGTATACAAAATTAATCAAGGTCCATAGTTGCCACAATTACAAACTTCTCAAAACTGCAGCCTTGGATAAAACACCAGTACCTCTAACAAACTCACAGTGACTTTCAAAGCCTCTCTTTTAAGAAATTTCTTTATTTGTGTTCAGTTAAACAATTCCTAAACAATCTTGATTTAATAACTCACAAGGCGATTTCAAAATGAAGCAGGGAAAGTGTTAAAAAGACTGTGGCACCATGCTGTTGAAACATGACATGCCCACTATTGCATTTACTTGGCTCAGCGCCATGCAATCCTAGAACCTTATTCACATGCCACGTGTACCATTACTAGATTTATTTTTTAAATGACTTATGTAACTATGTGTGTGTCTCCTTAGTTCTCAAACACATGACCTCCCAGTCCCAATGTCATAAAACTTTAGATCAGCCTCCAAGCTCAAATCTCTATTAAATTCTCGAAGTATGTTAGTCGAAAAGATACAAAATATTCAAAGAAAAGATTCAAATACAAGTTCAGGTCAAAGATACCAATAGAACATGCATCATCATCCTGAGTATCATCATCATTAGTATCATCATAAACAACATTAAAATATGAGCCTTGGAGACTGACCTCAATTGATTACAAATGACCAGAATATAAATCATTTACACTGAATGTACTATCTAAAGTACCAGGAGTTTGCAGACCTTTTGCAGGAAAGATGCAGAGAGTTCCTTTTTTTTCTCAGTCACTCAGGAGAATGCTGGGTTTGTTGGGAGTCAAGGGCTAAGTTAGAAAAAAACTACTATCTAGAACATTGGAAAAGTAGCAGAAAGAGCTTCCAGTTGGCTTTGGTTAAGACACTTTGAACAAGAGTGGAAGCCATCACAGACAGGCAGTACTTGATCACAACTGTTGCCCCACCATCTGGAGGGTGTACCGAGTTAAGTGGCAAAACAGCCAGTGAAAGATGGACATTTGGCTGATGATGTTTGTAATTAGCAGTATGATAACTGTATTACTTGCAATTCTCTTAAATGATTGAAGGTAACATCAATATTATATTAAGCTATGCTTCAGAAAATTGACTGAGGTTGAGACTCTTCAGTCAAAGGGATTGACAACAATATGATTGGTAAACATTTGATCTACTAACTACATATATAGAGGTCAATAATTACCAACCTGTAACAGCAAGGGAGAAATCCCAACCGCCGGCTGCCATTGCAATTCTTTGCTGAGACAATGCTGTTACATGTGTCAGAGTAGAAACATTCTGTGTTGTGTTTAAACCAAGCTGACCTTTGTCATTAGACCCACATGTGAAAAGCTCACCAGCATCTATAAATGAGAGACAATTACAAAATGTGAGAATAAAATAATATAATATATATATATAACAAACTGGTAAATGGCCACCCGTTAATAAAGGCCATTATGTGAATAACAGTCAAACTTCAGCACATAGGGGGATCGTATATGTATATGATAATTGTGTTTTTGGTCCTTGTAGCCATTTTAGATCTAAATGCACACATGTATACACCATCCCATCAATGTACTAACCCCCTATGCCTAAACACACATTTATAGAAGATCAGGCTAAAAATACCTCATAAATGTGGCAAACTGAACATGAATGCCATAGTTCTCTCCCCTTGATGACCTTCATGCACTGTAATTACAGAGGAAAATAAGAAC